>MVGT01002051.1:1867182-1938181 GCA_002174775.1 Macleaya cordata | reverse complement strand
AAAGATCAAAAAAAAAAAAAAAAATCATCTCAATCTTATACTTCAATTACAACACGATTTAGCTGCAGGCTCCACAAAAAACTGGTGCCCTACTCTTATTATTTTATTTAGGTCACAAACCAATCAACAGTTACCTTACATTAATAATAGGCTCATCTCAATCTCACCATCTACTTCTACCAACTACAGATTTTGATTGAAAAAAAAATAAAAAAACTGAATTGGACTGTAAGCCCAAGCCCATGCAGTTCTCATATTCACATAACACTTGATAACAAACTACTAGTTTCCCCTATGTATAAAGCCCAGATTGACCATCTTCAGACTTCAGTGCCCTAAAGGGAACTCAAACTAGCCGTTAATAATTGGTATTTTATCTGCAAATTTCAAACGATAAGACATGGAACTGGAAGGAGATCAACAGATTTTTTAAAAAACCAGCCGTTAATCTTCTCCTCTTTATTTAACCTCCAACTTTAAACGCTTCGTTCGAGCATCTCTTGATACCTCTTGAACGACTCCTGCTTCTGCAATCTCATCTGTCGATGAAACCTCCTTATAAACAAATCCGCAACATGATCAATCTCATCTTCAAGGCTGAAATTCTCACCATCCTCCTCCTTAGCATTCCTCACCAAATCGATAACAGACCCGGTCTGGTCATCGAATTCATCACCGTCAGAGTCGAACAGAGAGTGGGTCAGATCTGGGTACTTCTCATCATCATCATCATCATCAACATCACTCTAAAAACGTGACACGTGGTGGCGGCGGCTTCGGCCTACAGGAATACGAATTCTCTTGCAGTAATAGTCCTAATCCTGTTTTTTTTCACATGTCAAAACGAAAGCACCATTATTTCCCCTGCATCAACCCTACCCCCGTGGAGGACCCCGAGGAAATCATTGAAGAATCTGCCAAAGCAGTTGTTGTGGTACCTAATAAGATAGGGTACTCGCCTGATGAGTACTCTTACAACTTTCGATTTGGTACACCTGATCTTGCTCCTGGAGATAATTTGAGCCCCCTAGCCGTTGCTGTCTCACCATTCTCAAAAATTAGGGTTTCGAATTACTCGTCTGAAGACGAAGAAAATGATGGTAGCCACCAGGAAGTTGATAATGAAGCTGAAGAATTTATAAGAAGGTTCTATGAACAGCTAAGGTTGCAAAGCCGTACACAATTGTTACAATATCAAGAAACCCAATACCAAGAGATGCTAGCAAGGGGTACTGGCTAATTAAGATCACTCAAGTCTCTACTATTGTTATTCATCATTGTTATGGTCGTCCTCGCCGTCTTCGTCTTTGTTGTTATGGTTAACATTTACATGATCATACACCATCTGTGTTGAAATCTTCCATGATTTTATATGGGAAGATGGCTTGTTTCTATGGTTTATGTATCTAGCTATGTAAAATTGTTATGATTTGATTGTCCTTATTAATCCCTCTTGATCTTATTAAGTACTGTTTGGTATCCTTTCTAATTTTAAAGCAGGTTGGTATTTGGTATGTATAAGGCATATAGACATATGGTATGCATTTCAATGTAATAAAGTAACTGAGTGATGATATTGGGCATCTTAGCAAATACTTTGAGCCATCCTAGTAAACTTTGACACTATGAGCCATCCTAGCTAATCATTTAATAAAATATTTTTAAAAATTTTCGGTATTATACCCTACTAAAAATACGCCCCACCCTACCACCATCACCATCTTTATCTCCCTCATCTTCAACCACCACCACCATCACCAAACCCCAACTGCCTCTCAACCACCGCCTCCACCGTATCACCATCGTCGTCCCTACCATCACCACCACCGCCTCCATCATGGCTTCCACCTCTATTCTAGTGAGAAGAGAGAGAGAGAGGAGGAGAAAAGATCCCTTCCCCCAGTCGAGGTGAAGAAGATAAAGCATGGTGGGGTTGGTGCTGGCTGTGGCGGGGCTGTGGTAGAGAATGGAGATAGTAGAGGCATAAGTGGATTATTTAAAAAATAAAAATATTATTATTGTATTATTAAAAATTAGGATAGCTCATAATATTACTAGGATGCTCAATATCACGTGTCTAAAGTAATTTAGGGTCTGGAACGTTGGGTTGTCGTTTCCCTTTTAAAAAAATAAACATCATAGTGGTTGTTTGGGTTGAAACTTTGAGTGGTTGGTTAGTGGGGTGGGGAGTCCCTTGATTTGGTGAAAAATGATTATTGTACTAAACTGTTACTTTCAAGTCTGCTTCTACTTTTGCTTTTACTTTGGGGGTTTTAAGCTTTTTAGACCCACCACCATAGACCACACTTTCTAATTACTTAACTCTCCCACTTTCTATGTCATGACTCATGAACTGATGAACATCATTGTTTCTCTCTACGTATTATTCATCCCATTTGAAAATCTTTAGCCTCACTAAATATTAGCCGTTTGATCATGACCCGGGGACAAATATCCTCTCCCATGTATCAACTAGGATCCGTAAGCATCCCAAGATGTTGATATATATATCTATATTTTAGTTGAGCTTTAAAGGGATTAATAGTCAACAAAAATTTCTAGCCGTTAGATATCTATATACAGAAAATTGTGCTACTGATGTCCATCATATCTCTTAGTTCTTTTGATCGGCCACAACTCATGTAGTCATGGTTTGCTTTACCTCTGTCAACGTCCACGTGCATTCTCTCCATTTCATTGTCCATGCTGAGAATCAGATATCATGTTGTTCCTCCAGAGGAAAAAAAATAAAAAATAAAAAATTGACAGTTTCTTCCCAAGACGCTTGTTTTACAGATGGTTTTGTTCTTTACAACACCCTATTTTTTTTTCTTTTACCTCCCTTTAAAATGGTTCATTCACCAGACCAGAACAGACCATGCCACATGACACACTCTTTGACTCCACTGCCCAAGGTTTTGCCACGCCTAATACACCAAAGTTAAGCTTAACTGATGAATTTTTTGATGCGTCTTATGAGTTTCCTGCCACATGGAGCTGGAGATCAATCAGCCAACAGAAATACGAAGAACAGAGCAGGTATGGTCACGGTGTGAACACCTTTCTGTTTCGTGTAAAAAGAGGAGTTTGATTTTGTCGACCCATTTTTAACGCGGGTCAGAAAGACCCTCACTAGTCAGTACATGATTGGGGTGGGTGTTTAAACGGTGTTGGTTTTACAAAATAGCACTGAATTTTGTTAAGAAAGAGCAATCTTGTTGACCAATCGTTTAACTTGGGACAACAGGACCCGCTATGTAATTCTTGGAGACAAAAAACGTCATCAGATTGGTGGAAGCGGGTTTGTAGTTGTACAACCACGGATGACCTCCCATTTAATTGGGTGGGAAAATAAACGGTGTTAACTGATCTAAGGGAAATGCTGCACATCCCCCAAAATGTCCCCCATTGTTAGAGTCTGGCAAAACCTGACCCTGACTTACGGGTCGACCCTAACACCTTGCAAGATGATCCTAACCCTGATTTGTTTTAACCATACCTTTAACTCGAGCTATGTGTGGCCAAACGAGTAACTTACTTAATGAGATGGTGTAATATAATTAGCACCTTAATTAGTGCGTAAATCAAAATGCTAATCATATTGCATCACCTTATTAAATAAGCCACCTTTATATGGTTATATTATGCGAGCCTAGAATGGTTTAAAATCCCATTTCGTTTCGGAATGTACATGCCTTTTTGTATTGGTTTTTTGATACATCGAGACGAAACATTTTGATACATACATTTTGGATACAAACTGATACATTCTAATACTTCCAATTCAATCATTTAATTATTACACTATTTATTTACTAAATTTTTTTTAAAATAAGAATGTATTTGAATGCTTCCAAGTGTATCAAAATATTTCAACAAGCCACTACATTCGATTGAAACGATGAATTAAATGGGTTTGCGGGATGCTCCCAGCATCAAAGGGAAAAGAGGGGTAATGCTACAAGCACCCCGGATTTGCACACAAAATTGTACCCGGAGTCTAATTTGGGTCTAATTTGAGTCTAATTTAGTCTAACGTGGGTCTAATTTTGGTCTAATTTGAGTCTAATTTAGTCTAACGTGGGTCTAATTTTGGTCTAATTTGAATAAAATAATCAGAGGTATTAGCAAAGGTGCAAATCCAAAGTGCTTGTAGCATTTTCCTGAAAAGAGTGCTTTACTTATTTGGGGAGATGAGCAGCATTTCCCTGTAGCTCATGGTAAAAAAGATGACGTTAAGCCCATCCAACCAATAAAAGGCTTGGAGGTCCTCGGTGGGTCTAAACTCTGAACGGTGGTGGGCCTACAATGTCGCAATGCTGAATACCGTTAGATGAAAGTAGATATGTGGCTATCTAAAGGAGATAACAGTTAACACTAAAGTTTTTTTCTTTTCTTCGTCTATAACAAAACTTAACTTTCTCGGTACAAGCACAGAAACACGCAATCTATCTGATCTTATCGCCGCCAGGACCGGGCCGTTGATCTAAACGGAAAATAAATTCTGGCTGTCTTCAGTCACGCAGAAAAAGGAAACAGCAACTAAGCTTTTTATATACAGAAATTCAGTGGAGAATATCGAACATCACCTGAAACTCCAAGAACCGGCAGTTCCTTCTCTTTGTTCCCATCCCTTATGCCACGCGTCTCCATGTGGCTGATGTGGCTGCCCAATCGTTGGATATCCGAACTGGGGGTGACCATAACCCCCTATCCCGTATCCATATGGAACGGGTGGTGGAGGATAAAACACCGGCTGCGGAGGAGGAGGATAGTACACCATACCTGCCTGAGGATGAGGAGGAGGTGGGGGTGGAGGAGCAAGATAGAAAACTTCCGAAGACGGATGATGAACCTCTGCAGGTGAGGGATAGTAAAATGTCGGTGATGGATTATGAACATCGACCGTTGGATAACAAACTGAGGACGACGGATGAACGATCGGAGATAAATTACTGTTGTCGATAAAAGGAAATCCGGTCCCAATCTTGTTCTCCTTACCGATCACCTTATAGGAGAAATTCAGAACACCGTTAGGTTTTCCATCTGGAGTTTGAACCTGATAACTGACGAACCTGACAGCTCCGTTGAACTCCTCCATCAAATCCTCGAACGGTACACGAACTTTTCCAATAGACTTGTCACCTAAAATCATGCCTTCGCAAAGCAGATCGAATTCAAGAAACAGATGATCGGAAGATGATGATGATGATGATGACACGATCTCTTTCAGATCGAATCGCATCTCGTGCTTCCATTCAGGATCTCCATCTCCTTCCTTATCGATCGGAGTTTTCTGCTGTTGATGACGTCGCTTCTTTTGCTTTCCGGATGGATCCTCGCAGACGATCGAGACCATAACGTAGACGCAGAGTTTCTGGAAGAAATTGAAGGCTCTGAGACCTTTGCAGGACATCACTTTGAGCTCCATGGAGCTCATCTGCTCCATGAAATCTCCCTCAAATCTCTCCTTCTCTGATCACTCTCTCACTCTCTCTCTCTCTTCCTGTCTCTTTTTCACACGTATGCAGCAACAGATTGTGCTTGTGGAACTTTCAAGAATGCCGGAGTGCACGTTACAAAAAAGAGAACAAATTCACCAAAACGGACGTACTTGATGCGTAATGCGCACCATGAGATTTATTCGATCAGTTGTGCCGCTACCGGTTAAATCAAAAAGTCCTAGGGTCGAACTGTTTTTTTTTTTTTTTTTAATCGGACCTAGGGTCGAACTGTTAAGGGAAGGTATCTACCAAAAAAACAAAAAAAGAATTGTTAAGGGAAGGCTTCAAGACTTCCAAGTTCAACACTCACACGCTGTCCTTAAGCGTGTGGAGTCGAGAAAGCAGCACGATTTATGCTTAGAAAGAATGTTTTGTTTCACTCACCCTCGTGTATGGTGGGTGAGCAAGACCCAAATCCTGCGGGTTCTCTCCACAACCCCATAGGGACCAAGTTTATGAACTGAGTTTTGCTTGTAGATGCCCACAAGAAATCTATAGTTTGATCAACTTGACTGACTTTGACTCCTCAGGTCCTCATTGCAGTCCATGTGCGCAAGCATTTAGTCCAACACTTGAGTCGTCACGAAGCCTTCACTGATGGTTACATGTTAGCCTTAAAATTCTTCAGAAAAATCAAGGTCTCCCTTCACAATCAAATTTTTTCCAAGTAAAACTTGTTTGATTAAGTAGCGTCGCCCTCCTTGGAAAGAAAATAAGGTTGGGTACGACTTTGTCAATCTATTTCTTCCTATTTCACCAATAAGATGCCAGCCCACTTTGTAGATCTCGCTATCAAGTCGACACAATGTCCCATTTCTAATAAGAAAAAAATATTCATGGACTGCAAGTCTGCAACGCAACCAATGTCTTTGGCTTACAGTATATTTCGGTACAAGACGAGTGTGAGTTCACCAATAATCCCCACAAGAACATGTCCCACCTTTGAAATGGTGAAACCTATGAGCATCTCTCACAACAATCTCCCTTCCTGTGACCTTCGAGATGAATTTGGTTGCAGTATGACAATCCCCACAAACTCTCAGGTTCTTCTTGATTCGGATTACACTCTCCGGACCCGAGTTCAAAAGCCCAAATACAATCGCTAGCTTCTCGCTATGCAAATACAACATCTTCTCCTTCATCTCTTCCTCCACATCATGTAAAACGAAATTCGTATCTGGTACATACCCTTCTCCTCGGATCCTTTCCATTAATCTCTCCAACTCTATGTATATCAATTCTGTTTGTGGGTTTGATCGATCACCCACCACAAACTTGTACACCTTGTTCTTAACTTCTATAATGGTGTGACCAGCAGCCTTCCTCACACCCCTCCGTTTCATTAGAGCTCTAATCCGATCAGCTTCTTTCCTCTTGCCTGAAGAGGAGTAAATGTTTGATAACAAAACATACCGACCTGGGTTCTCTGCATCCAATTCAAATAGAGATTTTGCGGCAAATTCTGCAAGTTCAACATTTAAATGAATTCTACACGCCCCCAATAGCGCACCCCAGACGCCAGACTCAGGTTTTATTGGCATATTATTGATGAACTCTCGAGCTTCATTTAACCGCCCAGCACGGCCCAATAGATCAACCATACAAGCATAATGTTCAGATCTTGGTGTCACCCCGAAATCCCTAGCCATAGAATTAAAGCAATTCCAGCCTTCCGCAGTTAATCCAGCATGACTGCAGGCCGAAAGAACAGAAACAAATGTGATGTGATCTGGTTTCATTGAACCCTTCATTTGATCAAATAAACCAAGTGCTTCTCTTCCATGGCCATGCATTCCATAACCTGAGATCATAGTACTCCATGAAATTAAGTTCCGTTTTCGCATCCTATCGAAAACTTTTCGAGCATATTCCAAGCTCCCACATTTTACATAGAGATCAATTAACGCAGTTTCCAGTACTAATGCATGTTGGAACGAGCTCCGAATTGTAAACCCGTGAACGAACCGAGCTTGCCGGAGTGAAGCTAAATTTGAACAGGCACGAACCACACTGAGGACTGTAACAAAATCCAGTTGAATATTCAGTAGCTTAACCTGTTTAAAGAGATCCAATGCTTCCATTGGCAAATCAGCCTGAGCATAAGCTTCAATCATTGAACTCCAAGATACCAAATCCTTGTTAGGTATCTTCTCGAAGATTTTTCGAGCAATGTCAATTCTCCCACACCTTGAGTACATCAGCATTGTTGCATTTTGCACCGCTTGATCCAAATCAAGTCTATTCTCTACTATAACGGTACAAATTTCATTGGCCTCGGTTTCTCTACCAATACAGGGAATTACGTTCAAGACTGCAACCCTATTGGGTCTGATCCTCTCGCCTAACATCTGTTGAAACAGAGACAACCCTTCTTTGTAATACCCATTTTGTGCATACGCACCAATCATCGCACTCCACGAAACTAAGCTTCTCTCAGACATTCCATCGAACACCTGTCGAGAAATCTCAACTCGCTCACATTTCCCGTACATGGTGATAAGAGAATTACACACAAAGACATCCAACTCGTACCCAAATTCTATTTCGTCTCTGTGTATCTCTCGCCCTAATTCAAAATCTCGAAGATACCCACAGGCCTTGAGAACAAAGGGGAACGTGAAATTGTCAGGATGGATACCAATGTCTCTCATCTGACGATAGAGAAGGATGGAACGATCGTAATTACCATTTTCTGCGAAGCATCGAATCATAACGTTCCAGAGGAACACATCGGAAGTTTGACAGGAAGAAAAGAGGGAATAAGCGTGAGAGATGGATCCTAAAGAAACGTATTGGGTGATGAGGTTGGTGGAGAAGAAGAGATTGAGGTGGAGGTGAGACCGAATCATGGAGGCATGAACTGATCTTAGGGTTTTGATGGTCTCGCATTGTTTGATCAGAGAGATGCAGGTGAATGGTTCGATGGGTCGGACAAGACTCTGGTTTTGTTCTTCTGCAAAGCGAAAGAGAAGACGGGACCGAGTGTGTAAAGCACGTTGAACGGTTCGTCTATTCATGAATCTAAGTTAAAGACTGAAGACTACATTCCCAAACCACCTTTTAAAGCAACAAAACTATACACCTCCCTGCGCACCCACTTTGTAAAATATGGGGTAAAACTAAGTAATCAAAGTGCTATATTAAAAAATGTATTAAACTCCAAGAAGTCTTCCGAGCCAAACTGCAAGAACATGGAGTTGGGGCGGGAATGATGTGAAAAAACCAGCAATTCACACGTCCATGATTACTTTGAAATTATGTAAGATTTTTACTAATGATTTAAAAAATTGCAAGGCGTGAGTACATGAATGCGAGGCTCCTGTGAGGTTCCACATCTTCCACACCTACCCTTGATTTGAAATTCAGTAAGAATCTGAGTGATTTTCTCCGTAAAAATAGCAAGGATTCTCAAATTAAACCCTACTCTACTCAAAATTAACTAACGAATTAAGAAGAAGAAATAAAACTAAACCAATTCGTTAATGATCCACTGTGCAGCACATAGTCAGTCCACGTATCTTTTAGTTTCCACCCAGGAATCGTAGCTAACTAGCACAAATTAAACTGAACCAAAATGACAATCGCGCAGTACGTGTATTAAACTGAATCAAAATGACAATCACATAGTACGTGTATTAGTGATTAAGCAAGAATTTCAAAAAAAAAAAAGACTGGATTAAGCAGGAATTACAGTATTACACTACAGCCTGGGACAGAACAAGCGTCCTTGACTGCCATTACATGTTTCAAATACCCGCGTTTGCGTATGTGCTATTTCAATTGACTTTCTCAAAAATAAAAATAAAAGACAGACATACACGTAGTTCTGGATCATATAATCACAGAACTGGGTTCAATTTGAATCAACTATTACCCCAACAATACGAAATAATTGAAAAAAATGAAAAAAGTATGATACAGATATGTCCCGATAAAATTACACATACAAACTACAATTCTTGCTGCCCACAAAAAAAGCATTATATCAATTCTATACAATCATGATACAAGAAATAGACAAAAAATCAAAAAATACCTCCTGTGTTGTGTTGGACAGATGTTATCTGATGTATTGCTGCTAGCTTCTCTAATCGTGGCTCTGAGAGAGCATAGAGCTCGTCTCCAGCATTTCTTCATCATCGTCATCCATTGAGATCTTATTCCACCCAGGATTTCTTAGAGAGAACTTACCCCGACCAAACCCATTCCCTCTAAATCCTGTCATCCTCGAAGATACCATCGGCATCACAAAAACTGACGATGCCCCAATTGTGTCCTCTCCTATACCTAATGACAGTGCACATGCAGCCTGCAAAAGAATTTTCAGCTTTCTTTAGCAATTTTAAAATTAAACAATATTTTGACCATTAAAAGAAATAATATTTTCTGTGTGAGCTCATAGCACCTTTGCCTTGATTACTATAGCTGAAACCTTCTTCAGCATTGCTTGCCCAAACGACCTAATTTCTTCAATTTCTGTCTCTTCAGATGGAAGTTTAGCCATCCTGTACCAGAAACCAATTTGATATAACTTTATTAATTTTTTAACCCGCCAAAAAAAGTCAAAGAATTCATATTACCATGTTTGGCGTTAGGGATCTAGATTCAAGTATAACAATCAACTAGTCATTGCCTAGGCAACGCCCACTACACTTTCATGGATACCAATATATTGATATTTTCCTCATGTTAAGAAGAAAGAATTAACGGGTTTCCAACAGTGATAGCAGAGTGAGTCATTTTAGCACTGTTTATTCTCAGAAATTTCCCAACAAATACAAAAGAACATCTTCTCAATACAAATACAAAAGAACATGACACATATGAGACCCTGAAGTTTATAATTTAGTTTTAATCTTTTAATTTGTGTTCCTTTCCATTTTTAAAGTTTCCCCAAAATGTTCCTGTTACATATCCTAGAAATGAGAGAACCAGATTAAAAAAAAATGAAGATCTCCCAAAACTTCCTTTCGATGGAAATTTTCAGAGAACTAGATTTTTTTTTATATATAAATAAAGTGGACTAGATTTTGATACCATAATTAGTTCTTTAGAAAAGAGATTCATGACCATGATAAGTCAAGGATTTTATTATACCTATCCACATTGCTGGTAATGCTTGGAGATGTAGAAGACATCAAAGAAGAAGAATCTTTGCCTTCACCACCTGAAAATGTCACTTAATTAACTTTAATTTTTATACCATAATGAGCTTACAGGGAAAACAACTTGAACCTTAATGGAAGTACCTTTTGATTCATCAGGTGCCAGTAAAGAAATGCCGACGAACACAGATGTCATTCCCAGTATGAACATTGTTGTCCTTAGTGCATCAAAGACCTGTTTCAAGAACCAAATATAAGCGCTTAATAGGAAGGTTTAATGAGCAGTGGAAATAAAGTACAGGACTTGGAATATGCATGTCTACCACTAACCTGATACTCCTGGAAATAAACAAATCCTGTACAAATGGAAAAGAATGTCCAAGCAATCTGAAACATTGGAACAATCAGGATTGCATCGAACAGTGCCAATCCTTCATTGAGTCTTGCCATCTGTGGAAATAAGAACAAAATTAAATCAGAAGCATAGATCAGCATTTTCCCCTATGGTTGTGGCATCATGACACATCTCAGACCATGTTAAACGAAATACAACATAGACCATTACCCAAAAGCCAGCAGTACTAAGAAATAAAAGAAGCATAGAGTATGTGAACCAGCTATGCAACTGATAATCGCTGGACATGGTCAATCTTAACAGGTTGGACCTAGGAAAATGAGAGAAAGGAAAGAACTGTCGTTAGAAACAAGACAAGTCTACAAAAATAAATGTTGTTTAGGGATAAGGACATAGGAGGTGAACCAGACTACTTACAGAGATTTTGCAAACAGTACAGAGCATGAACCTATAGCACCAGAAACTATGGCATACGAAAAAGGCAGCAACGTGTGCCAATAGGGGTTAAGATCATGTCCAGACACAGAAAGCAAAAGCTCTCCTTTCCTGCATTTTCCATGTTTGATAATTATAGGAAATCAATTGGCTACTTAAAAATGGCATAATACAAAGGCAAAAGCTGATTCTTGTTCACTAATGTAAAGATGCAATAAGCAGCTTTTGATAAAGACACGGTAATTTGTTACCTATAAATGGAGTGATGGAAAACGACAATCAAGATCAAAATGATGCAGTAAAGAAGGAATATGATGTTGCTGTACTTCTCCGCTAACTGCTCTGTTGTGTAAACTGCAGAAAGAGAGAAAATAAAAGAAATTATGTCTCGTGATGGAACTTCCACATCTGGCACACAAGCAGGGGGATCATCCATTCTGCCACATTATTGAAAGAAAAATGTATCGCGAAAAATATAAATCAGATTAAATCTGGTCAATTTCAACATAGAATATCTCCCAAGTGGAACCACGAAACGATCTGTCTAACTACTTTGCAAGATGCCACATGTATCACCAACATACTTCATAGACCATCCTCCAAGTTATTTTTGGGAAATTTTGCAATAAACCACCAAGATTTAAAAAGTAATTACTATTAACCCCCAACTTATTGGGAATACCCCCCTAACCAAATCCAGCCATCGCCTGCTCACATTGAAACATTAAACAAGGCACATCTTAACATGATCTGGTTCATAAATTAGCAATTTCCAAAATATTGCTGAGTCATGAAGGCTTTGCCACGTTGAATACTTGAATGTGAGTCAATGACAGCTGGATAGGGTAAAGTGGGGTTTTTTAAAAGTTTGAAAGTATTGGTTGGTATAATGGTCAGGTTTCAAACATAAGGACTGTTGCGAGAAAATGCCAATTTTCTATAATCCATGGACATGTTTGGTTGAGTAACTTTTTCTTTGATGGTAACAATTCATCAGAACAATATTTTTAATCAGCGCATAAGATGCAAACAGTCATCATTAATTACACGAATGACATATGTCAAATTTCAATGGAGAGTGGAAGTCAAAATACCAGGTGACTGGTGATTGCCAAAAGCGACCAGAAAGATGTTGCCAAGAACGATAAAAGCTGTGGCAACCAGTACTCTGCCAGAAGAAACAACATTTATGATGGTCAAAATAAAAAATAAAACAGTAGATAAATCTGAAAGAAGATGATTGAGATTCAGGTCATAACATACTTGACAGTCACCCTCTTTTTCAAAACGAAGTATGCAAATGCAATGTTTGATACAAACTGCACAGATCCCAGGGCAGCAAGAAGTGACTGCCAAAACAGGATAAGAAGCAAAAAACAATTGTCAAAGCCAGCCTTCCAGATTAAACGTCCATTACTTTTGAAATACAAGGAAGGCACAAAATGGAGTAAGATTTTAGGTATCACTGAAACAGAGAAATCCAATCAAGGCCCATTGTTCCATGTTAGATCAATATATCTGAATCTAACCTGAGCAGCATATCCAAAGGAAATGAAGTTGAGGCAATTTCCAAGAGCAAAAAACAGAATTCCTGCATATCAAGATTCTAATATTTATAGTAAATCTTGTTTCATCTCAAACAGCTAATCCAAACAAAAATTAACACCACATGAGAACAATGAACAATTAAATCATAATGAATCAAAGCACAAATAGGCTGTACTTACCAACTCTCCAAGTTTGGAAGTATATTATTGGCTTCAAGATAAGCTTTCCATTTGCTCCATCATTCTCAAGCACAGAAAGTCTTTCTCTCTGCAAGAACCGTAAACACAATGCAAAATGATCAAAGTTAAATGCAGATGATACAGGATAAGTGAACCCATTACTGTAATCATCTCATACTTTTCTGCAACAAACCCATTGAGAACTATCCTTGAGAATGGGAGTAGCCAAAAAAGATCTCAGACGAGTATCAACAGGGGGGTAGAAAAACAGTGACATTAACAGGGGTAAATGAAGAATCAGGTTGGGTAGAAACTATATTATACTGGTGCAGCTAAAGGTAAATATAACTATTTCATGGATTTTTGATGCAAGAAAACGAAGAAACCCGACATATCCCAATAAGGCAATAAGTTTTTTTTTATGAAAAAGGGCAATAAGTTTTAATAAACATTCTGTAATTATATATTGACATACACAGAATATTCTCAAAGGTTGATCAGAAACACAACCATTCCGGCCACTCATTTTCCTGATAGTTTTGGGTTCATATTCTGTGAGGATGATATACATGGTAAGGACTAAGGAGATCATCTACACAAAAAACGTCGGTCCCAGAATTGTCTCCATATGGGACATATAGCCCACATATAGTATATGCAAGATTATCCTGATCCTATATAAAGACATGCATAAACATATAAATACATATATCTATACTGCTATAGCGCGAAAACTTGCACAAAACTTCCAAAGTACCCTTTTTAGTAGTTTTCTCAGAAGTAAAGTTTTAAATAATAATGTGAATACTTTCCTCTTAAAGGTTATATTCGTCATTATCATTAAATAATTCAAATAAGCTCATTTAACATACTCTCTTTTTTATTTACATTTCCACCTAATTACTCGTTTAACACGCATTTAATAGACTCAGTTAATTGAAGTTATTTTATGACTGTTGATTAATGGAAATGCTTATCTTTTTTTCTATTAACTATTAAGACCATGGAATTTCAGCAAGTGCAACATACATGCATCTTCTCTAGTATCTATAATACCTAAAATATTTAGTCATGTACTCATGTGGCCAGAAAATCTGCAATTAAAAAGTAATTTCCATGAAAAAAAAAAGAAGCTACCAAAGAAAAGAGAGAATGAAATTTAACATTGACAATGCTGGGCAATGGTTCCAATAGATTAGTTGAAGTACCTCGTTATGTCCCAATTTTAAGAGGTTCGTCCCAAAGTTTATGGCAATGCTGCCGAAAAGGTTGATGAAGGCTCCAATAACCCAATCCCCCATAGATTATAGTTGTGAAAGAGCTCTTATCTGTTGCTGGCAACTGATTGTGTCCTAGTGAACTCACATATAATTGCAAAACTGTGGAATAATGGCAAAACTGTCAAAAATCCAACATGCTCTCTTTGGTCCATCACAGGGTTGGATGAGCTTCTTCATGTACACATTTTCATTAAGCTCCAATGGATTCGAATATGAAGTAGCTTGAGTACCTGCACATTTTTATGGATCAAACCAGAACTCCCTAATCAATACACGCCTGATAGATTTATTAAAAAGCAAGAACGAATATCCATTATTCGCGGCATAAAAAAAACTAGGGAAAGGACTTTATATATCTACGGTTACAAATTCTACAAAATCCAACATAAGAGATATAAAATTACAGAAGCATTCTTATCAATTAAAAGAGGAATTTCTAACTTATTAGAAGCAGCTCCAAAACAATTTGATTACTAGATTTAACATTAAGTAAGGAGTTATGGATCTATTTGCTTTTGTTTCTAATCGAACAAAACAACAGCTTCTGATAGCTGCCAAATTTCTTAGGGACACTTAACATCAGATCTAGCACAGAATCGGATAAAAAAAAATTAATGAAACAATATAGGAAGATCGAGTATTTCTTCGTAACATTATTTGCCTAAACGAAACCATAGCTTCAGGGGCAAAAAAAAAAAAAAAAATATCCAGATCGAGCATCGCGGATTCTCTATCGAACAGACATGTCGAGGATTCTAAAAAAGGTTTTTTTTTTCTGGATTTGAACAAAATGTTGTCTGTGGAAGATTACCTTGAATTTCTGTGTTGAATAAACTCCAAAGCACGGAAAAGTTGAGATTGAATAAAAGATCAACTACGATGGCTTCAGGGAGAGAAATAGAGAGAGAAGAAGAACCCTAACCCTAGCTTTTTCTGATGTTGTTGAAGGGAGAAGACATGAAATTAACGCCTTTGATGTTTAGAAGGGTCAACAGCATTCACCGTGAGATGGGAGAGACCTTCGGATCGTTTCTCCCAACGTACTCAACCGCCGAGGAGTACTTTTCATTTGTCCTTTTTTATTGTAAGAGGAGAGAGGGCGTAAAACGGTATGAACCGTTTTCTGGGCGAAACATTGTTTCGTTTTTAACGTTTTTTAAATGCAACGTTGTATCCTTTATTTTTCTATTGACTTACAAAAAAAAATAAAAATAAATTCAAATATTCCATCGTTTCTTAACTTTTCTCTCGTTTTCTGATTTATTTTGGATTGATTAAATAAAAAATAAAATGGAGAGAATATTGTTGATGGGGGATAAACTTTGAAGAATATACCCACTAAGGCAAAGCATTTGGATTTATTTGTTGCAAGTGCGATTAATTGAGTGGTCAGTGCATATAATCATGAGATTAGTCTTACGTAAATGATAAATACATCTATAATTTTTAAATAATAAAATAAAGTATAATGAATTAGCAATGTACGTGCAAACGTTATTCAAAATGAACAAACCAAATAAGATGTTCATTTCCATCAATTATGCGGAAGTATGTTTCGTAGGGTGCAAGTAAACATATTCCATGGATTACATTGAAACATAACAATTTGTCACGTTTTTAGTCAAGTTAGCACATAATTTTGTGGAATTTGATTTGCAAATAATAACAAATTTTGTGTTGTCCCTGCTAAACTAACCCAATTTTATGAAATTCAAATGCAATCCAACACATTCTTAAAAAATTATTCATCTTAATGGTTAGTAAAATGAAATGCAACTGCGTATCTTTAAAAAAAAATGTAACCCATGAAAACACCACGCGTGCATTCTGATAGTTTGGCAAAAAAACTCGTAGTTATCATGATTTGCCAACTCGAATTCGAAGGTGATAAAGTTTGAGTCAACAGAATTGGAGCTAAGTCGAGCTGAATCAAAAAAATTAGATTTGACTATTGGGACACCAGATTTTGACACCAAAGATTACATCTACTTACTTTATTGATTGGAAACCAATCATAACAATTACTGAAAAAATATTAATTCTATTTCTACGCATTCCACTTTTAAAAAGCAGATGTAATATTCTGGTGTTGTTCTAACAAAACTCTAAAAAATTAATTAAAAAAAAAAAGTTGAACCGGCTGAGTGGGCAACCATAATAGTACATGTAGCCATGTAGGTACGGAATGCACAAAATATGCCTAATGACGTCTTTTGTTTTATGAACATCATTAGCACGTTCGTTAAGTGAGACTGAGGATTAGTAACAAACGCGACCGTACTAATGAGGTTGGTTGGTTGATTTTTTTTTTGAGTCTCACTCTCAATACTCCCACATGCGGGAATAAACCTTTGGGCCCACTGACCACATGTTGGATTTTTGAAAATAAACTTTGACCCGTAAAAGACCGATGGCCAACCAAGCCCTACTATTTTTGTTTTTCTTTACAAGCATGACTTGGTCCACTTCAAAGATTTGAATACGGTCTGAGGCTTTTGAATCCAGTCCGGTCCAAAGCTATTATTTTGACTCCATTTTAGACATTTAAACTTTTGGCCGGCTTCGCTTAAAAAAGAGGGAAATTTTAAAGCCACCTCCCATAATATTATCGGCAGGCCTCATTAGATTAAATTGACTCCACACGTAGCATGGTGGGCTCCACTGCTAGACAATTGAAAAACCATTCAAATCACTTTGAGTGTTGTTAGAGGAGTTACTCAAAATGTTTGAGAGATAGACAAGTTAAATGGATTTTTTTTTATCCAAATTATTACTCATTATTACTAGGAGGTGGTGTAGGGATAAACTAACCTAACACCTGCTTTCTCTCTCTATTCCACTAAAATTAAATAATATACCCACCCTTACCAACATATCACCATCATCTTCACGACACCTCCACCACTGATCACCTCCACCACCGACCACTTCTTATTCTTCTTCTTTTTATTATTTATTCTTCTTATATCGCCAGCCACCTGAAAAGGAAAAAAAATTTCAAATCTGGAGATGTAAAGGTGAGAGGCGAGAAATAGGGATGAAAGGGAAAGGAGGGACAAACCATAAGAATAATAAGAAGAAAGAAGAACTGGTCGGAGGAATGGAGGTGGCCAACGGTGGAATGGTGGTGACCGGAGGTGGGGACAGTGGTGTATTTTTTGTTGGGGTGTTTTTTGGGGTTGGGTTGAAAAATATCAACCCATTTTAGATAATCATCCCCTAAGCAAAACTAAATCCATCCTCCAACCAACTTAAACAATCTAGTCCAACTCATCATCTTGTCCATCCCCCCAATATTTTGAGTAACTCCTTTAACAGTTCACATCACTTTTAGGAGGGGAATAGCAGTGGGTCTCACCCGGCCACATAAGCTCTGGCATTTGATCTGACAAACCGTCGGTCCAAAAAGCTTTTTCGGTTATGAGACTGATCGCCTTGACCCAAGGTAAATAAGGTGCAGGTGTGGAAATGGGATGTAACTATAATTATTGGAAAACAATTTTGGGACAGACCAAATGCCAAAATTGGTGCTAGAACCAGGTGGATTCCACCGCCATTATCCTCCCAAAAGTAATTTGAGGGCTTTTTCAACGAATGACTGACCATGCCATTTATACTTTTAACACCAATTCTAGCATTTGGTTAGTACAAATAGCATTACTTACTACTTCTTTCTATGTGAAGGTGGTCATTTCTTTATGGTTCAGGTTATATAGCTCCTCTTTTATAACCGTTTGTCTGTGGGGCTCACATACAATGTATCCAGGGGCTGATTTTTGGAGATGATGTTCTTCTTAATATGTATAACATCATATTAAAAAATCAGCATGTTCTAAAACTTATAACCTCCTCAAATTAGCCCTTAAAAAATTAGTAATTTTTTAACTTTTATTTTGACCGTTGGTTTACATGGGCTAATTTATGAGGTTAGAAGTTTTAGAACGGGTTGATTTCAGGTGAGCATGTTCTCCTTACCATGTAGATCATTCTCTCTAAAAATCAACTCCTTGATGCATTTCATGTAGGTCCTATAAGGTGGAGGGGTTATTATAGAGCTATATAAGTGGGCTTTATAACCTCACTCTCTTTATTAATTATCCATTATGTTGGAGGCAAATCAATAGAGATATCTCATCAATAAATCCCCAACAATAAAATTAAATAAAGGGGTTTTGTAAAAAAAAGTCCTTGAAAAAAAAGTCATTGTAATTTTAATCCTTATTTTATAAATTTAGTCCATACTTTTATGATTTTTATGTCCAACACAAAAAAGGATTAAAATCGTAATGACTTTTTTTAAGAACTTTTTTTACATTTTCCATTAAAAATAAAAAGATCTCTCGTCTCATCTCATCTCATCTCATCTCATCTCATAAAGCAACGCTTTCTGTTTAATAATGAATTCGTTCGGAGCAGCAATACTCGGAGCTCCGACGAAGACTACGCACCAACATACATAGCTGACATTCCCGACAAAACCGTTGATCTTATTCGTTGGCTAACAATCAGACACAGACAGCGCACCACCAACTCCTCTCTGTCATCACCACCCCCCCAGCTGCTCTCTCTCTCTCTCCCTCTCTCTCTGGTTTGGGTTATTAACAACAGAAACACCAAAATTCGGTCCGTACAGTTGCAGAGATTGGGAGAGAGAAACAGGGATCTTCTGAAACCCTAAGGGGGGTTTCTTCTTCTTCTTCTTCTTACTCACCATAACATAACAAGGTGAAATCTTGGATTCAGTTTTCTTTAACACGGTGAGATTTTCATAGAATTCTTTTAACGTCGCCTGTATTGTTTCGTGCATTTTTTTTTTTCTAATTCCGCGATATTTGTTGACGTGCTTCTTATCTGGATGGATGTAAAATGTTTTTGGACATTTTGATGGACAATGTCATTGTGTGTGTTTTGCAGATCGATGAGTACAGAGAGAGGGTTCTACGCACACATTCTTCACACACTAAACTCTGATGGTTAATAGGGACAATGTCCCATTAAGAAGTGCAGGGGAAGATGACTCCTCTTCCTACGGAATCTCAGGTCTCTGCTTCAAATCGTCAAATAATTGACACAAGTGAAGACCTGTCCAAACGAGTCTACCAAGTCTGGAAAGGAAGAAATGTAAGCTTCTCTTGCTCCCTCCCTTATATCTTCTCTCTCATATATATATATATATATTTATCTGTAATTAAGACAATTTAATGGTTAATTGATAGATGTTTGAACCCAGGTCGTGGGTCCAACTCCCAATGAATTTACCATCTTACTACGAAATTTGGACATTTCTCTGTAGAGTGTCTCTATTCTCAGTTTAGACCCAGATATATTATGTTTTGTGATGTATATTCTCCTATTGATGTGTATCACACTTACTCCAAATGTATCCCTTCTTTTTCTTGATCTGTAATCTAATTTGCTCGATTGGATGAATTTCTTGGAGTGTTGAATGAGAGGCTGAAAATTATGTAGTTATTAGGAGTGTTGTCAATCAAGTAGCCTTTTTTCTGCTTTGTGCTCAAATGAACTTGCATTAGTCCCGTATAAGCTTGGCTGCTGAAATTCATGATCTAAAATTTCTATAAGGATTCAGGTTTTTTAACCATAGATGTTCCTTTTAGTTGAAAAGAGCTATAGAAGCATATTCTGTTCTTGTTTGAATTCAATACATCAACATATTCGCAGTAACAGGTACTATAAACATGTTCTCTCCTATTGGAAATCCACAAATTCCAAATGTTCAAATTAAATTATGTTGCAGAAATGATTCTTGACTCAAATATATATATATTTATATATTTTTGTATACACCTTATCTACTAAAATGGCCTTGACTTGAATTGTTTTTGTATAGCTAACTATATCAGTTAATCTTGTTAACAATTAATCTTACTTACCTTCAACTTATATCCAATATAAATGCAACCATTACCCCATGGCCCCCATTATTCACTACTAATACATAAAGTGTAGATGGTCCTATAACTGTTTTGCAAAATTTAGTATTTAGTTTGATTCGTATTCATTGGTCACATAACTCCGCCAATGTTGAGCTTTTGGCTTACATTGCCGGTCCCAAGCCCGGAGGAAGGAGGAGGGTTGTGTCAAGTTGTCAGCTGCGTAAAAGTTGGGACAAATCTCTTTACAGGAAGTCTGAATTTTTTATTTTTTTTTAATATTATCCCTTGATTTTGAAGCAAGTCATCTATGCCAGCATATATTTGCAGATTTATCTCATAATTGGTTTCTTTTGATTTTTCATAAGCAATAGATATTTTTGGATAAAAGGAAGACCCAAGTTTTTTCATTTATGACTTGTTCCAGTATTCATCTTAGATTACAAGTCTCATTCATTTGAATTTGAAACATCTTGCAGAAATTCTTCCTTGGAGGCAGACTTGTATTTGGTCCAGATGTGAGGTCATTGGTACTTACAATATGTCTTATTGTAATCCCAGTTATCTTATTTTGTGCTTTTGTTTCTCATCGACTGATTAATGAGTTTCAGCACCATCTCTGCAATGTCGTAGTTGCTATTCCTGCCGTCTTTGCAGCATATGTGAGTTTATCTGAACTTACAGGCTACCTTAAAAAGATTTAGTTCTGTACTGACTGAAACTTCATTTTAATCCATTCAAACTAATAATGTTACACTAGGAGCGATCAAAAAAATGTATAAAATGTTAAACTAGGTTTTAGAGAGGAAAAGCTAAGATAAACACAACCATAGGATAGGAAAATGTTTCTCTGCATACTGTTTTGAATTAAAGTAATTGGTGGAAATACGTCAGAGCCAACCAACTGTTTTCTTATTCCTTTTTAAATTGGAATCGAAACAGGTTTCTATTTTTCTCAGCGGCATTAAACACTGAGCATTATGCTACAAACTAAGACTCTGAAAATGATTCTCCTTGTTTTGGAACTTGATTTGCTGGAGAAACATTTGATCCTACCAATCCAACTGTTAAGCCACCCCTTATATGGATCATTCCCCTAAATCATACTGTTTGGATGATACTAGCAGTCTGGTCAATGCACTTTTGCTTCTCGAATTTGGACCATTTTCACTTCCTTTCCGATTCTCCAAATAAATCTGGTGATGAGATGGTTAGAGTTTCATTTATTGCAGATTGTTGTTCTTCTCTTCCTTACTTCTGGAAGAGATCCGGGCATTATTCCTAGGAACGCTCATCCACCAGAACCAGAAGATGAAGGTGATGCCGCTAGTTCGTCTTTGGATTGGGCTCTAAATCAGAGTGGTGTTTCAAGTTTACCACCAATAAAAGATGTTCTTGTCAATGGGATGGCAGTCAAGGTGAAGTATTGCCACACATGCATGTTATATCGCCCACCCCGATGCTCTCATTGCTCTATTTGCAATAACTGCGTTGAGCGCTTTGATCATCACTGCCCATGGGTTGGGCAATGTATTGGAAAGGTATGCTCCACCATTTGACTTCTTCCTAGTATCAGCAAAAGACTTTGATTTTGGACCAAGATCAGCTGCATCATGAATTTGACCTAACCAAGATGAATGTATAAGCATTAGCTTAGTATTACACTATTACTATTATATTATTATCTTTGAAAACTTTCATGTACCTTCGAGACACATTCTGAATCTGTGAGAAAACCAAAAAAAGGTAGGTTAGGGATGGTAGGATACTACTGGACCACTGCACTAACATATGTAAAATACCATGGTCGGTGCCGCATAACGTGGCACATCTGAAGTGTTTCTGGTCTCATTACTACAAACTTTTCTGATTGGTAGCCCATATGTTAACTCCAAGAGAATTTTATCTGGTGATGGAATATAGGATCATCTGCTCGGGCTGATAATGGTGGCTATGAAACCTTGGGGTTTCTCATTCACCAAACAGTTTGGACTGATGAGCATGTCCACAACACAGTGGGATCTATCTTATAGTATTTAGACTTGGTTACACAGAAAAACTTAACGGTTAGATGCTGGATTTCTTGTATGCTTTTTAGCTGGACTTATCGTTATTGGAATTCTTCTCTTTCTGCAGAGGAATTATCGTTTCTTTTTTATGTTCGTGTCCTCCACAACCATGCTGTGCCTTTATGTTTTTGCCTTCTGCTGGGTGAACGTCAGGAAAATAATGGTAGAATACCACTGTAATCTCTGGAAAGCTCTTGCAGAGTCCCCCGTGTCAGGCGTTCTCATACTGTACACGTTCATAGCTGCTTGGTTCGTTGGAGGGCTCACATCCTTCCACATCTACTTAATTTGCACCAACCAGGTATAATTCCGTTCATTTCCCTTTTTTTTGTAGCATCTTGCTTCAACTTGTTTCCTCATTCATCCAAAATGGCCATGCAGACTACATATGAGAATTTCCGTTATCGTTATGATGAGAAGACAAACCCTTATAACCGTGGATTGGTCCGCAATGTTGGGGAGATTTTCTTCTCTAAGATACCCACTTCCAGGAACAATTTCCGAGCAAAAGTGAGGGAGGTCTCAGTTTCGGGCTTCACCACCTCGCTGTCCAGGGGTCGCATCACAAGCCCAGAGATACCCAAGACAAGCTTCGATATAGAAATGGGCGGGAAAAGGCAGGCTGTTGACGTGGAGGATTTCGAAGATATACATAGTCGTATGGAGAGTATAGCCAGTTTGGAGAGGTGTGGGACCCAACCAAGACATACCAACTTGGGGCACAATGGCAACTGGGAGATCACGCCCGATATACATGCGTTAGCTGCTGAGTTTGGAACAGAACACAGCTCAACAGATAAAGAAAAGATTCATCATGGGGGAGCTTGAACTGGGCGATAGAAAGTTCAGGAAAAATGGGTTACTTCTTAAGACCTTGGAAATGAGAGAGTTGCTAATCCCACTTACTGGAAGTGGGTATCCTAGTAGCTGCTAACTGGAACAAGGAGAGAAGCCTGATACATCAATGGGAAGATTCCTTAGTCTAATTTACTCTAAGAATTCAGTTATTCGGTATGATTGAAGAAATATGGGAGATTGTGTTGTACACTAGAACTGCTTCTATATTTACAGCGAGAAGGTTTTTGGTATTTGTGATTTTTTTTTTTCTACAACCTGGGATTTGGGTATCGTTAATATTATTCGTCTCAACAGAAAGCAAGGCCCTAGTTTCAGTAGAATCTTGATATTGTCGGAAGCGGGAATTCACATCAGAGTTATGTAAATGTGTTTGTCTGAAGTTAAAATTTGGACTGCTCTACATTAGAGTTTGATTCACGATGGAGAGATTAACTGGAAGCTAACCGAGCTATGGGAGGTACATTTCTGGTTTTGTTCTTTAGAGTCACCATTTCATCATGATAGTGGTGGCTGTGGTGCCTCTGACTGGAAGTCTCGTGCATCCTCATCCTTCCTCTGGCGAATCACTCATCTCTCATGTGCTTTCTTTGAGTTTGGTGGAGCATCAAGTGCTTCGGATATTTTGAAAAAATTCACAAACCGCATAAAAGAAAAGTTCTTAATTTTGTTGTTGGATTGCCAGAACGTTTTTTTTTTTAAAGATCGCCAGGAGAACAATTGAAGCTGTGTTCAAATTTTTTATTCAATTTGGGTAGTAGCCCGTAGATTTTCTTTCCATTGCAATTCATGGTATTGTTCTGTAAAAATATCAGCACTCTTTTATTGATGCAATTCTTCTTGAGGGAGGTTATTGCACCCCCTCTTAGAACACCCCCTTATAACGCCCCCTCCTATGGGGCCCACATACGATGCATCCAATGACTAATTTTTTTATGAGATGTTCTTCTCAATATGTATATCATCATATTAAAAAATCAGTCAGTTCAAAAACTTTTAACCCCCTCAAATTACTTATCAAAAATTGATAACTATTTGACCCCCAAATAGTTACTAATTTTCAAAGGTTAATTGAGAAGAACATCCCATAAAAAAATCAGCCCTTAGATGCATCGTATGTAAGCCCCACAGGAGGGGGCGTTATAAGGGGGCGTTCGAAGAGGGGGTGCAATAACCTCCTCTTAGATCCATAACGGAAAACCTGTGAACCTTTCTTTATCGTTTCCCGTTGAAGCTCCCAGATGGCAGTGTTTTAAGGTTTCAAACAACAATGATAAGTGTTTCTGGTACATTGGTGACTGAATGGATTAATAGAAAGAGAGATTTCATTATTATCTAGGTGTAAGGGATAAAACAACCCAAATGCATTTTCCAATCACCACTGTGGATGCTCCTAATTAAACATCTCGACGACGAGGAACATTTTTTATGAATTTTCACACAAACAGCAACTACCTCAAAACAAACTACATGCTACAAATTACATAATTCCTCTCTTCAGATAAAACTGCAAACCAATGTTTTAAAAAGGGTCCATGCTGCAGATTACAGAAACTGAAATCTAAGAGTAAAGGGAAATGTTGAAATTCAAATAATTGTGACAGCAAGATCTGAAGATAAATAAAAGGCAAAACAAATGGGAATGTCTTTCTTTGTTAGTATTGATGAAAAGGGATACTCAAGAAATTTTCAATTCATCCGAAAATTAGGGATATATAACAACGAAAACAGTGACAACGACAAGGACAAAAAGAAGAAGAAAAAAAGACCCAGTTTCAAGATCACATGACTGAAAAACTGAAAACCCGTATCATCCATGTTTACATATTTCATCCTAAAGAATACATGACTTAACGGATTACCGGTGGTGGTTGAGAAATTCCTGTTTTTGGAGATTATAACTCTGACAAGGAAATGCTTCTCAGATCTCAGATGGGAATCCAACCATGTCCTACATATGAACGGTATATTCATGAAGCCTCTGAGGTGAATTGGGGAGATTGAATTATACCTCTGATTGGTGCACCGATTTCTGTAGCTATCTGCAACAAGGCTGCACAAATATGTACATGGAATCATGCCTCTGTTTAGCAAAATAAGCAAATAGTCAAGTTCAAAAACTTCTAATACATAAACACATGCTGAACTTTAACGTAACATGCTAGATGCTTGTAAGTTGTAACTAGGGTTCTCGGCTGCTAACCATTACTATGCGAAACTAATTTGATGGAGCAGTCTGTTGAACAACTCCTCTCAGCATCTTCTAGATGCCTAAGCAATTCTCTCTTCGAAGTTTATGTGAAGCACTAATAACATGACCAACCATCGAGAAATCCTAACCGTAGTACAAACCGGAACTTCCCATCCCTCAAGAAGTCGCAAACACCACCATTATAGCTCAAGTGCACAGGTGATCTCAAAGATAACAAATCAGTTTTAATATCTCACAGATACATCACATCAAGAAGGTGAACTCATCCAGTTTGTTAATCATCAAATTTATAGATGTTATGTAATGTATGTGTAACAAAGTATAGGTTTTGTCTACGGCACTGTGTTTTTGTACTTGAGTTGGAATAATGGCAACTTTCAAACCCTTGAAGATAATCAAAACAGGTAGTCAATGACAAACAACCAAACCAGAAAGAAAATTAAACGAAGTGGAATTGGTTTTCTTTTACTTGCCTCAACCAAATCACTTCCTCAAGTCTTCCACCACTGACCCTTATGCTGCAGATTACAGAAACGGAAACACCATGCATTGAATTAAGTACTACCATGTGTTTGTGGTCCTACTGGTAAGAATACTTCGCAGTTACACAATTGCTTTCCCTCTAATACAACATGACCTAACTTTTATAGGGTCAATCCGACAACACTCCCACACATTCACCTCTACCCCTGCTACAAGATTTAGTAGCCACACCCAAATACCTAAAATAAACATCATATCAGATTGTCATAATGCATAGGAGAGTGTTTCCAATAATTCCTAGAACATTATTCAGACCATGAAATCTACTCTGTCTAGCTGCGAGCAAACAATGCTCTATCCCTGATTGGTATCTAACATTAGTTTCAGTATGAGATCCATTAACATAAGGTCAAAGGAGGCCTTACTTTCATACCTAAGAATATTGGAACAAAGTGCAAATTAGAAAATCACAGCAGCCAACCAAGAAAAAAAATTCATCCAAAAGAAAGATAACAAGATGACGATGCCAACTGATTTGAGTAAATCCAAGTAAATTGACATAAAAGGACTACAGTAAACATCTCTTTGGATACTTCAAACCTTCTGTAGAATCATCTAAAAAAAAGGGTACTTCCAAGTACAGCAATGCTTTAATCTACAGATGATCAAATATCAACCCATATCGAATCATTACAGTGTGTAAGCAAATCCAACGGGAAACATTAGGAAAGAAAAGGAAAATAGCAGCTAAGTACTAGATCAGATTGGAGAATCAACATTTGCACTCTATTCTATTGATACGCGGAGTTCTACTACAAAGGCCAAGAATCTCTAATTGAGTAAACTGACACCTCAACATTGTAAATTTGTAACATATCCCATAATAATTTCTACATGAACTCCACAAACCCTTACTAACCAACATTGCATAGACAAAAGAAGTGAGCTGCCAAGTTAAAAAATAGGCACTTCGTATACTCTGAAATTTCATACGATTACAGTGTTTTTCAGAAAGAGAAAACTAAGGCTCAACAACCACAATAAAGCACAAACTGATTGGAAAATGAGAAAAGACCCACCACCAAGATCACGCCTGGGTCCCAGCAATCGACTTCATTTGGACATGATTTGAATCCCCCAATTGCAAATTAGGCAGCGCTTCATAAGAACCAAACCTTCTAATTCCAACAGTTTTTGCAACCACGGCATATATAACCATTACAATCACCACCACAAACAAAACATGGATCACAAAAACCAGATCCAAAATTGCAACGGCCCTCAACCTAGACTCTTCCAAATCACATTTCGTTGATCCTTCAACTCCACTCACCACATCCAACAATCTATGACATCCTTCAGGGATAAACCCTTCAACATAAAGGGTCAATCCAGTTTGAAGAGCCCAAAGTCCCTGCAAACAAAAGGAAGCACCTAACCCTACATCAGCAACGAACAATTTGGGTTGGCAAGCGAGAAGTAAGCAAAGTAAAGACGATAATGCGGAGACTCGGGCAGAAACGGAATCACATTTGGCCTGCAGATCAGAAACTTGAACGGAAGCAGAAGATGAAGAGACGGAGAATTGTAAGAAGAAAATGGCGGAAGCGATGGCGAAGAAGAGGTCAGAAGGGAAGGGAAGGAGAGAGGTGGTTTCAGAGAGGAGGAGAGAGAAAGAGAGGATGAGGAAGAGGAAGAGAACTGCAGAGGATTGGAGAGAGGAGAAGCGGTGGACGGGGGTGGAGCCCTTGAGAAGAGGGTCGGAATCTGTGGAAGTTAGGGTTTGGTGGGCGGTGGCGATGAGGAGGGAGAAGATTAGGAGGTAAAGTTGGAGGTGTTTGAGACGAGGGGAGGATGAGAGAGGGAAAGGGTGGTAGGGTTTGACGGTGTATTCTCTTGGGGATTTGAGGTGGTTGCGAGTGGTGCAGATGAGGTGGTACAGACCTAGAGAGAGAAGAGCCGAGGAAGAGAAGATGTGCGAGATCAGGGCTGCCATTTTTAGAGAGAGAAAGAAAGACAGAGTTTGCTTGTTTTGGATTCAGGAAGAAGGGTGTAAGAAAGAGAGACTACGTTGAATTTTTGGTGTTTTAGTTGGACTATAATACCCCTGAAATGAGACCAAATACCATTCTTATCATTCACTAACATACATGATAGTATGATACATCACCTTTTCCCTCCTTTGTTTTGTTTGGTAAAAAACGTGAGAAGTGAGAACGTCCTACGTAGACTTTTAGTTGCATTAGGGCGAGCACTATAGTATCCCCAAATTTTGGTACAACAAGTTTCAAATGATAGTTAGAGGGAGGAGTAAATACTAAGGTGGCGTTTGTTTTTTTTTCTGAAATCTGAATCTGAAATCTGAACCTGAGACTACCTGAGTCATCTGGATCTGAGATCATCTAGATCTGACTTGTTTGAATTTAAGTGTGTTTGTTTTTTCATCTGAATTCTTTTAATAAATTATGTCTGACTAAGTTTTTGACACTTTTACCCTTGTTTAATTAAAATATGTCCCTNAAAAAAAAACATTGAAATGGAAGAATTAGATCTTTTTAATACTTGAGGGCAATTATGTCATTTAAAAGATAATTAGAGGACAAAATTGTAAAAAGAACGATTCAGCACATTTCAGATCTTTTCAGTACAAACTTTTGGCTGAAAAAAATTACTCATTTTTCAGACATTTTGCTGACTCAAAATTTGAGTCAGACACTTACAAAATAAAAAACAAACAATCTGAAATCTGACTCGGCCCAATTCAGACCCCGAGTCAGATTCAGACATATTTTTCAGACAAAAACAAACAGCCTCTAAGGTTGAGGCACTTAAATTTGGGGAAGCCACAAAGGGAGTGAAGGGCGACAAAGGGAGTGTGGTGCAACAATCCCTTTGTCGCCCCCTTTTTTTTTTGGTTTCAAAACCTTTTTTGGTTTTCAAAAGTTTATTTGTTGTATATATATTTTAGTATGTTTTGAAACACTAACTCTGTGGGGCCCACTTGGATATGATCTAATAGCTGATATTTGGTGTGATTGTTCTCCTCACCATGTAGATCATCATCACAAAAAATCATCACATTCTAAAACTTCGAACCCCATCAAAAGTTGACTCTTTCCCTCGCCGTTCTTCTCAGTGTTAACTTTCAATCAACTTTCGATCAACTTTTGAAGGGGTTATAAATTTTATAATGAAATAGTTTTTTGTAAGGATGATCTACATGGTGAGGAGAACAACTTCATCAAATATCAACTATTGGATCATATCCAAATGGCCCCACAGACTTGGTATATTTCGAAACATACCAAAACATTCATACAAAAAAAATAAACTTTTGAAAAAAAAAAAAAAATTGGCGACAAAGGGAGTGTCGCCCTTCACTCCTTTTGTCGCCCTCTACTTCGTATGGCGCCCTCGAGTCCTTTTGTCGATCCCTCTTTCCTCTATTCTCAGCCTCAAATATGAGTAGATTTGAGGGTGAGGAGATGAGTTTGAAGGATAACTCCAACCTTAGTACTTGACTTATCCCTCAAAGGCTGCCATAATACTTGCCCTGACTAACGCAACCAGAGAACGAGAGCGAGAGCATTAACGCGGCCAACTGAAAAATATCTCAAGTTTGGAGAGCCCAAGAACGTGGTTTAAAGCAAAAGCGCGAAATTCTAGAGCGGAGCGCCACTCACCCTTTTACAATGGTTCTAAGACTAGATGTTTCTTTAAAAAAAAACAGACTAGATGTTCCTTCAAAAAAATAAAGACTAGATGTTCCTTCTTCTGAAAAGGATTTTTTAGCTTTTTTAGCTATGATAATCTCTATCTACTGGACTGGTCATATCATATTAATCTTGGGAAGAACACTGTTTTCTGTTTCTTAATCACCATCATTTGGTTTGATCTGTTCTGTGGATGAACTTCAGATGTCATGTGAAAAAGTCTTGAGAGTAACAGCTATAACAAAGAATTGCAAGTACTATTCCAGGAGTCTTCCAATCTCAGCATCTTCGCAAAATTTTTACACAGATCAACGGAAAATCTACTCTGTAGAATCAATATAATATATTGGTGGACAAACAGTCAGTCATCATGTAGAAAGAAAACATCGATGGAGGTTTTGACAGCTAGGATACAGCACTGACCCCATTGTTCTCTCAATTGCCCCATTTTAACCCCCAATATTACCCATGCAAACTAAAGAAAATTCTCTACCATCACTACATATATTTATATCTGATTCAGTGTAAATTACAAAACAAAACAGATCCCTGAATGGCGATCCACTGTGCTTGATCTCTAAGCACACAACTCAGCGAACATCCGAGCATTTCTGCTCAAATTTTCATCCCTCATTTGATTTGGAGGAGAATGTATGAGCCGGCCCCAAAAGCCAAGCTGTCGGCTGTGACAAACCCCATGTACAACTCAAGATATATCGCATCCTCATGCCTCAGCAGCGGTGATTGCTTCTTCATCAGTCACGTCGGGTGGGACAATCTCTTCAGGTAGATCCTCCTCCTGGGTTTCTGATGACTCCTTTGCCTTATCAGTCTCAGTATGCGTTAGCTTCTCTCGTAGCTTTCCCATCAATTCTTCTCGGATATCCACATTCTGAGCTAAGTACTTTTTAATAGCATCCTTGCCTCGGAAGCTCTGATCATTGAAGCTATAAAACGCACCTCCCAGCTTTGTGATGAACTTGTGTTTGCACCCCAGCTCTATGAGCTCTGACTCACGGCATATCCCCTTTCCAAACTCAAGCTCAAACTGTGCAGTCTTGAATGGTGGAGCATGCTTGTTCTTCACAATCTTCACTAGTACTTGGCTTCCGACGGTCTTCAAAACAAACAAATGGAAGTGAAAAGCATATTAGTAATAGGAATCTACTTTCACTCACTATGGTGCCCATTCCTACCATAAATTCAACAGAAACAATGAATAAATTCATCTGATCTATAGCTTTTGAATGAAAAGAATGAAGTTACATTTTCAGTCAAGCAGATCTACAGCAGCTGGACCCATTTGATGGGAATTCTTATTTTCCTGAACATTAATTATACTACCTGAAAGCTATCTTGGTATTATCTGAACACTACTTGTGTATTTGCATAACATATACAAGTTATTACCTCTTCACCCTTTTTCACAAGCCCAATTCTTTTGATATTCAAGCGTACAGACGCGTAGAACTTCAAGGCATTGCCCCCTGAAGTAACTTCCTGGGGGCCACCAAATCCTCCAAAAGTGGATAGTTTTGATCTTACCTGAAAAGTGAAACACAAATAAAGGAACAGAATGTGTTTAAACATGTTTTTAGTAAGGATAGAAATAAGCATGTAGATTCTTGGGTTTCAAAAAGTTCTAGCTTTCAGAGTTAGAGGATGTAAAAGAAACTCTTGACCCAACGATGGTACTTGGTAAACCTCGCCAACGTGTGCAACATTTTGCTTCAGTAGGGCCAAAAGTTACCCAAATGGAGTAGAACTCTTAACACCAAGTCTTTACAAAAATTAAGATCTGTTATGTTAAATCCAAATGTTGGAGAGCTTTTTGCAGTTTCAAGAATAATGATAGTTCCCGTATTAGGCCCAAATATGGAGTTGAAAGAACCCTACCTGATTTATAAATATCAAAATAGTCTGCGAGAGAGATAAAGAATGGCTCAACTTTCGAAGTGCCTGGCTCATCAGCCTTGCTTGCATGGCCATGTGAGCATCCCCCATTTCACCATCAAGTTCACCTTTAGGCACAAGGGCTGCTACCTGCAGTTTGAAACATGAGTTTATGCATAAGGATCCAAAGTTGTGGTGTTTGGTAAAACTTAATTTCAGCACTTATCAGTGAATTCTAAGATTTTTCATGATAAGGGTTGAATCAGATCATTTGGTAAAATCCACTTAATAGAAGTTTCTGACATAAAATAAGTGATTTAATGAAGTCAAAACAATTAACCTTATATGAAATCTCTATGTAGTAAGACATGAATATGTACCTTCTTTTTAATATAACTAATTTGCTCTCATATTCCAAATCTTTAGGTCTTCAGTACCAAAAAGTCAATTTAGACCCTAGTTTTATCCAACACCAGTAAGTGTTCTTTTTTTGGTAAGTTGAGTAAGCATTAAGTTTATAAATCTTGGCAAAATAAGACGGTCAAATCCATCTGATCTGGTTGACTGGGATCATTGCTAGCTTGGAAATTTCTTTCCTAGATGGACCCATAATATGGCGAGATCCAAACCTATGTTGCTTCTTGGACACCAACAACGCTAATTTCTAACTCAACCCAATTCCCTTTTTCTTCCCTACAGATAAAAGATTTTATTGAAAACGAACAAAAGAATAAGGAGGACAAAGTCCTCAAACTTCAGCCTACCCATGTAATTTAAAACCCTCAACCATAAAAGTGGAATACTTCATCCAACCCTCTTGAGAGAGAATAGCATTCAATGAAATGATATTCATATCACAAACATGCCCACTATAAAAGAGATTAGCCAACACTTGGAAACAAAAACAGCAACAACTTAAGTCTTTTTAGAATGAATAAGAATTTTGATGCAATGAAATCTCTCTACTTACACTGTCCACAACAACAACATTGACGGAACCACTCCTGATTAGGGTGTCAACGAGACTAAGAGCTTGTTCACCACTATCTGGTTGTGAGAGAAGCAAATTTTCAGTATTAACACCAATAGCCTCAGCTAGTGCCGGATCAAGTGCATGCTCCGCATCAACAAAAACACAATAACCTACATGAAGGAACAGACATGATAATTAGCAGGAAGCTAGCATCAAAATACGACAAAATAGCTTCCTGAAGAGCACAGAGAAGGGAAGAAATCACCTCCAGTTAAGATACTACACGTATGTACAAATGATTTGTACGTTATTTTCAGCCAAACAGTGAATATCCAATTAAAATTATCAGAATGACCTTTTTGATAGAATTTCTTGATACAATCGACACATAAGACAGAAAAATTTGTTGGGTCACCACTAATAAGAGAAGCACGGCTACCCCTTTAACAGCAAAAACCCAGTAACTTAGAAAGTGGTTTGAGAGTACTTCGGGGACCATCTAAGAGATGAGATGTAGATTGAAGCATTTACATGACTTATGGGCACATAAATAAAAAGTATGCATAAAGGACGCTAAATCTTCCATGTCCTTCATAGACAGAAAAGATGTATTCTTAATATTGACCAAATATCAAATAAGATCCATTGAAGTATTATTAATTAAGCAACTAAAAGTATGGTCGTCTTGAATAATGGCGTTCTTACTTCTTAAGTAAGAATATAGTTAAGGAAAAAAAAACTATCTTTAAATTTGTAAACAAAGGTAATTGCTTTGCATCACCTCCATGCTTCTGTGCCTCAGCAATTACATGAAGAGCAAGAGTTGTTTTTCCTGAAGCCTCTGGACCATATATCTCCACAACACGCCCCTACAAAAAGGAGAAAACACAAATAAATAAATAACTAACCAATCGTTATAGATTGCATAGTAAAATTTAGTTAAAGGTCGAAGCAATATAATGAATTTTAGTGGAAAAAAAATGAACTACTTAAGGTATAAACAGCTTGTTCGCGACGTCGCTAGAGAGGGAAATACAGAAAATAGTGCAGGAAGCAAAATTGTAGGATTGCACATACTTCTAATCCCCAATCACATTATGTGCTTACTATCAAAAGATGGAAAACTAAGTCTGAATATTGTTCCTATTACTTAACTACATCTAAATAAACACTACATTCAATGGACATGTGGCAGTGCACATAACGTGTGTTGCAAAAAAAACACTGAACCAGTAAACCTTATAATCTTTGCAGTTTGTGAAATCACGTAAGAACCATACATGAAGGGATGAGTAATAGCTGAAAACAGTAAATATCTGACTTGATAATGTGTCAGATTGTGTGGAGTGAAGAGTCCTTGAAACTTAGTTGGAGAGAGAATCAATTTAAAAACATTGTATAAGCCAGAAGTGTAGATTACCTTTGGCAGTCCGCCAATTCCCAATGCCATATCCAAGGCAAAAGATCCTGTAGACACCACAGGGATATGTCTAGGAGAAGCTGTCCGACCAAGCCACATGATAGCTCCCTTTCCAAATGAGGTAGTAATCTGATCCAGGGCTTGTTGCAAGGCAAGATCTTTCTTGGACAAATTTTCCTCACCAGATTCACTTCCATCTGACTTAGACTTTCTCTTTCCTGAAGGAAGAGAAAAGGTGCAACATTAATTAGCTTAGAATTCATGTAAATAGAAGAGGCATGCACTTTCTGCTGTAGAAAGGGCTACACACAAGCACTACTTCCATGAGACTTCAAGGATAAGGTAGAGGAATCAAATGCCACAACCAACAATTACTAACTAAACTCTAAGAAAATACATAAGAACATATAAACTTGAGCCATCAAAAAGGATATTCGTCTCAGATGCGTATTCGTTTCAAACAAAGATCAAGAGATATGGTAAGGGATCTTTGTACAACTTGGGTTAAAGTCTTCCCTTTTTCATTTAACATCAGTTGGTGCATTCCTCAATCAGTAGAACAACTCTTTTTTATGTGGCCTAAGGTGAAACTTCCAGCCAAGGGTAGGAAATTGTGGCTTACGATCCCCCACGTAGTCATTTGGACCATTTGGAAGACAAGAAACGACGTTATCTTCAAAGGAGAGACAAGGCGGTTCGATAAGATTATTCTATTCTTCAAAGGCCTTATTTTCCATTTGAGTCGTAGTTTGGATTGGGCTAGTAGGTATAGGTTTGAAGATTTCGTCTTCAGTTGGGAGTCTTTGTTAAAGTCGATGTAACTTTTTTTGGTTCCTTTGCTCATTTACTTTCTGTATGTTTCCTCATTCTTTAATTGAATCATTCTTGACATCTTCTCAAAAAAAAAATAAATGGCACGCTGACACGTAGACTTGCAGGTTGAGCAAGGTTGACACCTAGACCATAACCACCTTGATATATGTCTTCTCACCCAGGTTACATGGGGAGACAAACAAAACGTAAACTGGTGAAAGAAAGAATTAAGGTCACATTTAATAGGATTACCATTTGAAAAAAAAAAAAAATCAATAGCTGAGTAGCACCATTGACATGGAAAACAGAATTTTATAGTCTTCTATTATGGTAGATAGGTCTTAAAGTTTAAGATAATGAAATAGAATGAGAAACAAAGCAAGTAGGAAACACTTTCAGCACCTTTGGAAGAGAAGTTGCAAAATTGGGTTGATGTCCTCAGAATCCCTTGTCTCTGTTCCTGGAAAGCAACCCCAAAAACGTAACAATGTCAACAAACTTTGAAGGGTTTCTGTTCAAAAGTTAAAGAAACTGAACACAAAAATCAGTATTCCATCAATGAAGATTAGGGTAAGACTTGGTTGGGTACAAAAATGGGCTGGTTCCTTTAAAAAAATATGAAGTTCAAACATTTTGCTAAGGAAGAGATTCCTTGACTTATGCAGCAACAACAAAACCTAAAATAATGGCTTTTCAGAACAGGGTTACATTTCCTGGTTACCCTTTATAGTTTGTACCCCGTTTACTATTTGCTGGTCTGGGATATTACTTCTCCAAGCAAGAAAAACAAAAAAAAGAAGAAACCTTGCAAACCAAATAACAACATGGATCTTTCATAGTCCTGAGTATCTCAAGAAGTACGATAGCTATTAAGTATTACCCAAAATGATCAAAAAGATTTCATTTTTCTTTAGGTTTTTGTTTGAGAAACGAAGAAAAAAAAAAGGGTTTGAAAAGGGGAACCTCTGCAGCGAAGAGGGAGCGCCTTAGAGAAGAAGCGGTTCTGAGAAACCGCGCCATCTGTCTCCGCCACTTACTCCGCCTCACACCTCTTCTATCTATCGACTTTTCCCCGGAAGAAAAAGGGAAAAGAAAGAATTTTTTTTTGAAAAAGATATCTTATTGTTACGACGATTTCATTTTCTCAAGTATAATTTTTTTACAGAGCAGAGACTCCTTAAATCCTTGCTGCCATGGGGTCTATTGCAGTTAGGGTTTATGGTTTCCAGTTTCCCTCCTTTTTGAACTCGCTGTTTGCTTGTCTAGTGGAAAAAAGAAAAAACTATTTTATAGTGACTTCTCTATTGTCGTGAGACGGGTGAATTACGAGAATGCCATCCAATTCCAACCTCATGCACTTCGAAGGAATTTAAACTGGGAAAGGTTTTCTAATTTTCTCATCCACCTGGCACCTGCGCGCCCTGTTATAAACTCGGAATTTTTAACCAAAATGAACATGGAGCACCAATAAAGATTGTCCGGCGATAGCGTCACCAATTTACAACAATTCTAGTTAAAGTGATGATAGGCTTACTGAAAATTCTACAGAATTTTCTACTGAAGGCACAATCTACGGTGGATACATATCACTTCAGAATAGATGCAAAACATGAGGGCATGCGAAAAATAATTATACCGTTAGATTAGCTTCCGGTAAAAAATTATGTAGGATTTTACTGTAAGTTTAGCATTATCCTTCTAGTGCTTTGGAGTATAATTACTGCTCTTTGTAAGAGATGATTAATTTGCCCATTTTTTGCTCAAGCACTACTTGGTCAAAATGAACATTTTCCGGCTAGTAACCCTGCACATGAGCTTTACTAACCCTCTCGGAGTCTTGGTTGAGCGCAATTTTGATGGGGAACGAGTTGCATTGCACCCTGATGTGGATGAGGATCAAATGATTTTGAATTTCACTGTGAAGATATTATGACAAAGTTTCGAGATCATGCTTTGATCATCAGAGGACATGCACCTAAGGGCTCAGTTAGTATAACATGTTCACATCAAAGCCTACTCCTCTGGATGGACCTGCACATAAACATGAGATTGATAGCTTATCTTCAAGCTTAAAACCAACAAAACCCACAATATGAATCTCAAAATCCGATCACCATTCAGACCGACTTGGTGCGTTTATACATCAAAGATTAGATCAAAACGTTCAATGGACCCAAAAAGAGTGTAACATGAAAAATTTTCTGGCCTGATATCATGTATTAGTCTCATCTGAGAATTCCAATGCCTGCTCAAGATGTTACTGGCGAGAACAATTTAGTACATTGGCCCCCATGGTTGGGTTTTTTTTTTTTAAGAACAGGTATAAATGGATATGAAAAGACAAATCTAAAACACAAGCATGCACACAGGCAGTAGGTTCATATATTTGCAGAAATGACATACAAATTATAAAGTCAATGTGGGAAAATGAATGTGAAAACAAACTCTTACAAAAAATGCACACTAATATATGCACAAACTTTGATCCATTTACAAATTAATCTCTTCAAGAAAAAGAAGAAAAAAAATGAAGAAGTTAAAATACTCTTTATCAAGTACAATTGACCTTCTAAACTCACTCACCACCAAACCTTGAAAGCCAATAGCCACAGCATGCTATAATATAAGGAAAAGGAGAACAATGACCAGCACCAGTACAAAAATTACCAGCACCCACCAGCACTGTGGAGTAACACAATAGAGACAACAATCACAATGAGAACATAAATGTTAGTACATAAAACAAAAGATCAAACAAACAACAAACAGGATACCTTACAAGTACCCTATAAATACCCATTACCCAAAAGAAAAAAGAATGCTGGTAGCATCATAGGTTTTGAAATTTGGTGGTTTATTTCTTTCTCGTCTATTTTCTTTTGAAGGACCTTGAGCCTTCTTTATTAATATTTATTTTTATATGAAGGACCTTAAGCTTTCTTGGGCTTGTCTTCCCCTTACCTTACAAGGAAAAACTTATAACTATAAGCAAACCACCTTACCATGCAAATATTGAGTGAAGTTTGTGGTTGTGTTATGGTCTTCTCCAGTTCTTTTTCAAGGTTACTGGGTTATGGGAGTTTCAGGGTTTTTTTTCCCTTTTTTAATTTTTCAGCTTACTATGTAAAAATGCAGGTAAAATCTTCTTCATTTCACTGTATGCATGTGTTAATAAGTTTTATTTAAACTTCCATGACCTTAGATTTCATGGGATTTCTCTCAAGAGCAGGATTTTACTACAGGTACCAAGCGTCATCTATTAATTGGCGAACCAGCACGGAATAAAATTATTTTGGCACTTGAGCTTAATTAAGAGAGTGAGATATTTACAACTTACCCATGATGATCTAGACTTCACACTTTTGTGGGCCTTAGAGAGTTGTGTTTTAGCATTTGCTGTTACGGCAGCAGAAGACTCAACATTCGATGCAATGTCATCTGAAAAGGTAATAGATCATTCAATAAAATAAATAAATGGAAGAGAGTAACACGATTATTGATGGACTGTAAGAAATAAAACAGGACAAAATTCTCCAACTGAGCCTTTAGGATCTCACCAATCACAACACTCTGACCATGAACTAGAACAGCAAGGTCCCTGAATATCTCATTTGCTTGTCCAATTTCTTCTTGAATGTCTCTTATACCTTGCTCCCTCTCCTCTATTATTGCTTCGTTAAAAGCAACCTCATTCCCCAGCATTACTACCTCTAGTCTGCATTTTTGGTTTCAAGAGAGATGGTCATCGAAAGAGTTCATTCCAAGTTTAATAAGGTGAAAATGGCAGAAGGGACTGACTAACTTATGAGAAAACCAGAAAATTGTAGTTGGAGAACGTAATTTATATTACATGGTTACAGTCAGCAATTGGATTTACTTGTGTTCTATGGTTCCTTTTCCTGTTTTTTTTCCTCATCCAAATTTAAAAAGGTTCCTAAACTATAGATATCAATAAGGTTTAAAGCTAATCAAAATCTCAAGAAACACATCAATTAGTTCAATTCAAACACAAACCTGACAAGCTTGAGGTAAATAGGTAAAACAAATGAAAACTTAAGCTTTCTTAAACAAGGGAACTGTTTAAGCACTAAACAAAGTTCTCATAGATACGGACTTAGGGCCTTATTGGTCTGAGTGAAGTCTCCTATTTCTAAACCTCGTTAGTGATGTAGAATACATGAAAGATGGCCATCACGTCTAAATGAGAAAGTATTAAAGAAATGTATATTAGCAAGGTTTGTGTATAGATTCAGAGAGCAATAGCAGAAACATATAATTGCAAGATAAAGAAATTACCTTTTCTGATCTCTAAGGAAAGGCTGGCTTTCTTGATCCACATCAAGACCTGGCTGTTCATCTGAACTGGAGCTGTTTCCAGAAGCATGACAGAATAATTGAGCAGGGGAATATTATAAAGAAGAAACCAAATCACTGAAACTATACATGATCAAACAAAGGTGAGATATGTAGATAGAAAACACAAGTATGCAGACCTTGCTAGCAAGGATGCTGTATGAGCAGAAGGCGTGTAAGCTGACTCACGTTCAGCAGCAAGCTGTTGGACTTTCTGAAAATCTTGCAAGGTAGCCTGAAAATCCCTTGCAAGCTTGGCATCTTCTATTTTCTTACTTGGCTGCAACATGCACCAAAAAATTTCATCAGCAAAATCCAATTGGTGACAATGCCAAAAATGATCCACCTAGGTCAGGAAATAGGTGTTGGAAATATTGTAGGAACAGTACAAGAAAACAAGAACGATTAAGAACTCCAAGGCACATAAACGTTGTCTTTCAAACAATATTTCATCCCTATAATTGCACCAGGGTATACGAAATATGTTTTCAGGATACAATGGAGTCTAACCGTAGGATTTGTGAGTTCGAATGTGCAAGATTCGATCACAACTCAAGAACAATCTTTTTGATCTCTGATAATGCCAAAAAAACTCTAACTATGCTTTGGTTTACTTAGGATTTCGAAGTGTGTTGAGAATGGCCAACAAACCAAGTATTTATAGCCTTGGAAGCACCATTTCGGAGTGAAAATGGTGACTTTTCTGAACTAGTGTGAGTGGGTATCGATACCCACTGAACGGGTATCGATACTCATTCAAAAAATGACTTCAAATCACCTTGGTATCGATACCAGAATGAGTGGTATCGATACTGGTGTGATATGATCACTACCAGCCGCACCCCTTCAGACAGTGACACCATCTCAAAAGCGCCCTAAACGCCCAATCGCACACGCGCGTGTGCGGTGGTGCTTTGCACCACCTTATCAATTCCAACGAGGACCCAACACTTAAAAGATAAACTTTAATAAGTGTAGTCACTTATAAACCTCAACTTTCTAAATCTCCCAAGCAATGTGGGACTAAACCAAAGAAGAGTTAAAGCTACACAAACCACCCAAAGCTATTTTGAAAATTTTACAACAACAGGTCATTCTACTTCCAAATTCTGTCCGGAGGTGTCATAAAAAGGAAAACATGGGAAAAAACCTTCAAAATGAGAAATCATCTTTACTTTTTGCAGTGATTATTGAGATCAAATTGCTGATCAATTGAATTGAGCTCACGAATTTTAGTAACAAGACTAGAAAATTATACTAATTAACACTAGGGAACAGGGTTTAACCTAAAGAATTCGCGACACTATGACAGAGAAGAAAGATAACACTCTGAAGTGATCATACATTAACGTCAGTATTATGATCGGAATCACTCAGCGCTTTGAGCTTAGCAGAAGTCTCCTTCGCCAACTGTCCGATCCTTTGTCTCGTACTGTGTCTATAGACACCCCAAAAAAAGAAGAGAGAGAAAGTAAAAGTCAGAGAAAGTAATGAAATGGATAAGAGAGAAAGAGAGAGAGAAGTTCAACTTACAGCTTCTGACGATGCTCTGGAGTGTCTTTGGAGGTTCCGATGACGTCGACGAGTCTCCGGAAACTGGATACAGCAGTATTGATCTGGAAGATTCCAGCGGCCACGGCCTGCGAGGGGTTCTGGGAAGAACTCCGGCGAACTGAAGAGGATGATCTTCCTCCATTTTCGAGATCTTGGAAGCTCATCTTCGTCGCAAACAGTGGCGAAAACTGAAGCAAAACTAGAATAGCCTCAAAAAAATAAATGAGAGAGAAAGAGAGACGCGGGGACGGCGAGGTAGCACCTATGTGACTCAAGTGTGCCCCACTAACCGGCCATTCGACGTAACTACATTTTAAAGCAGAAGCTCATAATTCCGAAAATGCCCCTGTCAAGTGCTTCAATGAAAAGTTTTTTTTTTTTTTTTTAAAAATAAGCAATCGTGCGTGCACGGTGCACCCCACCTCGTCGTCTTTATCTTTTCAGCACCGCTGGCTGATTGATAATCCATCCTTTCTGATGCTTCTCATCTTTTCTTCATTTTAATCTCAAAAATATCACCACTAGTATATTCCAACACCGGATTAACAGGTTTCTATGAAATGTGGATTACAAATGATCTTGTTAAAAAACAGCTCTTTTGATTTCAACAATACGTGGATCTAAACAAAACACTAATCTTTTAATCTTAATATGTGCCCTCATTAACAAAATCATTCGATTTAATTATCCCGCTCTTCTATTATCATTTTATAGGACCTCCAAAGAGTGTGCAAAATTTGATGTGATTCCGAGGATTTTGAATTTTTGCCCAACTCTCTTGATTAAATGATGAGTTGATGACCCACCATGTGCATTCGAAATGTAAGCATGAGTCTCGACAATTGGTTCCTTTGTTTTGTTGACCCACCATGTTTAACGAGGGACAACAATACCCCACCTTGGTGGCGACTTAACCGGCCAACTCCACCAATTTTCTTAACCCACATTATGTTATGGGTCAACAAAAGCAAACTGGTTACCGTTAATTGATGAGTGCGATTTCATAGACCCACCACCTTTGTAACCCAGTGAAGACCTCCCATGCTATTGGTGGGAGCTTAACAGATTGTTTGGTAACTTGGATCACAGGCATCAACGTTTCGGCAGCCTATTCAAACCAGAACAGAACAGAACAGAACAGAAGTTTGTTACATGGGGTCGACCCATATGCGCGATGAAGTACTGAACAAAACGACCCAACCTTTCTTCAGACATCACAGTTCTACTGTGAAGTTCGATGCAAGTGATCAGTTGGTTTCTTTCAGCAGCTTCCTTCCACTTATAATTCCTAACTGAAGCTGATAACAGCATCACATAGTATGGGGCACTGCACAGGCATTAATCACTACTCACTTTTGATATCTAGAATAACAGAAATAGGAGTACATGCATCTTTAACACACCAAGGATGATTTGCTGCAAAAAAGAATGCCTTCAATGGTGGTGTTAAACTGTCACTGTGAACTAGTAAGAAGAATTCGACATATTAAACATGATGCCCGCCCTTATACAATCACTAAGGATGAAAATCTCTGCAACCTTTCTTTCGAGTACCTGACTTTCCATTTGTCAATTCATAATCACCTTTAAGTTGGAACTAACAGCAGTCCATGATAGTGTTATTGGAACTGCATAAAAGAAACGCTGAGTTAGTCATACATCAGTAGTGGATAAAATAATATGAGATTTATTAGAGCCAGATATAAGTCACGCCAGAATGTATGGATTTCTCACCTATGTTGCAGAAAAAATGGCAACTGCACTAAACCTGCTTCAACATCATGGAAGAATAACTTCAATACTTCAATCATGCAACACAGGAGAGGGATCCCAATTAGCAACGGTGGCCAAAAAGAAATGGATAAACTCACATAGCCAAAGACCTTGAAACACGATGCATACCTGTTTGAGAAATATTGTGATTTTGATATACACCATTCTGCAAGAAGGAATATAGTTTCAAATATCTACTGCTTCATTGGTTTTGAATTATGCCTAGTGTGAACTTATATGATCTATACAAGAGCAACCAACTTTAAAATCCAAATCGGTGACGGCCCAAAGACTTCTGCTCTAAGGCAACTGAGGCATGGTACCAACCGCAATGCAAATATACAATCTCAATCTTCGATTGGAGTATCATCCAAGACCGGAGTAAAAAATGGTACGGTGTTTTGATAAGAGATCAGTATTTAATAAGTGCTGGTAGGGAAGCATGAAGTTCAGTCAAGCACTGAAAGATCCAATTGAGGAGTTGCTCTATTGGTAGCTCCAGAAGAAGTTCTGCCTGTGAAACAAAAGAAAACTGAGGAATGTAAAAATATTTCTTTTTCCCTTTTTTGAGTGACAAGCAGTTTGTAGTTGATAGGTCATATGGGTTTTGAACGAGGCCTGTGTGTCAAATACCCACAAAACTTACCAGCCTGGCACGCAGGCAATCCAAGATCATACGTGATATATATCGGAAATAGAACATCAAATAAAAGTCCATTCTCGAGGAGATGACACTGTGCATATACGCAATTGTAAATTAAAGAAAGAGGTATTTTGTTTCTCCACCCTGCATCTGTCACATAAAAGGTAAACACATGCAAGAGAATTTTGAACCAGATTTTAACTGGCTCCATCAAAAAGATCTCTAGGCCAAATCTACCTGATCACAATCATCTGATACAAAGATCTCTCGCTGCAAGATTAGTATCATGAGATTGGGTCAGTTATTGTCAGAGATGTCCTAGGTGGGAATCCATTAAATGTGGGACTGAATCCCCCTGCATGTCTTGTATGAAAAGGAAGATGCAGGATGGCTTCTTTCTATAACCATGTCCTTGGTACTCCTGATGTAGACAGTTGTAAGGATCCAAATGTCTTCCTTACAACGCCATAATAAGACCAGTATCTGGTGGCTAGCATGATACAAAATTCCAAAGAAGAATACACACCTTGATTTGGTTGTCCTCGAAAACTAGGGAATTTCGTTGAACATCCGATGCCATCGACTGTGTTACCAGCTTGAAAACCTTCTTACTCATGTTTGTTCTCATACCTACCATCTTGCCTGAAGCATAAATTCTAGTAATTCCTAGATCCGCTGCCATCCTCTTCACATAAAGCTTCTTTAATAGGATCTCCATGGAGCGTGGTTCTTTTCCATATTGGCGACGCAGATTCTCTGTGAATTGCATTAAACTCCACATGTCTTCCTCAGCAGCTTTCTCAGCCTCATTAATTATTCCCATGGGGTTCTCCAGATAATTTATGTAGTCAGAAGGAAGATGAGGTGTTATATTTATATCAAGCTGACACAAAAGGGACAGCAAAGTAGGAATTAGGGAACTCCAGATGTTCATTTAGATCATTCAAAACTGAACTTGAGATAACAATAAAAAATGTACAGTAATCACTGTCCATACACAAAATATCACCCATGTGGTGGTATGCATGTAGGGATCAAGACCTACCTGTTCACTGGATCCCACAGTCTAATTAAACCTGATCAGATGCTTGCAACAAATTTCGTAGAAAATTTGTATGGTCTATAAGATTTTTTTTGACTGTCCAAATGACTGCAAAACATCAGAAAGCGACATTCTTATGATGGGACACATCTGGGTCACACCTTGCTTGTGGGCCACATACCTTGATATTCTGTGTATATATTTAATTACCATGTATATCACTCAACAATATAGATTTGTTCGTAAGACTTTAATTGAAAACAGCAAACCTGTACACTCTGGTAAGGAACTGAAACTAGCCGATGTTCTTCAACCTGGAAATCAACAAGAGAAAATCAGAGCTATCCCTCCCTAATGGTTGCTCAAAGGTATCGAGGATTTTTTTCTTTTTCCTCCAAAAAGGTGAAAGGATCTTGTAGAGGCAAAGAAGTTGAATTAGAAAGTCATCTTGGTAACTAAGATGCTTCTTTCTAGTAAAAGTTAAGGAAAATAAATAGAAACAGAATTGTGAACACAAAAAGTACCTTAGACAAGCTCTCGAAAAGCATTTCAAAGAACAAATCAATGCCTACATTGCCAACATCCCCAGTCTGCTGCTCACCAAATATATTCCCAAACCCTCTAATACCCATATCTCTCTCTGCAAGTTGGAAACCTTGACCAAGATTGCAACACTCTTCAAGTGCTAAGAGTCGCTCCTAAAAGTGAAACAGAAATAGGTAAATCATAGGAAATTGTTCAAAGTCCTTTCTGGATCAAGCGCAACTACTATGTTAGAACCAGATATCAATTGAACACAATCATGTCTAAAGAAGTAAAGCAGCACATACGACAACCATGTTGGGTATATCCAGATGACCTTCTCAGTTTTAATTAATTAATAGTTAAGGGGACGGTGATATAGAGAACACACCTGTGCTTGATCAGTGAGCAGCGACCTCTCAGGGTAAAATAAGTATGCATAAGCTTCCTTATCCGCCCGCCCTACTCTCCCACGCAGCTATTGAAATACAAGAAGTTCAAATCTTACGATTAATAACAATTCATTTAAAGATGAAACTCTAGTAATATCAAAAAAAGAACATTAAATCAGCTACGAGAATAAGCTGTAAAAGATCAAAAATTATTATAGTTACTACTGCCACTATGAATTAAAACACGTATACAACAGGTGTACAACATTCCTCTATACACCCCTATAATGAACTTTGAATAACTAAAACTATCCGTCAAAAATTTGTGTACCATTCGTCTTGAGTATCTGGATAACATAATTATAACAATTACCCGTCTAAAGCTTAAAAACATGATTTGCGCAACTGTTTTAAGCAATAGCAATATCTTTTTTTTTTTTTTATAAAACCCTTCAAAAGAAGCACTAGGTAAAATATCAAGGCTTATTTGGATCTACATCAACTTCCTTAGAAAGTGATAGGTTATCTCAATACATTTGAAGCACTTTTCACTTACATTTTCAGTTATTAACAAAGATAAATGTTGTAGACTGTAGAGGAATACAGAAATGATCCTTTACTAAAAAGCAAACCTAGGAGAAGTTCAAAGCTTAAGAGACATTTAATAACAATTCAAACGCATAAGAATTCTCAAGCATTAATGAGTAACAAACGCAAAGGTGACCTATCTCCCAGAAAGCAAGAACTCTGGAAGGCTAGCATATAATACATGTTTGCCAAAAAGGATCCACTCGCACTTTGTTGTTTGGCACCTATCTTGTGCAAGGATGTAATGGTAGTTCACAACACCATTTTTCTCCATGAAATTTACCAAAACACTCTTACATAGAAATAAAGCAGGTGTTTACAAGGAGATGAGATCTCTCATTTTCAGCAATTATGTGATTGATGCTTGCATTCCTCATCAGAGTTAAATTTGTTTCTATAAAGGGATTCATATGCTGATTCTCCAGTATCTATCCACATTTTACAACTACAAATCACAATGTTACCCTGCCAAAGCTGTGTATCTCTTAAAAAATAAAATATCATAGACAGGAGGTAAAAAGATGAAGCACCAAGACCTGATACAATTGTGCCAAGCCAAATTGGTGAACATCTTGGATTATTATTGTGTTAGCATTTTGAATGTCAAGCCCACTTTCAACTATATTTGTGCATATAAGGATCTTGATTTCTCCTTGCGCAAAATTTTCCATGGTTTCTTCTAGTTGCTTTGAGTATTGCTGCAAAGAATTCAAAATATATTTTCAGAACCAGAATATATAATTTGTGAACAATAGAACCAAAAAGACAAAAGAGAATAAGTAGGACCAGAAACTTGAGAAGCACCATAACAATCACCAATTTCTCCTAACAAATCAAGCTTTTAAAACTTACCCCATATCAAGAGTCTCTATAATAGATTAGTTATGAGTAAGAGAATAGCATGAGAAATTATGTAAACTGCTAAAGGAATATTATGCAGACATATAGTGATGACAGCGGCACAACAGTGAATAGAAAAATAGAGGTGTATAATTGTATTGTCTTTGCAAGGTTTTCTTTATCATATGGAGAAGCAAATTGCTAAAAGGTGAAAAATGATATTTGTACATAATGGTTTGAGAACATTGAAGGGTACCATTTGGAGGAGACAAGAATACCTAATAAGGCTTAAAGACAATTACACATCCATTTCTTCCAAAATCAACTAAAAGATAGCCACAACCAGAATGTGAACAGACTAAGGAAAGAAGAGAAGAAAGACTTCTTGAAGAAATACACCTGAGGGGAGAAAAGATGACCAAGAAAACTAATGAAAACTAGTGCCAAAGTAATGACACAGTGATTGGAAAAATCTATTGAATGTTAATGTGCTTTGCCTGTTATTGTTGTCAATGTTCACACTTGTAAAACAATACATTAGATCCAAGCTCTTAAAATGTGTTGGGAAAAAATAGTACTACGTAGCCACTACCTTTCCATGTGCAATCGCTATTTCAACATTTGGAAATGACTGCTGAAGAAATCCCATAACTTCATCGAGACCTGTAACATCAAAGTGGAGAATACCAACATCAACTAAGCAGAACACAAAACAACTACATATAAAATGGTTCCAAACTCGAAAAATCGGCAGAAGTTGGCTATTGAAGAGCATGCCACGTTAAATATAAGAAGCTCCAGAAATAATATTGTTCTTTCGTCCTTCACACTTGATGAGATAAAAAGAAGATAATTGTGAAAATATATATCCAACTCTCAATCCCAAGACAGGTTTGGGACTGGTTTCAGCACTATTTTCTGGCACTTGACAGTCTCACACCAGGCTCTAGCTCATGTTTTTTGCTCGAAAGCCAAGTCTTGGACAGGCATTGGCTTGCCCAGAACCTGTCCTTTTGACACCCTTTTCAAGGGGCTTTCACCATTATAAAATGTTTTATTTACTTTGCGTAATATCTCCTTCATCCTTTAAATAAATTAACTGACACTCTTGACAAACAGTTTTATTTACCACATGCTCAGCAAGAGGAAAAGAAACGCTTCAGCTTTATACACGGTAAAGACAAATGAAAAGGCAAAGATTATCTAGTTACCTCGGATACGAGGCAAAACATAGAAAACTTGGCCACCGCGATCCAACTCATACTTGATAGCAGATAAGACCCTTTTCTCACTATATGCAGAAAGATGAGTTCTTATAGGAACCCTTTCTGGAGGTGGCGTCGAAATTAAACTGATAGTCAAAAAAGAAAGGCTATTAAGACTTAAGAGGACTTCAAAGGTTGAATGCAACACAAAATCATTACGCTGAATGTATGTTTTAATACGGCGATGTACATTGTGGGCAATTGAATTGATAAATATTATTTTCATCACTGTTGATATGCATGATACCAGTCGTTACTTTCAAATTACATGCAAAACTAATAGAACAGATCATCTCAAAGACAAAACCAATCAAGCGAAAAAGGTTGCAGACCTTCACACTCAATTCCATGATCAAAAAAATAATCCATGATCAGTATTACCACTTCTATGATCTGTTAGTACCTTGCATCACGAAACCCAGTCAACGCTAAGTAAAGGGTCCGTGGTATAGGTGTTGCAGAAAGAGTGAGAACATCAACTGAAGTTTTGAATGAAGCAATCTTCTCCTTCTGTTTCACGCCAAACCTCTGTGAAGAAAGGACCAAAACTCATGGAAATCAAGAACTCTTCAAAGAGTTGGTATGACTATTAAAAGCTAGAAAACATAAATGCTGTATATCAGAAGGAAGTGAACGTTAGCTCTAGACTTCAAATTTTCTTCTTCTTTTTTTTTTTTCTCTCAATGAACAAAGGATTGTAATAGAGGATGAGGCTTAGCTATCCAAAACAAAACTCAGTACCGATAAGCAGTTCATTAACACAATTCTTGAGAAGGCATTTCGTGAAGCATGCCAATGTTGCATGAAGCACATATTCCAGTCACTTGTAATTCTTGTGTTCTTTTCTATTAACAAATAATTAATGATCAAAATATGTTATTTTTCTTTTAAAGTTGACTGAAATACTGAGAAAGTTGTTAGGATAATCCACAGTTCCCAAGGGGAGGATTAATAACATAAACAAGCAACGAGGAGCAAGACGCACACCTGTTCCTCATCAACCACAAGTAGACCAAGATTGCCATAGACCACCCGACTCCCAAGAAGTGCATGAGTTCCAACAATAATGTCAAGATCCCCATTTTTAATCATTGAAAGGTACTCCTCTTTCTCTGCCTTGGTCTGCATATCGCAAAAGGTGTAGCCACATAAGAAAACTCAATTTAAGAATTATGACAGGAAAGTGGACATGAATGAATGAATGAAAATATAATGAACTGCATCACCACCATTCAAGGTGACTGCAACTAAAGATATTTAGAAACTTGGAGCGAAGCAACCAATTAATTTGGTTCTGTAATTTATATTGAATGTAAGCATTAGCTAACATCTGCCAAGATATGAGCCAGTATAAGCTAGACGTGAGATAATTTTAATCATTAATCAAAGTCATAGGTGCAAAATCTCGGAAAAGACCATTACCTAACTCACAAATGTATGGGTGTCACATGTGACAAACCTAGCAAGGCTGACAAGCCAATCTGTCCATGGATATGCTCACATTGACATTTACAGTAATCATTAACATAGAGTTGTGTATATAAAATACATTAGGTGTAGGCCTATTAGTATATGTGCATATAATACCAAATAAGAGAATAGAAAGATTAAGACTTTCTCCTAATATCATAATTGTGGGAACATTATGTCAATCCAACGTCAAATAAGCACCAAAAAAAAACCCAACAACAAAACCCAATAAAATGGAGATTCCTAGGCGTAAACTATAGTTGCTATAGCCCATGGTAACAGGTGTAAACAGCATATGATCTCCATTGATCAGTAAATGAAAATAAATCATGACGACAAAGAAACACAACTAATAGACATTATCACCCATCACCTCAAGACTTAACCAGTTTGTTATTCAACATCACTGGTGCATAAAGACCACAAAAGTGTGGTCTTGAGAGTCATTTCTTTTCAGTGTAAATTCCACCAGTGCTCAGAAGACTTAATGTAGAGGTAAGAAATATTATGCAGAATTTTTTTATTGCGAAGATTCAAGTACAGAAAATGCTTGAAAATTGATGATTGATTATACTATGGTAAATGCAAGGAGAAAATTTATCATACCTGAAACCTGCTCAAAAGTCCAACCTTGATATGAGAATATTGAGAAAACCGCTCAGAAATGACTTCAAAATGTTGTTTCGCTAGAACAATAGTTGGTGCTAAAACCATAACTTGTTTCCCTGCTGAGACAACACAAAAGATGGCACGCAGAGCAACTTCAGTTTTACCAAACCCAACATCTCCACAAATCAATCGGTCCATTGGAGTTTCCCTCTCACTCAAATCCTTCTCAACGTCAATGAAAGCCTAAAAACAAAAGGTAAAACCATGCATATGGTAAGAGGAACATCAAGCATCCAGCAACAGAGAAGAGTAAATATGAGAATTTATAATCCAATGTAAAGAAATCCAATGAAATACGATAATGTTAGCAAACACTTATTCTAAAATCCCGAAATGTTATAGGGAGGCGTAGCAACACGAAAAAGGGAGAAAGTTAGCACCTGTTTTTGATCTGGAGTGGGCTCATAAGGAAACTGAGCAGTGAATTCAGAGATTCCGGAAGCTTTTGGGTATGGGGGTCTCTTCTGTTTCAACCTATATAAGTACAGCTCCATCAAATCAACAACCATCTTTTGAACAGCTATCTTCCCTTTTATTCTTCTCCTTTCCCATACAGTAGTGTCATTTAATTTGCTCAACGTCTTTGGCTTCTTTGTTTCATTTGGACTGGAAATTGAATACAAATTTCAGACATAGAAAAAGCAATCAGAACACTCAACTTAGAAACAAGACAGATGTTTAAAAAAAAAAGGTGTTTTTAAAAACTCACAGGCTGTAGCGGTATAGCAAACGCGAAGCTTGCTTTAAAGGAAGTTTCGCCATTCCATCTGCATATTCTATAAACACATACTCCACTGGTGCTGTTGAATCCTTCGGGACATCGAACTTAATCCCAACAAACAGCCCAATTCCTACCTTTTTGTGCACAACATAATCCCCAGATCGAAGTGTGTACGGATCAACTTTGTAATTGAAACTACCAGTTTTCCCTTCTTTGTCTCCTTTCAATTTCTGCAAACCCCTTTGCTGTTGCTCCTTCACCAACTTAATATATTTCTCAGCTTCCTGTGTATCCATGACAGTTTTTGAAGTCTCTCTCTTTCCATGGTCACGACGAATCCTTTCATTCAAAAGCGAAATGGCGTCCACTTCGGGCTCTACCTTCTCTCTTCGCGGTGTCACTTTCGCAGCTCCGGAGCTGGAAAGACCCTCGGTGTAAACAACATTGGTTCGTAAGGAAATCCGTTTCTTTCTATTCTGGCATGGACACTTGACTGAAAATAGTCCAAAAACCCTAAGAGACGAACTGAGTTTGAAGAAAAGCGGAGGTGAAATCTCGTGTTCGGACACTGAGATTGGTAGTAGAGAAGATACTGTGACGGCCATTTATGAGGTTTGTGAGCTTAAATAGAGGTGAATAAAAGAAGAATAATGGCGGCAGGAGTAAAGAATTCCGCCATTAAAACTGGTATTGGAGCTCGAAGAGACGAATAGAAATGGGTGTTCAAGGGTTTAGGGGATAAAGTAGCGCAGGTAACTCTGTTATGAGTTATGGGACACGTCGCGGGAAAGATATTTGTCGAGTTTTTATTAACGGATTTATTTAACGGTAATTAAACTTAGTTGGTGCTGTTAAAGGGCTCGCCCACTTTGGATGGGGGACACCCAGATAAAGGGCTCCCCCAAAATTTATAAAATGGTTTGGGGTGTGGGGAGGGGTTTCTCATCTTTCTCTTTTACCATCCCACCAAAACACAACTCCAACCCACCACCACGACCCCACCACCACAGTGGGCGGAACCACTCTTGGGGACACCCAGGGCTCTCCCAAAACTTATAAAATGGTTGGGTTCGGTGGGATTGGTACTTGATTGGGGTTTCTCATTTTTCTCTTTTACCATCCCACCAAAATACAACTCCACCACCACCGTGGGCGGAACCACTCTTGGGCTAGGTTGCTCAGCCCACCCCAAATTTTTGAAAAGTTTAGGGCCTATTTGGTTCGTGATCTAAAAATTTGTTTTCAAAAATTAATTTACACCTATAATAATATACATCTTGTACTACATCCAAAACTGTTTTAGGATTTACAATAAAATCATGTAGGATTTTGTAAAACAAAAAAATGTTGTTTTATATGTTTTCAATAAAATCATATAGGATTTTATAGTAAAGTGAAAAATGCAATTTTAGATGTGATACAATATATAGTTTAGTTCAATTGTAAATTAGTTTTTGAAAACAAGTTTTTGGATCGCGAACCAAACGGGCCCTTACTTTTTTACATATAGACTCACTCATTGAGTGGAATTACTAAAGACTACCTTGATGTATAGCCGACCCGCTGCCCGGGGTATATTTTTCACTTGCATGCTTTTGAGAATATTAAACTTTAAATAGAAATTTCTTGTTTTATGACTTTAAAATTAGATGGGTCCACTGTATATAAGTGTGATTATGTAAACCCACGTTAAATGGAAGAGAATTAGACGGTGAGTAATGTTAGGCGAACTCCTTAGATTAGTGACTCCCCAAGTTGTTCTCTTGCATGTGCGACTATATAAAGATGATTGAAAGGGCTGATTTTTTGTGAGGAATACGTTAACTCCACTATACAAGTTTTTACCGTTAAGGTCTTTGCCAATCATATGATGGGTTAATAATGACCACGCAACACGCAGTACATAGAACAATATATACTCGAGATCCCCATATTATTGTTATACAAGTGGACAACCATCTATAGTGATTAGAGTCATCTCTCTTTCGTTCATTAACTGTTATCTATTGTATTATTGAAAGGGAAGTGACCCTATAAATAGTTATGAAGTTAAAAATTATCACTCCTTATTTTACCTTTATTAAATAAAAAAAAATAATAATTCAAAAGCATACAAATATAATTATTATTAGTATTTAACGTATTGAAGTTAAGTTATTTTTTCAACCTCTTCATTTGTTAATTCACACAGTCACACACGCATCATGCATGTGAGAGTGTTTATATGCAATCAAATTGACTCATTTAAGGCCCGATTAGTAACGGGAGGGGAATGGGATCGTGATTTAGTAAACGGGCGCAAACGGGAATTGGATAATTCTCCCCGAACCCGTCGTTTGCCATTCCTACATCCATTTTGTATGTCCTAATAACAACTCCTTCAGTCAAATATCATTGACTAAAAGTCAAGTGAATAAATACAATGAGAAGTCATCTATACTATTATATAAATGGAATACCCTTTCGAGGTAGTTATTTCGTTGGATAGCCTCACTTTTTATCAAATGCCAAAAACTACCCTTGCATTGAATGAAAAATAATTTTGTTTTGAGGTTTCCAATTTATCTAAAGAGGGTATTATTGTCAATACGTAGAGACCTCCACTCACCTACGAATTCAGTTGTTTCAGTTTTTTAAACTACTCAACTATAAATTGAGTTTTACGTTTATACCCCTTTAGTTTTATAAAATAGATTGTGTTCAAGTGTAAAAATATATTTAAATATGGGTATTTTTGTATATTTATCTTAATAAGGTAGTTACAACTAATTTTGTTTCCTAATAAATCTCCCACGTTCAGAATAGTGTAACTATAGAGAATCCTAATAAAAAGGGATTCTTGATTACGGAATCACATAAAAATCTCAAAATTAAGATGAGAGGTTAACCAAAAAATAACGTATGAAGTAGAAGATGGTGGTAGAATTATACCAGTGTGAGATCCATTGTCTCTTCTTTTGGATTCCAACTCAAGTTCTCAAAGAAAAACTCGATGCTAACTCTCTCTTTTTATCTACGAAGAGGTATTTCCTTTATAAATCTAGATGTTTTAGTAGATCTAATTGCTATATATTTTATTTTTATTTTTTTTACGTTCTTTATAAATCAAGATGTTTTTCTTTTTTATATTTGAAAACTTAATAAAAATATTTTCAAATATGCATTCACCCAAAAGTTTTTTATGTTTCTAATACTACAATTTTCTTTTTGCATATGCAGGATTAGGCTGGATATAGTATTAGAATTTCAAATACTACAAGTACAGATTGGTGAAAGAAAAATGACTAAGTTTTGGATTTAAAATAGATTCCTGAATTATGTTATTTCACCTAATTTTATTGCATTTGAAAATATGTATTTAACTTGAATATTGAAATCTTACCCATTTAGGTAATCTAATTTATTTATTAATTCAAACCACAAAATAATACATTTGAAAAAAATTACCGGCTAATACGCGTTATGCACTTCGTACATACACGAAGAAATAGTGGATACTTCTGAATCTTCTTTGATGCGCGCGTTTTTTTTTCTCACCGTGAGCTCTGCTCTCCAAAACTCAGAACTCTCCTCTCACCTCTCTCCACCGGTCGAACTCCCAAATGGATCACTCGTCAGTATCACAGCTTCTCCATTTCTATCTTAGACAAACCCATCACCACCAACCAATTCAACCAGATTCTCTCTCAGACCATCACCACAAGCCTTTTCATAGATCCCTTCATATCAAGCAAACTCCTCCTTTCTCTCTCCTCATCCTCCTCCGACGATCTCAACTTAGCTCGTTCTGTTTTCTCCCAAATCTCAAATCCTAATCTCTTCGCTTGGAATTTCATGTTCAGAGCTTATGCTCACAGCTATTCTCCCCAAGAATCCATCTTTATCTATAACCTAATGATGCAAAATGGTGTTTCACTTGATAATTATACTTTCCCATTTATTCTCAAGGCTTGCGGGCGTCTCTCACATTTCAAAAAAGGCAAAGAACTTCATTCATCTAGTCTCAAATTAGGGTTCGAATTCGATGTGTTTGTACAGAATTCCCTCATTTCGATGTATTCTCTGTGGTATGATTGGAACTGCTCGCAGGGTTTTCGATTTTGTTCCGAATTTGGTTCGAGATGTTGTGTCTTGGAATAGTATGATTTCTGGATACATAAGGATTAAGTGGAAGAGCACTAGAGATGTTTGGGAATATGAATTCTGTAAGGCCAAATGAAGTGACTTTGGTGAGTGCATTAACTGTTTGTGCAAGAATTGGAGATATTATTATTGGTAAAAAGATTCATTGTTACATTATAGAACGTGGGTTCATTTTAGATGTCTTTTTGGGTTCCTCGTTGATCGACATGTATGCAAAATGTGGAGGTACGGATGATGCTCAAAGGTGTTCGATCAAATACAGGAGAGAAATGTAGTTTGTTGGACATCTATGATTGCCTGTTACACACAGTCAGGTCTATTTAAGGAAGCAATGGGACTTTTCAGGGAAATGCAGGTGGCAGGTGTGAAAGCTGATGAAGCTACGGTAGCTTGTGTTGTTTCTGCTTGTGGACACTTGGGTGCATTGGATCAGGGAAGATGGTTTCATGCTTACTGTGACAGAAATGAAATTAAAATGAATCTCGCTGTGAATAATGCATTGATCGATATGTACTCAAAATGCGGGGATATTGATAAGGCTCTTGATATTTTTCTTGAATTGGCTCAAAAGGATGTGTTCTCTTGGACCGTTATGATTTCCGGGTTTGCCAGGAATGGGAAGTCTGATAAAGCATTGGACTCGTTTTCGCAGATGGAATCATATAGTGAAGTTAGACCAAATGAGGTCACTTTTCTTGGCGTATTATCTGCTTGTAGTCATGCTGGATTGGTCATAAGGGGTATTATTATTTCAACTCCATGACCAAAACCTATAATCTCACCCCCTCGGCTTGAGCACTATGGCTGTATGGTTGATCTTCTCGGGCGTGCCAACCTTTTGCTAGGGGCAGAAAACTTTCTTAGAACAATGCCTATTAAACCCGATGCAGTTATTTGGAGGTCACTGCTCTTTTTCTTCAAGGGCTAATGGGAATATAGAACTTGCAGAATTTGCAGCAGATCGAACCGATTATGGAGTTGGGGCCAGCATAAAGGTGTGGAGTTCATGTTTTGTTGTCGAATGCTTATGTTGCAGCTTCAAGGTGGAATGATGTGAAGAGGGTGAGGAAAGGTATGGATGCTCGTGGGATAAGTAAGCAGACGGGTTGTTCCTTCGTTGAAATAAATGGTGTTCATGAATTTTTAGTTGCAGATACTTCGCACCCTCAAACCGATATGATATTCAAAACAGTGTCAGGGTTGAATCAAATTTTACGGTTTGAAGGTTATACCCTGGATATTTTGGATTATTTTGAGAATGTGGAAGAAGGAAGGTGATTAAGTTATAAATCTGAATCATACAAGAACTCGAATATATCATCATTGGATAAAAAATTTATATGTCCTTGATGACCAGTGATTTCTATGCAGCTATACTAGTTCAATCTTATGGTATCAGATTGAAATTGTCATTTCAGATGTCTGCTACCAATCATTCCTCATTCTATCAGGAGCTCATTTTTCAGGTCTGAATCCTTTGTTACACTAACAAACCATGCTTCTTTCTAAGGTAAGTATGGAATTGGAAGTTGGAAGAATCGGTTGCATATTGAAAGGCTTGGGCCCAGCTTATCTTGCTGCCCACACCGAACCGGGCCTAGTTACAAGCCTGTCGAGACGGAAAGAGCGTGCAACTGCAACGTGTCACTTAGGTATGGGACACTGCTATGTCGTAAATGGTATCTGATTGGTGGAAGTCACCTCTCGAATCCTCTAGAAGCAGTAAAAAGCTCACAGTTCATCACCGTCGCCGTTTCTCATCTCCTCCTTCCTTCCCTCTCCCCTCCCCTCCCCTCCCCTCCTGCAATCAACCAAGCGAATCAAACCTCATTCTCTCTTCTGCAAATCATGAAGCGCTCAGTCGATGATATCGGCGGCACTACCACCACCACCACCACCACCAGCAACAACAATATCAAGAAGCCTGTCTTCCTCACCAGAGCCCAACGCGAGCAATTAGCTCTTCAACGACGTGAAGAAGAAGTCGCTGAGCAAAAACGCCGTGCCGAACAACTCCAACAACAAAAAAACTCCACGAAACCCTCCTCTGATCCTTCCTCCGCTCATGACTCCTCCCGTCACCACCGCTCCAGGGAACGTGATCGTGACCGCGAACGGGAACGGGAACGGGAACGCGAGAGAGACCGCGAAAGAGAGCGTGAATTCGAGCGGCGCAACCGTGAGAGAGAACGCGAAGAAGAAGGCAAGTACCGGGAACACGCTCGGTTAGAAAAACAAGCAGAGCGAGAACGAGAGAAGGAACTTGAAACCATCAAAGAACAGTACCTCGGAACCAAAAAACCTAAAAAACGAGTTATTAAACCTAGCGAGAAGTTCCGATTCTCGTTCGATTGGGAAAACACAGAAGACACCTCCCGTGACATGAATGTATTGTATCAAAACCCTCACGAAGCTCAGCTGTTGTTCGGAAGAGGATTTCGTGCTGGAATGGATCGTCGAGAGCAGAAGAAACTCGCTGCGAAATATGAGAAGGAGATGAGAGAGGAAATTCGTAAAAAGGAAGGAATCCAAGAACGTCCAGAAGAAGCTGCGGCACAAAAACAGAAAGAAAAGGCTGCCGATCTCTATGATACGTTTGATATGAGGGTTGATCGACATTGGTCTGAGAAGAAACTTGAAGAAATGACTGAGAGGGATTGGAGAATTTTCAGAGAGGATTTCAATATATCGTATAAAGGATCCAGAATTCCTCGACCGATGAGAAATTGGGCGGAGAGTAAATTGAGTTCGGAGTTATTGAAGGCTGTCGAAAAGGCCGGGTATAAGAACCCATCTCCAATTCAAATGGCGGCCATTCCACTAGGGCTTCAACAGCGAGACGTGATTGGGATTGCAGAGACTGGTTCTGGTAAGACTGCTGCCTTTGTTCTACCTATGTTAACCTACATTTCTAGACTTCCTCCTATGAATGAAGAAAACGAGGCAGAAGGTCCTTATGCTGTTGTAATGGCACCTACTAGAGAGCTTGCCCAGCAAATTGAGGACGAAACTGTAAAGTTTGCTCATTATTTGGGTATTAAGGTCGTCTCCATTGTTGGTGGGCAGTCCATTGAAGAGCAAGGGTTTAGGATTAGACAAGGTTGTGAGGTTGTGATTGCTACACCTGGTCGACTTATTGATTGCTTGGAACGACGGTATGCTGTATTGAATCAGTGTAATTATGTTGTTCTTGATGAGGCAGATCGAATGATCGACATGGGTTTCGAGCCACAGGTTGTGGGGGTTTTGGATGCAATGCCTTCCAGCAATTTAAAACCAGAGAATGAAGATGAGGAACTCGACGAGAAAAGGATTTACCGAACTACTTATATGTTTAGTGCAACAATGCCACCTGCTGTGGAGCGTCTTGCGAGGAAGTACTTGAGGAATCCTGTTGTCGTCACTATTGGTACTGCTGGAAAGGCAACTGAACTCATTAGTCAGCATGTGATCATGCTGAAGGAATCGGAGAAAATGCCGAGGTTGCAGAAGTTGTTAAATGACCTTGGTGATAAGACTGCCATTGTGTTTATCAATACTAAGAAGTCAGCTGATACTCTTTCAAAGGCTTTGGATAGAGCAGGTTATCGTGTGACGACATTGCATGGAGGGAAGTCCCAAGAACAGAGGGAGATAAGTCTTGAAGGGTTTAGGACAAAAAGGTTTAATGTTCTTGTAGCTACAGATGTAGCAGGGCGTGGGATTGATATACCTGATGTTGCCCATGTTATTAACTATGACATGCCGGGGAATATCGACACGTACACACATCGTATTGGAAGAACAGGACGTGCTGGGAAAACAGGTGTTGCGACAACATTCTTGACTCTGCATGACACAGATGTGTTCTATGATCTGAAACAGATGCTTACTCATAGCAACAGTCATGTGCCTCCTGAACTGGCAAGACATGAGGCTTCAAAGTTCAAGCCAGGGACAATTCCTGACAGACCCCCTAGGCGCAATGACACAGTTTTTGCTCATTGAGGGTTTTTTTTTTTCTTAAGACACCTTGAGGAAGTCCAACCAAATGACCATGCATCTCAGTTTTAGTTACTCCAATTTGATACTCCTGATAATGGATTACTGCTACATGCTCAGGTTGGAGTTCTATTTTTGTGCAGATAGTTCCCAAGGTATTCTTGTATGTCTTTGTCATTTAAAAGATCAATGAGTGTCATTTCTTTTAGTCTTTGGTATAGGACTTTGCTGTTAGACTGATCTTCTAGTTGGATCCATGATTATATAACCTGGAAACTTGTTGTTCGTCTGAAATTATGTCTCTTTAGTATTTCTCTAAGTAGTTTCTAATTCCGTGTTAAATTAAGAGCTGCGAAAACAAAGTTTTTATACACCCGAAAGTTGAAAATTCTAATCGAGCATATCTTGGAACAATGAAGTTCAGAATAATTTTTATCATCTATATTTTGAGGGTATATCATGCATCTCTTAAAAGTCTGAATTGTTTGCTTGGAAATATATAAGAGTTATAAATTGCTAGTTGGTTTCTTTTTAGTATGATTTATTCATGCTCCAAACAAAGTAGTAGAACCTTGAAGAAGGAAAATTTCGGGCATATCATCAAATATAGATTTTTTGGACAAAGAGAGGATACTGTCAAAATATATTTTGGGTGGACTTGATTGTTGGAGACGACACTTTACCAAACAAACAATAAACTTTAACGACAAACACTGGTTCTTTAGTTTCATCAAAACTAGTGAATGATATGTAGCTACAGTTTGCTGAATCTAGGAAATGAAATTCTAGACAACCTTGTTAGTATCTATTCCATAGCTGGACAAATGGTCCAACGACTCCAGTCTTTTAGCCTTCTGCTCAATTCACCATGTTGAAGACGAAAATGAAAAGAGTTGTCTGGAATGGAGTTCTAATACCTGCTTTTAGGTATAAGAAAACATTCATAAAAGCCTAGGCTCCCTCCCTGAGAACCCCGGAAAACTAGGTTCTGCTCCATGAAACAGTTATAAAACATATTTCTATCCGAGTGTCCTTTAAATTGTTCATTGTAAGATTGACAAAATTTCTGTCTATTTCTTTTCTTTTCTTTTCCAGACATTTAGCTTGTTATTAAGCTAGCATTGATAAGTAGTTTTCAGTTCTTCAACCAAAATGATTAATCTATATACTGAGGAAATAGTAGCAGATCACAGATGGATAACATCATGTTATATTTTTCCCTAAAATCTCAAATCCCTTGTCCAAAATATATAAAAGATGCGGTGAGCGTGGATCGAACAGACGCTCTCCCAACTGGGCTATCCCCGCTGCATATCCACATTCACACTAACAGTAAAGACTTCCTTCCCTTTTATCCAAATTCAAAAACAAAGAACAAATAAATACAAGTTCTAGAAGAAATTAAAAGAGGGAACGTCCATTTTATTTCACAAAATATGTACAGAGAAAAGGGGGAGACAGATATATAAACACCCACCCAGAATACATGAATGAGCTTAATTGACTGTCAAATAGGACGTTGAAAAGCTTCATCATCACTTTCCATCACTCTCTCCTCCTCATCATCAGAGAAGGAGTAATACAAGAAGGATGGGAGGAGAAAAAAAAAAACATCTAAAATCTTCATCATCATCATCATCATCATAATTACATATACATATAATTCATCTTTATGGTCATAAATTAAAACATCACGAGCAAACCCTTAATTTCCAAACAAAACCATTTATAATTCAGTGGGTTTGATCAATAGATCTTCTCAACTCAGAGATGGCTGCTGCTCGGCCCCACCCCCACCGATTTCAAGCTCTCTACCTGTCGAGGCCTGCAATCAATTTTAAAAAAATTTAAATCAAGTCATGAAGATGGATCAAAATAGTTATTAATTAATAACGCTAGGTAGGTACGTACCTGGTGAAAATGTCACCCCGGATGGGATCAGGGATGGTGGAGTGGCTCCGACCCTGGATGTGACCCACCTTCCTCAGAAAGGACTTGTTGATGAATTTGTCGGCCTCCTCCATCGTATGATCAGGATCATCCACCTCTGGGATCGTCTCTCTCTTCTTCTTACTAATATGCACAGACGGGGAATACCTCAGCTGCTGCTTCGCAGTGTGAACCCCAAATGCCATTGCCAACACCACCATCCCCATTGTCACGTATATAGGTGCATAATCTCCTTTCAACGCAGCACCAGCAAATCCCCTAATTAACCCATCAAAATTAAAAATTAATTTGGGCACTAATACTAATACTAATACTAATACTGTAGATGAAGAAGATTAAACCCTGCTTAATTAGTAAAATTAAATCAAATACTTTGTTTTATAATTAGGATGAAGTTGGTGAGAATGATCAGCCGTGGCTGCCAAAGCAGGTTTCATCTTTGGGATAGTGGAAGTTGCAAACATTCGGTTGCCTTCCATGCGCTTCAACATTGTCCTCCAGTAAGTCTGTATGCCACATTATACATATCAAATTAGTTAGCCCATCAGAAAACATGTAAAAATTACATCTATCAGATTGAATTAGGAACAGTACTCACAGATGCCCGGGCAGCCATGATCGGAAATTAGGACAGGATGAATTTTTGAAGTAATATATTGACAGTAGAAAGGGAACCCTGATGATCTATCTTCTTCTTAATACTAAAAACCAACAAAAACAAATTAATTAAGAACCAAGACGAATTATGTTTTGCTTTTCTAATAATGAGGTACAAAAAGAAGGGAAGAGGAAGCCTCTACTTAAAAGGAGAAAAAGGCGGTGTAATTGGAGACACGTGTCAGATCTGGGATGGACGTGGCAAAAAAAGAGCCCAAATCATAGTTACACGATAACCTGAGAGCTCTCTGGAAACGGTCATTTTTCTTTTTCTTTCCCTTCTAATCGGTTTTAGAACCGAAAGATCTGGAAAGTTTTGGCGTCCCAACAGCAATGACGTTGACCAGGACTCGAATTGATCCACTCAAATAAAATTGAGAAACTATAAGCTTGCGATCTTCTTGGACCAACATTAATCTCGCCCGCTCCACATCTCTCACCAGTGCGTGTGCGTCCCAAAAATGGATGTTGGCCTGCGACCAGTCGTTCTCTTTGTGCACACACCCACTTGCAAAGCCTGTTGGGTGTACATTATACAAAGTTTATGTTTGGACGATTGGAATAGCATCACATTTCATTTAAAAAAATGTAGTTTTTGGGAATTGAAAATTGTGATTCCGGATTTAGAAAACAAACAAAGCATTGGAACAAATCACACCGGCAGCAATCTTTTGGATAATCTGGCTAGAACGAGACCGCCGTGCTTTTGAAGGGAAGATCAAGGACTCAGATAGGCTGACAATCGATGTCAAATCACTAGTTCACTTTTGGACGACCTCTCTATATTCAGAATTTAGAGTCCCTTTCCCGTGTTGTATTTTCAATTGGGATGCTTTGTTCTTGTAAAAGATCAATTCATCCAATTTCTCCCCTTTTGAAGCCATTTGGCTTCTCCACTTGTAAATAACATTCTTTATTCTCTCCATTTTATTTAATCTAGTTTTCACTTTCAAAAAAAATNACTACCTTAATCCGTTTGGTTGAACAATCTCAATGACCCACCTTTGGGTTTGATCATTGTTTGTCTCAACTAAACGCCAAAATAATCCTGTAACCTTAGTAGAGATAAAAGAGTGTCCCTACTTGTTCCAAATACCATTGTAATTTTTCATGAATGTGCCACTTTGGTGACTAAATAATCAATCAAATTCCAATAGTACTTATGCAAAGGATTATTTCACGTGATTCAATTTCCCTGAATGAATCTAACATAACAGTGTAACATATATATATGCAAATAAAAATTAACATATAAACAATAATGTCACTACAATTTGCATAAAGTAATAGGCACATAACACACTGTAATTAGTAGGTCAAAATTAGGGCTTGAAACCCTCATAGATGGATCCGGAAGGCCAGAAAACCTTAGGGTACTACATTCCGATACAATTAGATATCAAATAGTGGCTAAATTAAAAGAAAAACTAGTTTTAGCCTACTATATACAAAACAAACAGCCCCTAAAAGAAAAGCAACTTTCCAGAAAAAAAACACTTTTTAATGAAACTATCACATAAGCAAAAAATTACTTCTCAGAAAAGTGGCTTTTCTGAAACTGTTATTTAACAAACAGTACTTCCCAAAAAAAAAGTGACTTTTATAAAATAACTTTTTCTTGTAAATCGACTTTTTCAGAAAAATAACTTTTCTAGAAAAATCACTTTTTACTGTTATCATAGACAAACAGAACCTACCTAGCTGATTCAAACACTGAGTCAACTCGGTCTTCTTCTCCACTGAAAACCCTAAAATGGTAACCAACTCGATGCCTGCCGGCGACGATACAATCACCGGCGGCGAAAAGAATTGAATAGTAGATTACGATCTACAGAGTTCGGTGATCCTAATAATTCCAGTGGTACCTCCAAACGACTGTCAAACTAACACCAATCATAATCCCCAAAATTTACATGTCTGTTACGAGTGATAAAACCATCCAGTCATATTATCACCAGTAAACTGTTTCAATTTATTTAATATTGTCTGCATGTATCTTAAGTAGTGCATAGTTTCATACATACACTAAGGATTCATTTAACAATGAAAAACAATAATAAAGGAAAAAGCATCCAGCAAGTGTATGATAAACATGGTACATAGTACATATTCATCAGAGAACATTAAATTAAATAATGTTCAAAGAACAAATTAGAACCACCAACCACCAAAACAGATTAACTACGTCGGAAAAGATACAAAACAAAATTAAACAATATTTTTATTCTTGTGATCAAGTAGTCTCTCGAACACATCATCCATATTCGTTTGATCAATAACGGTGAGCATTCGTGAACCGTGATTAACATAAATCTGGTTAAGACCCGATTTAATTTATAATACTATATTTTATGTACCGATCTGTGGGTTGCTCTGATACCACATATTAGCAAAATAGAGCGGAAGCCAAGATCGAGCCCCACGATCAATACACAAAATAATAATTAAACTAAATAAATCACATACCTATCATCGCTTTAATCCAAGATGAACTGCTTCAATTTACAGAGAGTATTATGTCTTCAATCCTCTACTCTCTAACACTTAGGATGATGGATCTCCTAGCCTTCATATGTTTATATAGAGAGAGGACTGGGACCCAATATAGAAACTGATTCTAATTAGGAAACCCTAACCATCAAGGAATTCCAATTAGATACTTACTAAAATTGTGCAATAACGATACGGTGTAACACATTGTATCATAGTACAATGTACCCTTCTAAGATATGGATAGGATTAATCCGGTTTATTAAATATAAAATTAATTATTGTGACCACAATTCTTACAAATAATACTATAGCAAGCTCATAGAAAGTATGCTACATTCTAATGCATTTATGATAAAAGATGAATCTTTTACCCTGTAGAACTATAAGTTGCAATTTTATCACATTTATTAGTACCTTTAAAAACTCTAGCATGACATAATTGGAAATTCTGGTGTTTAGAGTACACAAGGGATCAGACATGGCTAATTATTTTCCCCGCAACGAGAATTTGATCGTTCATCATGGACCTCCTACAACAAAGACAAAATGTCAAAAACAATGAATTTCATACTAAACGGCAACATCTTGCTCCTCCTGTATCAACCTATTAAACATATTTTGTGGAGTCCTTTACAGAACTCAGCACCCGCCTCCACATTACAAGACATAGAGCTCTTTTTCAGAATTCCATTCTAGAAAGAAAATTTATGGTTATTGGTTAACGATCATAGAATTTTATGGATCCTTCATAGAATTTTATGGATCCTGTGATATCCTAATTCCTAAAAGTGCAGAGTCCAAAATACAAGCTGCCCCTTCAAAGCTACTTCATTACTATAGAAGTGTTTAGTACCATCTCTTGATCACATTAAACCAAAAAGACAAAAGATGTAACACGAAAACATTGCCCGAAAACAAAGAAACTGCACCAGAAATAAGAAGATACGGAATTTCTTTCCAAGGACAAACTATGATTACATATTTTGTGGAGTCCTTTAGGCTTTGTTTGGCCGCACCAAATTGGTGAAACAGAATCCTGTAGTTGTCTTTCTCCAATCCATTGGAGTAAATCCCCAACCCAATTAGTATTAAATGTTGTTTGTTTGACATCAACAAGGTTTTTTCAGTACTCAATAGCGCTTCAATGGACATTTAGAAGTTGCTAAAAAAAAATCAGATCCACTCAAGAAACACCATAATCAAGTTCTTATTTGTGGGTTCTCTCAAAATAAACTAAAACCCATATTTTTTTGTTTGATTCCTAGGTTTTATTATTAATTTATCTTAGGCTTTTAAAATTGTGAAATTCTTTCTTTTGTGGGAAAGAAAAAATGTTGCAGCTTAGTTGAAATTTGATGGGGCAAGATGTCATGTAGTTGAATCGGCTGAGGAGGATGATGGTGAGAGTACCAGGAGAGAAGAAGAAGAAAAGAGAGAGAGAGAGAGAGAGAGAGAGAGGAGTGAGGGAGAGAATAGAGGCGGAGGTGAGCACCTGATTTTCTGGGTTCGAGGAGAAAGAATTACTGAATTTCACAAAAATCTGGTAAGAGGGAAAAAAAGAGAGGGGAGATGTCTGAGAGAGATGGAGAAGAGGGAGAGAAGGAAGAGAGAGAATGTTGGGCGCACATGTCCACACACTATTCATCCCATGCGAAACAAACAACAAGTGTCATCAGTTATTGGTTTCCGCATTTCCTCAACCGGAATAACGCGTTGGCCGAACAGTACATTACAGAACTCAGCACCCGCCTCCACATTACAAGACATAGAGCTCTTTTTCAGAATTCCATTCTAGAAAGAAAATTGATGGTTATTGGTTAACGATCATAGAATTTTATGGATCCTGTGTTATCCTAATTCCTAAAAGTGCAGAGTCCAAAATACAAGCTGCCCCTTCAAAGCTACTTCATTACTATAGAAGTGTTTAGTAGTACCATCTCTTCATCACATTAAACCAAAAAGACAAAAGATGTAACACGAAAACATTGACGGAAAACAAAGAAACTGCACCAGAAATAAGAAGATACGGAATTTCTTTCCAAGGACAAACTATGATTACAAATTTTTACAATGTTGTCCTTCTATATACATTTTTACATCCCATATAGAGAGCCGGAACTAAATCGTACCGTATTCACTCTCCACAAACATCTCAATTAAATCCCGACTCAGTAATATACAGACCCAACAAAACGACCAAACAAACTCTCAGATACCTCTGCTAACCGAATCTGATTCAAGTCTGCAATATTTACAGCTGATGGACACTCTGAAACTAGCTTGAATGGCAAAGGGGTGAGAAAGGAAATGATGACACCTAAACAGCTCCAAAAATTATAGAGAGGAAAGAAAGCGCTCTTCTCAGGTCAAAAGGTCTGCATCATTCCAGCCAATCAAGCAAGGGCTGGAACAATGCAGTGAGACTTGGAACTTCCACAACTGAAGCCCTCAATTCTTACCAAGGGTTTCCCTCCAAAAGAAGAATTCCCACAAGAGGGAGCTCTCTCTACCCTTGCCGAAGAACCCATAGCACCATGAGAATTTCCAAAGGGAGAAGCAAGTGTTGAGGCTTGCCGAACAAACTGTACATCATGAATAAGGGGATTGTCTGCACGTACCGGTGGGGAACCACAGAATAAGCCCATTTGGCTGTTGTTAGCATCTAACTCATTGTCAGGACCATCCTGGAAAAAAAAAACACACATTTAAAATAGTAAGAAAAATGATAAAACGCATTGAGCCCAAGTCACAAGCCTATGGAAAGAAATGACCACAAGCAAGTACGTAACAAATGACAGTACCTTGCTCAAAAATATACTCCAGATGTCAAGACTGGGAACTTTTCTTGGAGTAGGGGGGTCACTGCAATTAAAGAGAAAAAGAAATTGTAAGGCATAGAAACCTAAATTAGATAAAATTGAAACACCCCAAATAAGAGAAACATTATAGTACCCAGCCCAGCCTGCAACTTAACAGCCTATTAGAGTCCATAATATAATGGTCCCAATCACAATGACAAGGCATCTAAGAAGTGAGAATTGAACAATTAGAAAAATGCCTTCCACAATAATCAACGTTAACGACTTCCCTTGATGCCATCTAAACTATAGGTGAAACCTTAAGCAACCTAATGAAACATATTGGCGCTTAGTATACATCATACAGAACAGAAGTCTAAATAGAGTCAACTAGAAATATCACAGAGTTTACAGGCAAACATAGAGATTAGTGAAGCACCATTAACACACTCATTTTGGGGGGAAAAGAGAAAGTGAGTCAATCATGTACCCTTTCAATGTGCAGCATAATCTTTCGAGGCTATCAACAGTATAGGGAGTCCTAACAACACGACGGGGTTCAGGACAGATGACTTCCATTGAGCCTGGTGCTAGTTGGTTTGCAACTGTCTGATCTCTTTTCTTCGTGTCCACTTCACAACCCATTTGATTTTTCATGGTGATCTGCTCTAAACAAATGGATCTTCTTGCACAGATCTCCATCTTTCGATGCTAAACCAATGATAAAGAAACTAAATGAGTTGATGATTCAAAATACCAAATGACAACTTTGTTTTTTTCCAGGCTGAAAAATGTTTGCAGACAAAGTTCCCAAGTACAAGTTGAAAAAAACATGGGATCAGACACAAGACAACGATAAGTAAGAACAGAAAAAAAAATATATATACAAACAACCCAGCACCAACTCATTCTACCAAAAATCTCAGAAAATGAAAAACTCATTCTACCAGAAGAGCGACTAAGTACAGTTTGTTGCAAGAACAAGAATTTAGCATCAATAGTAGAATCTTCTTAGCAACTAGTAATGAAAGGAAGTCTCATATAGAGAGGATATTGTAGGCAAGTACACAGCTTAATGAAATTGCACAAAAAACTGCATTAGAACACTACAGGGTATGGAACAAATCAGTGCATACATGAAATTTCTTCCAATAATAACTTCAAACAAAAGAACGAAATATTTGTTGAATTTTTAAAAAAAAAAATCACGTCTTTAAAATGCATCCAAAGCAGAATCAACGAAGCCTAAGAAGAAATCAGTAACACAGTACAGCAGAAAAATTCATGTAAGTATTCAGTGACTGATCGAGCCAACAAACAGTTGAACAATCAGAGAGCAGAATCATAATAAAATCGAGATTACAAGTACTAGATTTGGATCTATACCAACCGCTGCCAACATCATCATCAAAACTTGCAGGCAAAACTTGAACAGAGTTATTTCCTATTAATCCAACTCAAACAGAAGATCATGAAAACTGAACAAAGAAATCAAATTTCAAAAAAAAAATTTTACTCGCACAGAAATTAAGATAACATGTTGAAATCATATATAGAATTAGATCGTCCACTAACACCTCCACAGAAAATTAGAAGCAAGATCAGAAGAATAACACTTAAATCTAAGAATAGAACCTTTAATCTACAAAAGAAACCGCGAATTTACACAAACAAACAACTTGAATTCACCAGATCAGAAATTTTCCTTCTGAAAAAAAAAAAAAAAAATCCCGTCCCACTAATCAGTAAGCACAGTTAATGTAATAATTATATGTAAAACATATCATCCTAAAGTATTATTGCTATTATCTGATTATATCATACTCATACTTCACATTATGGTCAAATACCAGTATGTTAAGAAACGGGCATTTTNTCTTTGAGTCAAATTTAATTTTGTATACCAATTGCAAAAACAATGGATTTGACTCTTACTGTAAGTCAACTAGATTCCAGACTTTATCCTTATCCATAGAGTTTAACTCTTCCTTCATGGCTTCTGACTATTTTAGAGCAACAATATTATGTACGATCTATATAATGGCATATTAACTGCTAGTTTAATTGGGACTTATTTCATGTGAGGTTATATGCTCTTCAGGCTCCTTGTGATCAAATCACATCTTACATGGTATCTAATGATATGATTATATCATCCTTTGAAGTATGAACTAAAATTTGGATATCCTCAAATACCAAGTGCCTGGGCTCTGTACTCCTACCATTTTGACCATCCTCAATAAACATAGTATTTAGAGTCTCAAAATTCTGGTACTATTTGATGGACAGTAAAAATTATAACCTCACCTTTCTAGATATCTGATAAAATAACAGTTCACTGTCCTAGGATCAAGCTTTGTTTATTGTGGATTGTATAACCTTACTTCCGCTGCCATCCCTAGACGCATAAGTGGCTTATTAGGCTTTCTATGTGTCCATAACTCGGAAAGAGTTCTCGAGATTGCCTTGGAAGGCACTCGGTTTAGGATGTAACTTGCAGTCTTCAAGGCTTCACCCTACAAAGTTTTTAAAAGAATGATGAATTACTCATCATATTCTTTTGCTTACCCATAAGAGTGCGGTTTTTTCTTTTTGCAAACCATTATTTTCAGGTGTACCTGGCATGGTGTATTATTCAACTAAACCGCATTATTGTAGATATTTAGCAAATGGCTTTGGATTACGACATGTTTGATCGTACCTTCTGTAGTATTCACCACCACGATCAAAACATAGTACTTTAAGTTTTCTTATCAAGCTGGTACTTAACTTTAGTCTTATCGACCTTAATAACATCCAGTGCCTTTGCTTTCTCACCAAACAAATACACATAACCATTGCGAGAAAATTCATCAACTAATGTGATGAAAAATCTTTATCCACTTGAAGTAGGAGTTTGAAATGGGCCACATATTTTTTTTTATGTATAAATTGTATAACTTATTACTTCTAATAGCACCCTTTTTCTAGACTTGGCTAACTTTACTTTTCTACATTCAATGCAGACACCATAGTCTGAAAAATCCAATGAATTTAGGACACCCTACTTGACCAACCTTTCTAGTTTGTCTCCAGAAATATGACAAATATTTCATGCCACAACATAGAAGAAATGTCATTAATACGGCCTTGTTAATTTAGGAGCTCACATTAGGGGATAAAAGGGATTGAGAAAAGATTGATCACGATTTAGAAGATAAAGATCATCACCTGATGAAAACAGTCTCAGCAATCTTGAGAATCTTAAACTAAATTGACATTTTCAATTAAAAAAAAATCTGAATGAAAAATCTAACCGATCTAGTACTAAAATAAACTCTAAGATGTTGGAGGAACATAAAAAAATGGCTTCTAAATCATGATCAAATCGGTAGTATAAAATTATATGAACAAAACCAAACGGCTTACATAGGTGCTCAACTCAATATTCTTAAGTTCGGACTGAGTTTCTACTTCCTTATGAATAATCCCTCTATATTTTAAGTATAAATCGTGGCTCCAAAAATTATTTATCAAGCATTAGAGGGATAATGAGTAAACAAGACTCTGAATTCAGTAGACAACGGGTGCTACCTTGCTTTTCTAGCCAAGTATGATATTTAAAAGCTAATTTTTTTTTTCTTTCAAGTGGCCTCGTTTGTGACAAAAGAAATATGTCACCCTTATTTTCTTCACTGGTTATATTTGATTGGTTGTAAATTTTTGGATTTTCTTAAACTTTATCCCAGACTTCTTGAACTTGTTATACCTGAATGATTTTTAACCTACAAAATGTGCTCCTTTAGGTTTATCTTGTTAGATTAGATCCTCCTTTTGGGCACAAATACTGATTAACTCTATGAGTTTCCACTTATCTTCCTGCGCATTATATGTAGTCTCGAAAACATCAAAATTGTACAAAAAATTAGGTCATAATGAAATGGGTCAGAAAATATTCTTTTGCCTTAATATCTAGATTCCTGAGCTGACTTGTAAAGTCAGACATTCTCGTGATGTGCTCTTGCATACCACCAAGGCCATTATACTATATGGTTACTAATTAAGTCAATAGAGTGCTAGTCAGTGTTTTTGTTAAAACTATACAACATTTTATTTCCTATCCGAGATATCAAAAACCCTCTTAGGTTATTCACATTCCCACTAGCCAATGAACCATATGTTGTTAACAATGATTATAAACAACAATTAATTAGTCACATACATAATGCCACGTCATAACAGTTTAATTATTGGGGATAATAATTAAACTTTCCAGAGTTGATCAAAAGTGCCTTAAAGAAATCAACCCTGAATGAGATCAACATTTTACATATAATGATCTTCCTTTGGGCTGAAATCATTATATATAATAGTCTCCCACCGGTGAAGCATTCTTCACCTTAAGGCTAGTTAACTAAAAATAATTCAATATCAA
>MVGT01002051.1:1793256-1861720 GCA_002174775.1 Macleaya cordata | reverse complement strand
AAAAAAAAAAAAAAAAACCTTGCGCACCACATCGATCAGGAAAAATTGCACAGGTATCAAAAACAAGATCTATGAAATTTTAAAGAAACAGAAACTGAGGAAACCTAAATAATAAAACCAAAAACGCAAGGAACGAAACGGAAACCTAATTTGTGCACGAGATGTCGATCACCTACCGATAAATTTGAAGTCGAAGGAAGAACTACGCGATCTTCGTCGAGAAATAGAGAGAGAGAGAGAGAGAGAGAGAGAGAGAGAGAGAGAAAGAGAGACAGGTAAGTTTTAGAGAGAGAGAGAGTAAGAGGATAATAAGGAAGAGAAGAATAGCACCAAAGGTGTGAAGGAGCGCTTTTGCAGAGGAGACGCTGCTCTCTCTCTCTCTCTGTGTCTCTCCGAAATCACAAACGTTACCCCTTTGCGTCCTTTTAACGTTTGTCTGAGTCAGTCTGGGACCAATTACAAAAATTTACTGGATTACTTTTTTATTTAAACACAAAACCCCCACCTGCTGACCAATTCCAACGTTAATCACGAATTTATAATCCCTTAATCCACAGCCCTTTTTTAATTAAAGCTTGGTTTACAGGTTATAAAAAGTTGTATTCCCAACTCCCGTCCCTTCTCCTCGTAACAGTAACTCTTGGACAACAGCTGTAAAATCTAAAATCCTCTTTCTTTTTCTTTTCTTTTCTTTTTTTTTTTACTTTCTCTTTCTTTTATTACTGCTTTTTTTTTTGGGGGTTTGGTGACCTTCATTGAAACGTCGTATTTGTTCAGTTACTTCCATCTGGAGGTTTGACTGCGATTGTGTAGATCATAATTAACGTGGGTAAACAAGACCTTGCAATTTAACTGGTTGGAATGTGAAAGATTGTCTAAGTGCGCACCAATTATGTGGTTGGTGTTCTTGACATACGTTACACGTGCTTACACAAAATTGAATTCGTCTCTTTCTTCGTTTTACCGCCCTCGGTCTACGCGTTGAAAATATCATACTCAAACGGATGGCAAAGAGAAGCTGATACTATGCTACTTGGACCACCCAGTTACCATGTGTTCAGAGGTGTCATTTTACTGGCATATGATACATGGGAATTCACTATCAATGGACGGCTCTTAAGTCTTCTAAACCTCAAATTACGTCCACACGTCGAGTTTGGATTGAAGGACCGGACCTCCATCAAAACGGACCACCCAATAGCTGCGGGCCTCAATTTAGAAAAAAAATAATAATAAAATAAACAAGAGGGAATGTGAGGTCCACAGAGATGATCCATATGCTACAGAAGGCTAATCTGACGGTTAATATATTCACATATTCTCGAGATCCGCATCTCATCCTAAAGTGTTATGAATCTCATTGTAAATTGTGCCTTCTGTTCCAAATTCTGTGACGCTAGCACTGTTGTGATTCAGTGAGGCTGCTGTCCTTGTTCCCAGATCATTTTTGACAAAATTCAACTCATTCAAAAACTTACTATATCCTTTATTCATGTACCTTTAAATTTTCAAGGCTTAATTTTACGAGCATAAAATTTTTAAAATTGAATTAGATTTTTTGCAAACATGATATACATAGGGAAGAGATCAACTTGGCCAAAAATTAATACAGATTATTTTTATGAAGCTTGTAAACTACATGGTCAGCATGTGGCTCCAAATATTTTAAATCGGCAGTGCTAAGGTTATAGAATTTGCTACATAATTTGGTACAGAAGGTACAATTTGCGGTGAGATTCATATCACTTTGGGATGGGATGCGAATTACGAAGGATGTGAAACATATTAACCGTTGGATTAGCCTTCCGTAGCAAATTCTGCTGTAACTCAAGCATTTTCGATTTTAAATCTAGCATTACTTAAAAAACATGATTAATTTCTAAATATAATGTGAAACGTGATAATAACATGTACAATAAGTTTTGATTATAAAAATGATTTAAAAAACTCAAAACTCTTATATTTTCTTGGACGCTTTGAGAAATGGTAAAAGCTCAAACGTTCTGAATCAGGATTCTTTTAAATGAGACTTTACTTTAAGTTGTTTAAGCTTGTATTAGCCGTCTTTTGGACGGTACTACGAGGGCGCCACGTAGGCGCCATGAGAATAATACCACCACATACGCTTTGCTTTATTGAGGTGAAATATCACACATAAAGATCTCACTTTATTTTAGGGGGGTCGAACGAGATGGAAAGGATTAGAGGGCAAGAGAAGAAAAGACACCTGGGGAGGGCGCTAGAGCGCCATCACCCGGAGGAAGGGCGCCACTACAGCAAGGCACCCTCCCCCAGGGTGCCCCTCTCCGCCAGGACAGTCTTCACGAGAGAACGAGACGCCAGGAGAGAATTCGAGCGATACCGTTACTCTCTCTCTCTCTCTCTCTAAGAACATTCGTTCCTCTTTTTCGTCCACTCTACCTTTCGTCTTGTAAGACCTCTCCCTGGAATAAGTGACAGTCTTTCAAGAATCACTGAATCCTCCAGTTCGATTCGAGGTGACCTTCATCAATCCCACCAACTTTTACACTGTCTTGAATCGAAACAAAGCTATTATTTTTGCATTACTTATAATTATAAAGATTTGATTTTATCAATTTTATTTTTACAGTCTGTTTGCATTTGTATATTAACTTGTGCAAAGATGATTTAAAGATTAAATTTTTTTTTTTGTTATAATGTTATTTTCCTTATGTTTGTCAACATCCATTGTTAAATATGTTTGTTTGACCAATAAATCTTTAATATAATATCACTCAGCATTGCACATGCCGTCTATTATTTAGAAATCAATGAGGATAAAACAAAACTAGCAAAAAAATATCCGTCTCAATTTACATAAAAATATCTTTATACTATATAACCAAAATGCATTTGAATAGATCACAAAAGGTGCTTTTTGGTCGGATTATACAAAATGATTCAAAAAAAAAAAAAAAAAAAGACTTGTATGAGACAATGCCATAGATGTGTTGATCTCTCATTGGGAACCCCGATTATAATAAATTTCCATTACGAATTTGTTTTGAAAAATATTAAGAGCACTAAGAAGAACCTTACGTGGGCTGTAGGCCCACAAAAACAAAGTCTGGTAATTGTATGATCTTACGTTGGACTGTTGGGAGTCTTGAATAAGAAATCAATTTAACACGTAAGGATATTCCTTTTTTGGTCCACATTTCGAATATCGCCAAAGGAAGCGCTTTATTCCAAATTAAAGAAGGGCACCAATACATCTCTCACTCACTCCCAAGAAGAAGACGAGCAAAGAGATGTGAGGTCAATTTGATGGACCAATTCTTTGAATTATTCATGGTTTTTCTTCTGGACAAGGTTGGCATTAGGTCGATCTGCATGGAGATGATCAAAAAATTAACTTTTCAGTAAAGATGTTTTCTTCGTCATTAATCATTGTATCCATGAAATTTAGATCATTCTAGGATTTATAATTTGTTGAAAAACAATTAAAGGTCAAAAATACACCTCAAATTTGCAAAAACTTAAAGATTGATTTAAGGAGATTAGGAAGTTTTATAATGCGCTATTCTTTTATTTGAACATCTACATAACTAGTATATCATCATCACAAAATATTCAAGTCTCGGATTATCCTCTTTTATGTATGGGGGTGTTTTAAATGAGGTGCATTAGTCCTCTTAATTTACTAATCACTTGTGTCGTTCATGGATAGCTAGGTGCACGGTCAAAAATAATTTTGATACTCATCAGCAGCTGGACACTTGACGAGAAGATCAAAGAAGAAGACAAAATATTGGAGAAGAGATTAAAGAGTTTTGAACGAGTCTTGTTGTTTGTTTTGTTTTTAATGGAGCTTCAGTTATTAGGGTTTCTAAGCACAATAAAATTAAATTTTAATTTGAAAGACGGAGAAGAAAACCTTTTCTTCGTTTACACATGCTGCGCACCACCATGTATTGGTACGAGACTTTGACTCTCATACACTAACAATTGTTCGCTTGTCGTCTTATTTATGTTGAACATATATATATAAGCATTGAATAGCCCGCAACCATGTCTCATTTGGCTTAGCTGATCTGATGGAGACCCTTTATGTATGATTGGACCAAAGTTGCAGTTACGTTAAATGTTAGACTTTTTTTTTTCTTGTGTTGTTAGTAAAGACATGAGTTGAAAACAAGATGATAAGGAATATTTTCTGTTAGTACTCGGCTATTACTTAATTACCAGTACAAATAAAGGTATAAGATAAGAGAATATCAATACCAACATGCATAGAGAAAGCGCTATGAATGGTACGTATAGAACCCATCACCTATTGGTAAAGAAAAAGTACAGCCACCAACAGTATAAGAAATGAAAAAGGAACTACCGACTTGGTCGCATTTCAGGATTAACCGTATATACATTCATATGATTACTACAACGCAGATAGAATGCTAATTCATATACTGATGACTATTAGAAGTAATATTTCAATCTTACATGATCACTCACTCAATAATCATTCAATAATCAAGACAATGCAGATGTTGTGATATGGAAGCATTGAAATTTAAAGAGATAAGGAGAAGTGAGAGTCATACGACGTTCTCTTCGCTGTTCTAGAGCGACTTCTCTTTATTTTTTGTATATTTGTGGCAGTTATGTGCTCAGTTCTCACCCATTTGTGATGTTTCAAAACTATGTAATTCGGACAATAGTCCCAATTCTAAAAAAAAAAAGAGAGAGAAGGAGAAGTGAAAGTCCGACCCATATTATTCGCTTCAAATTTTTTCTCTAAATTTATATAGTTCCGCATTAAAGCTGGTAATTTTTGTGTGTGAAAATCATAACGAATATAGAATTACCCTTATACTGTGTACAAACTATGGTAAGTATTTCAAGAGATATACATAAATACTCTTCAGTATTTAGAAACAAACTGAAAAATTACTCTCCAAAGGGGGAAAGCTTGTTAACAGATAAAGATTGATTTGTATTTTACTTCACATACAGAATACAGAATATAAATATAGATGTAGATAGATTTGTATTTTACTTCGCCACCCGTATTAAGAGAGAGAAAGAGAAAAAGGTTGTTCGTTTCGCCCCTCGTGTCGGATAGCTGCGCCCACCTATTATTAACTCTCATCGGAAACTCAATCGGGATTCCAGCCAGTTTCGCATGATCATCGGTAGGATTCTTCTCAGTTTCTCAGACAAGTGAAACTGAATCTCTTCATGCGTTTGCGGGACTTCTGTTTTGATTTCAATTTTTCGTCATCACTCGGATAAATTAAGGCGAATCTTTAACGCTTTATCGGGAATTTTTATCGGAAATTGCCGTATTTATCTCCGGCGGCTACTGTCAGCCAAAAAAATTTCAGTCAGTTATTCGCTTTTGTTGATGCTGTTGCTTGTGATGCTGCTAGGGTTTTGATTTGGTTCCCAAAAGTATCTGATTTTATTTTATCTGGATGTCTAGAAAGTTAGGGTTTCAGGAGCCATAATCTAAATCTCCGTCTCCGTCGTTACTGAGAGAGAGAGGGAGAGAGAGAGAGAGAGAGAGAGAGAGAGAGAGAGAGAGAGTCTTCTAGGGCTTAGTGGATTACCTGTTTTGGGAATCTCCTTGGTGACCAGGAAGGAAGAATTTTCTACTTATTTAAATTTTTTTTTTCTTATGTAGTTTTATTTGGAACTCTGAAGGGATAAACTATTAGATTATCAAAATAGGATCTTTGTTGGTCACCACAGCCATGGTTCCTACACGGTTTGCATGGCCGTACGGTGGTCACCAGGTCTTTCTAAGCGGTTCATTTACAAGGTAAAAATTTGTTTGCTTGTTTTGTTTGATTTGTTTGTTTTTGATCTTGTGATCTGATGCATGATACATTTATCTTTTTTTTTTGGGTCTTGATTTTGTTTAATTTTGTTTGTTGATTAGGTGGACTGACCACTATTTAATGACGCCGGTGGAGGGATCATCCACTGTTTTCCAGGCAATCTACAATCTGGAACCGGGTTATCATCAGGTCTGTATTTGATTGTGTTTTTCCCACTTTTGATTGAGCTAGAAAGAGTTAGAACAAGGTCAACCCTAAAAGAAGAGTATTTTGGGGACTAATCCTACATTAGTCAAGAAATTAGTTTGCAGCTCTGAAACTAATATTAAACATTGTTATCAATAATTGAAATTTCATGTTATTTTCCTGGGCATGTTATAGTCAATTTACCTTAATACTCCAAATATATGACACAAAAACACTACTATATATCGCAAATGAGTACATGCATGCGGACGTTTTAACCAAAAAAGAAAAGAAATTTCATGTTGCTTACATGATTTTTTTTTTTGGGGCGAAGGGTTTTTCTGGTTATTCATGCGCCACCATATTATTTCATTCTGTAGATTTTTCTATTTACGATGTCCCAAGTCCATACTTTACTGGTCCAAGCAATGTATTGCACTAATACACTACGAAAAAGTGAATAACAGTTAATAATCTGTTACGAACTAAATATAAGTAGTGACACATTTTGCTATGTCTGCCTTTGGACATTATTTTTTTGATTCTAGCTCATTGAGCTATTTGTATTCTTTGCAGTATAAGTTCTTGGTCGACGGTGTATGGCGGCTCGATGAACAACAGCCGTATGTTACTGATGAGCATGGAATTGTGAATAATATTATACTTGTAAAGGAACCTGAACTCGTGCCTTCAATTTTGCGTTCAGAGGCTTCCAGTTCTAATTCAAGCATGGATGTGGATAATGGCATCTTTAGGCACCCGGTTAGTTGATAAGCTAGTTTGGTTTCCCTTGATTCTTGCTTTCATCTTTTACCAATAATAGTATTTGTTAATCTTCATTTAGGCATTTAATTGCATTTCTGTTGTATCAACCAGGTTTTATTGTCAGGTGGCACACATCAGGAACCACTACTGCAAATTCCAGATGGTGAGATATATGCTTTTCGTCGTCGCCTTTCCTTACTATTGTCGAGATATACAGCTTATGAATTGCTTCCTGAGTCAGGCAAGGTTCGCATACTTTTCAACTGCTTTGTGTGTTTAAGTGTTTCTATTCATTTATCATCTCGCAGGTCAGTTCCATTAAATATATTATTGATGTAGTTGTGTGAAAATTCAGGTTATTGCATTGGATGTTAAGTTGCCTGTAAAACAAGCATTTCATATAATGTATGAACAGGTATGAATGTTTCCTTCTTGAGTTTTGAGTTATCTCTTCACCCCAGGAGAGAGTGGTTATACTTGGGGATTAAGAAAAAGAAAGAAAGATTAAGTATTTACTAGTGCTTCTGAATGGTTGAACCATATGGGTAATCAAACTAGGTCTATACTTGTTATATCAATGTATTGGAAGAAATTTCCTTATAAAGGAAGTAGTAATGTCTAGGAGTATATTTGTGTTGATTCTATGAACTTGTCAGATAAGATATCCTTATACAAGTGATTGTGAAAAACTACCAGAATATCTCATGATGCCCTTAAAAGATAGATCTATGATTAAACAAGGCAAGCAGCACATAGATTCCAGCTATGGGGCAGCGACTTTTCCGTTCAGTACTCTCAGCGGGATGGTTAGATTACAGGCAGAACACTCCTATCTCTAAAGCCCTTTCCCTGACTGATCAGTTCTCTCACCAAAGCACCATGGGTGGGCTTAGCTGCCTAATGAGAATTGAAGACCCGACCTTACCGCTACGAGTAAATGAACATGAAGCAAACAGACATCTTTAATTTCCAGACTGCGAAAAAGATATATATTGTTTGACACACAATATGCATGTTATATTTTGTGGTTCATCTACGTAAAGATTTTATTGAGTGAACTATGAATGAATTATATCACAAAGCTGTCCATCTTTTTTCAGGGCCTAGCTGCTGTGCCTATTCGAGATGACTGCAATGGACAGTTTTGCGGAATGCTGTCTGCTTCTGACTTTATATTGATCCTAACAGAGGTATTCACACTGGGGTCATTGTTAGATATAACTTATTGGTTAAATGGTTTATAGAACTTCCAATATTGTGATCTATCTGTAAGAAGAATGATTATCTAATAGTATGTCATTCAGTTTTAAATTGCTTTAGCTTTTCTAGCCTTGGTAATTAACGGCAATTTATTCAAAGACAAACAAGGAAAGGTGAAGAATATATAACAATGAAGAAAATGTTATTGGGTGTAGAGTTCATAATTTGGCATGCTATGGCATATCCTTGGTTCACGAGTCTGCAATATTATGTCTTTGGTGTCTTGAACACTGGATAGCTAGAACATCGGTAAATGTGGCATGTCTCAGACTCCCAGCCAATGTGTTTGCTAACTTTGGATTCACTTGTCTGTATTAAGCAACTCACCCCTCTACCATTAGTAGAGAGGAAACTGATTGGTAGAAACTAATGAGTTTCTAAATTTGCAATTACTAGCTTTGCTTATTTTAGGACTACAATCGTCTCTCTGATTTCATATCACTACTCTCGAGCTAATTCTTGAAAGGGCTAGGGTGAATGGAATTACTGTTCAAGCCCCATCGTTAGACTTCAGAGCCTTAGTAAGATGAGTCTCCATTTAATGTAGACATTGAGGAAAGAATTATTATTCATATTCTATGGTTCATTAAAGCATATTTACTTCATGGTACAGATGCTACTCCATATTAGTTTCCGTGCTGCTATTACTGTTTTAAGTTCTGTTAGATGTTCTTTTTGTGCATCTAGAATATTGGAGATAACCTTGTTCATGGTGCAGTTGCTTAACAATGGATCAATGCTGACAAATGAAGAGCTTGAAATGCATACAATTTCTGCTTGGAAAGAAGGAAAGGTTCAACTGAACAGAGAACCTGATGGGTCTGTACAACAGCCATTGACGAGGCCTTTGATCCAAGTAAGGATTCTTAGATTCTATATTGTCTTTTTTTTTTTTTTTTGCTTGAAACCTACATGCTGTTTGTGTCAAGTTTTCTATGTTATTTTCACCAGGTCTATCTTTTTTATGTAGTTCATCAAGAAGAAAGGATTTTAGCAATAGGTTGAAACTTTTTGTGAATTATGAAGCCCCTTGGTCAAAGATTTGGCAAATAAAATATCATCATTACGTGCTCTAAAGACATCTACATTTTGGTCCGTGAAGCTTGGGCGCTGCAATTCTTTCATATCGTTATCCTTTTAGCTATGTTTAAGCATTTTAATATAAGATATGGCCGTAGATAGAGTGCAACAGTAGTGTGGCTTGTGTTGCTAATCACAAATAGTATGGATGTCTCCAATTGATGATGACGTTTTCTATATCTATCGGTGTGGTTTTACCTAGTTGTTATGTACTGCAGGCTAGCCCACATGAGTCTCTAAAAGATGTCGCACAGAAGATTCTACAAAATAAGATATCTACCGTTCCTATCATCAATTTGCCGCAAGATGGGTCCTATCCCCAGTTGCTACATCTCGCCTGCCTTCCTGGAATTTTAAAACGTATGCTTTAGCTCATCATGGTTTTGCACTTATGCTTTCTTTTACTTTATCGTTTGGGACGTAATTATGATATAGATTTTCTCTACAAAATCTCCAGAAATTTGCAGGCATTTTAGACACTCTCCTGGAAGTTTGCCTCTTCTTCAACAACCGGTTGGTAGGCTGCTTTTAGGTACATGGGTGCGAGGAGGTGGTGAACCAAATGGATGTCGACTGACAATGTTGCGGCCTAATGATCCTTTAAGTTCTGCTCTTAGTTTACTAATAGAAGGTGCACATCATGGTTTACCTCTTCCTGATGGAACATTACTTTAATAACTGTTTCTTGGAAATTCAAGTGTCACAGTTGATAAGCCTTTGAACTCTTTGCTGTGATATGTTTTTTTCAAACAAATTTACTACGGGGTATCTCTTCTTCTTTTTTTGCTATAAGACATCTATGTTTTCATTTTTGAAAATTTTCAACTTAATATTTAGGTGATCCTCCATAAATACTTCAATTTGTATATGTATTTACATGCCAGAGAGCTGTTTATGAAATTGTTATAACTTCAACTTTAATCTGCTTTGATTGTTGATGACACACAGGTTTTATATCTTTGATTGTAGGTTCCATCTACAGCACCCCTATTCAGTTTTCTTTTTTCCTTTTCTCTTGATTAGTGATTCTTTAGTTTGTTGAAATTCTTGCAATGTTTTAACTAGTAACTGAAATATATTTTCTTTGTATTTGGAATTCATTCTGTATGATTCTTCTTTTTCCAGATCAAGTGAGTTCCATACCCATTGTTGATGATAATGGGTCACTTCTCGATGTCTACACTAGGAGGTAAACTATGTTTAATTCTTTAAAATTGTGCTGGAAGTTTTAGTCATAATCTTTTCTGTCCTGCAGTTTGCATTCGACTATTTATTTGGACGTCTAAATAGGGGGTCAATGTCGCCATGTTTGTGCAGTGATATTACTTCGTTGGCAAAAGATAGTGCATATGCTCGTATTCGGCTTGACCAAACAAGCATTCATCAAGTAAGTCTACATATTGGATCATTCTATTAAATTATTTTCTTTGATAATTGTATTTAGCTGGTGACGATTACTTTGTTCAGAAAACAATGGTAAAAAGAATGCCTTAAAAAACCGTTAATTTGCAATCAACTTTCTATGCGGTTAGAAGTTTTAGAATAGGCTGATTTCTGTCGAGGATGATATACGTGAAGAGATCAACCTCACCAAAAGCGACCCTTCGATCTTTGTTATTTTTCTTGTTTTGTTTTTTTCATTTTTCTTTTTCTTTTTGGATGAATAATATTGATCAAGTATAGATTAGAGGTCTTTAGTCAATTGAGCATCAAATGGTACTTGTGTAATTTTCCAAGAAGTTGATTTGTTTATGAACATGTGTCTGTGTGCCCATGCTAATTACCTTACCAAGGCATTGTCTCTAAATTCTGGGCGTAGGATTGTGATGTCACTGTTTCTGGCTAATAAGTAGTATAATGCATGGGCACGCACGAATGTTGGTAAACAAAGAGATGAAGAATTGAGCAAATATGACATACAAAGATAATGGTTAAAGAATATGCACTCCTAATTTATATGTCAAATACTGGTTTCAAGCATGGTAGTTACAGTAATTATTTCTTACCTGGTTGAAAGCATGATAGTCACAGTAATTATTTCTTACCTTGCTGCTTTCAACCGATGAAGGAATTTGTGTGCTCCATGCTCTTTATATCTGTATCTTGCAGTAAAGCATTAGTTGACGGTAATCGCTTAATCTGAATTCAGGCCTTGCAACTGTGTTACGAAGCGACTGGTGCCGTTAATGCCCATAAACATTGCAGGACATGTTTGAGTTCTGATTCTTTGCATGAGGTTATGGAGCGACTCTCTGATCCAGGTATGATCTTATTAACTTCTGCATTTATGTATGCGTACATGCATGTATGGTGACTATATTATTTTGAATGTCCTGGGAGTCGGGGAGTGATCAAATTTTTTCCCTTTCTTTATTAGTGGTGCGGCGGCTTATTGTAGTTGAAGCAGGAAGCAAGCGCGTGGAGGGGATTATCTCATTGAGAGATGTATTTAGTTTTCTTCTGGGCTGAAGCTCTCCTGTAAATTCCTTCTTTAGACATTTAAGTTTTGTCCATCTTTTCTTTGATTCAAAGGGAGAATAATCTTACTAGAGAAATCAATTCAAAAATCATTGTTATTATGTATAAAAATGTCTTTAACAGCTCAAATAACACAAATGCAAATTACTCTCCTTCGAAAGTCTGGCCAGGAAGGATGGCGATTTGACAATCTAGTTTCTATGGGTTTGGGATTGGTTGGACCTTAGTAACCAAAATCTTGGTATAGGGGTGACGCTCCCGCTCCGGAACCTCGCGCTTCCGCTCTGAAGCTCCTGCTCCGAAGGTATTTTAGAACTAAGAATATTTTTTAATTGGCCGCTCCGACGCTCCCGCTCCTACTTTCGTTCCCGCTCGGACCCGCACTCTGGTTACTTAGGGTTGGACTCTCTGCTAGTCTCCATTGTTCATTCATTCCCCTTTTACTATTAGAAGCGACAGTAAGGCCATTTGTCGACGACTCTGTGAAAGCAGTAGGACTCTTTCTGAGTTTTAAATTTGAAAGCTTGAAGCAACAACCCTAAATACAACCCCTTAAAAGATTGAATTTCGATTATTTCACCATTTACTCAAAGGTGTTGACCGAGTGATTAAGATTACCTTCTCAAGCTTTCCTAGACACTTCCTACCTAACAAGATGCTACCCTCACTGCCTTCAATGCAGGCAAACTCGGGTTGGTAATCACAGTTTCGAGAAAAAAGAAAGACTGAAGAGTTTTGAATGTTCTTAGTAGAACAAGTTTCTCTAATGCGCATAAAAATTTGTATTAAAAAAAAATTAATATTGCTCATCAAAAAATAAAGAGGCCAATGCAATGAGTAACTTGTTTTGAATAAAAATGATAAAGAATATCGTGGACGGCAGGATTCGAACCTGCGCGGGCAGAGCCCACATGATTTCTAGTCATGCCCGATAACCACTCCGGCACGTTCACCTGTTTGCTTGTATTGTTTCTCTTAAGATTAAGAATATATTAGTATTTGAGTACGACCCTTTATGAAGGTTAGAAGTTAGAACATACATTGGCTTTACGAATCAACGATTTAAAGAAAACTCCGACCCCTACGAGTAAACTTTTTGGATCCCTCCCCAAGTGCATGCCAAAGCTATGCTAGTTTTAGGGGAATTTGATTTTGGATTATGGCTGCAACAATAAATGTGAAGCTAATGAATCAATTAAATTTTTGCCTAAGTAGTGGTACCTTAAATGACAAAAAGTTACTATCAACTCATTAAAAGTATTACGTGACAAAAGGTGATTGATTCTTTTAAGTCCGCATCTGCAATATTTGTTACATGCACCAAAATCTTACTTGTTTTTGTTACGAAGTTTATGAATGTAATTATGATACAAAAAAAAGTTTATGGTGAATAGCTGAGAGATTAAAATCCAGACGCACAAGTACGCTATGTACATTTTAAGAGTAACTTGTATGGGATTTAATTAGTTAACTACGCACCAAAATTATCTTGTAACATAGTTGGAATTAGCAGAAGTGCTGATAGGATCACATTACGTGGGTGTAATCCAACTAAGCTTACAATTAATGAGAATCAAAACTTTTGAAGACGTCAAATGCGATTGAATTGACGATTCTGTAGATCTGATAATCTGAAAGTGTCAATGCTGCCCATTGTAAGCCCATGAGTCTGTTGGGTTGGAACAAACATACCGACTACTTTTATACCACATTTAGCATCGTATACGTCTTCCACTAAAAAGCATTAGCTGTTTGTTTTTTTTTGTTGTTTACTACAAATAATTAACAAACTCCCGAGTGCCAAAAAAGTCTGATCACAACCCACTCGAATGGCAAGGGAGTGACGGTGTAAAGTTGTTTGGCCACACTCTCTTTCTTTCTTTTTTTTTTCTCCCTAAAAGGAAAGGCGTTCGGCTCGCCGTTCCTTTATATGGGTCTTGTTAACGTGTGTCCTAAGGGCACACGATAAGGTTGTTTTTGAAGGAGTTTTTTTGTAAATTCGAAGTCTTCAAATTAGCTGAATTTTTGTAGACACAATATTATTATTATTTATAAGATGTCTACAAAAAATCAGCTCAATTAGAAATATCTAACCCTCCAAACAAATCACTTTAAATGTAAGTCGTTCATTCATACTATTAAAGTTTAAATTAAATTTTTATGGTGCTAGAGGTCTCAGATTGAGCTGATTTTTTTAGATATGATCCAAATAGTATAAATAATATACATATCCAAAAATCAGCTCATTTGGAAAACCTTAAAAAACTAAACAAAATACAAAACCTAAAAGCTTATCATGTGCCCTAAGGGCACATGTTAACAAAATCCCCTTTATATATATACGCGTACCTGTAACCTACCCTACCTACGTTACTTGGTACATAAGATATTTGATGATATGCTACTCTCTTTAGGTTAGATCGATTTTTGTGGTATAATTTGGTTATTGTACGTCTGCCTTCCTACTTTAATCTCCCTTTCTCATTTTTTATGTTTTTTCACTTTCCTCATTCACAATCTTTTATTAAGGGAATCTTGGTAGTGTTTTAAGGGTGTTGGGTAACATCAAAAGTTGATTAAAAAATCAAGAAATTGAGTTGTATTCAGATTTCAAAATGAAAACCCGATACTTGATTCCCTGACCTTTTTAAGCTTAACGATCGGTAAATAAGATGGTAGGTAATTAACATCGACTTTTAAGCTTCTTTTTCTTCTTCAAATCTTTTTTGTTTTAGGTCGAATAATCGAATTAAACCCGACTCCTATTAGTTTTTTAAAGACACCATTATCAGTACTGTTATTACTAGGAGATAAGTATCAAACAACATGCCCTAGCTAGGAGCTAGCTAGCTCCTAGGAGGAATCGACAGGCAGAGGCAGAGGCAGGGGGGACCATCCATCCACATGATCGAGATTCTCCCAATATTGATCATCTATCTACTTTGATTCTTTTGTTAGTAAGTACTGTTGGGCACTTGAGCTAGCTTAAGTATATATAAGATGGAAATTAAGATGGTTATGTAATGTGTTTTGTTTATGATGATCATTTGATTTGCAGGTAGGTAGCTAATTAACTGATCAGATCCAATCCAATATATAAGATGCGTAGAAAGAAGAGAAAGAAAATGACTTGTACTGTACGTTCATCATCAGCTGTACGTGATGATGTGATCATGATCAAGGCAAAAAAAGTACCCTCCTGTTGTATCTAGCAATAATTCCCAATGTGTAAAAGCTAGTAGGGCGGGGGAGGGGTGACTGGATCGATCGATATTAATATGTGATGGATGGGCAAGTCATATAGGCAAAGGGAAGGCCCAAGCCTTTCTTCCTGGTTTTTCTTTATCTGTTTCGATCTGTTTCGTAGCTAGCTAGCTTATTTAACACGCGCTCGATCAGTGGCACCTAAATCTCTGGAAAATGCAATTCTGCTTGACGTATAACCCGGCCAGGCGCACCATATATATATATATGTATGAAAAATGAGTGATATCTGTAGTACGTAGAGCTCCTTAATTAGCTTCATTGAATGTATGAATAAACTTAAGTTTTCTGTTTGTTAAGAATTAATATGTTGTACTGGTTATGAAATTTGTTACTTATCATGTTTTCCTTTGATCCTAAGTCCAGTTATTCCTTCTATTTGAGTCCTCGAATTAAGAATCGAGATAGACAAAAACCAAAACCTTTGGGATTATGAAAAACAAAAAAACAAAAAAAACCGTGATGCTAAGCTTATCGAAAATTCTACAGAATTTCTTATCTCTTTAAGATAAACGTGAATCACGAGGGTAAATGAAAATAGTTCCACCTTAGTAGAAAATTTTGTAGAATTTTAATGTAAGTAGCATTATCCAAAAAAAAAAAATGTTCTAAAATTGGATCGTGTTTTCACTTACATTATGTGGTCAATGACTTGAATAGTAGCTATATAGTTAACGCCTACAATTCCTTCCTACAATTCTCCAACTTGCAACCAAGGTTTCTTTTTGTCCACGTATTTCCCCGAATCTCCAATTCAAAGGGCTTGGTCGAGTTTATGTTTTACAGTGTGGCTCTTTTAATCCCTACAAAGTCTTGTGTGCCATTTTTTCAATTAATGAAAAAACTATAAACTCAATCTGGATGAACGACTGACATCTAAATTTTTTTATTTTTATTTTAATGTTATGGTCAGAGATCTCTGATTGAGCTGATTTTTTGTGGACATATCTACAAAAAATTAGTTGATTTTAAAACCTTTAACATGATGCCCTTATGGTACACGTTAACACGACCCTTTCATTTTTAGTTACAGTCGGTTTACATTTGCCAGTTGTATCACATTGAGTTGATCTAGTGATTGATTTTTTGCGACAATGATTTTTGCATCGTTTAGATCTAATATTTGCCCATGTATCATCCCTAAGAGGTCCCACCTAATATTAAGTATGTTCCCCAAGCTTATTTATTTCTTTACACTCAGTTTACTGTCAGGAGAGTCACATAAAGTTGATCAAATGATTTATTTTTTTTCTTTTTTGTGCCGATGATCTTTTGATCAATTATATCAACACTAACACGTAGATCATCTTGAAGTAGATCCCACCTAATTATTAGACTACTTTTTACCACTTTATTTATTATTAGACTAATTTTTACCACTTTATTTATATTTGTTTGTGAGCCTCCTATTGAAACAATCTAAGGGTCAATTTTTTTTAGAAAGATGATTTCCTCGTCAAAATGATAAAATCATCACTTAAATAATTCTAAATATAAGAAATAGGTGACCATAAATCAAAGAAGACTACAAATTCTGGTAGGAGCGCAATTCATCACAACTTGCTTAAAAAGATTCAAAACCCGCGTGTGATTGTGATCCAGTACATTCCGCAGGCGAATATTTCCGTTCTTAAATAAGTTTCTAATCGTTGACAAGGACAGGTGGCAGGTTAGTAAAGACAGACTCTGGTGGGCCTCACAGGGCTAACACTTTCAATCTTGACACAGAGAATCCGGGCGGCTAGGGTTTCGAATTCGATCTCCACCCCCCCTACCTTTATTAATTTTTATCTCTTTTAATATCTTCTGCCGTAACGGTAGATTTCGTATTTCCTAATCACATAAAGGCCGAAATTTGGCGGTAAAACTACCGAACGTACAAACACGCGTCTACTTTTCATTGGTTCTCTATGTATGGATGGTCGGCTATATCATGGGTGCCCATGACATGCATGCCATGTCAGGTTGTTTTTCCCGCGCGACCAAAGGGGTGGTTCCCAAAAAGGTCGAGAGAGAGAGAGAGAGAGAGAGATTCAGAGCGAGGAGGGAAGAGAAAAAAAGAAAGAAGGGTTTGTTTCTTTAAACCCTCGTTTCAAATCGATCACAGTCGCCGTTCTTTTTAGTAATCGAATTAGCCACAAAGTTAGGGTTTTTTTGGTTTACCATCACAGATATCAGGCCGTGGATCTAGAACAGAGAAAAGATACGAAGAGATCAGAGATCTGGATTTGATTTTCTTCTTTGAAGGAAATCGCGAGCTTCATGTGTTGTGATCTGTTCTTTAAACATCAGGTATCCTTTGTTCTTGAGTTCTTTTTGTTCTAATTCAAGTATTGGTGATGTCTCAGCTATGCCTTTGGAGATTAATACTTTATTTGAATGGTATAAATTCAGCTGCTTAATTGATGGAAGACGTGAAACCTTTAATGTCTACGAGTAATTCTCAGAACGATGAAAGTGGCACCATGGAAGCTCGATTCACTGGCCTCTGCAAGGTTTTCTTTTTCTCTTGAATTTATCTTATTTTAGTTATTTATTTATTTTCAGGTTTACTTGTCTAGAATTTTAAGGATTTTTTACTCGATTTAAAATCATGGCTGATCTGAAAAGCGGGATCTTGTTGCAGAGTTGGCTGTCTCTGGATGAAAACATGTATACACAAGCTATGAATTTGTTTCGAGAAAGCAAGCATATTCTTTTAGCTAACATCTCGACCATCGGAAGTGGAACGGTAACCTACTCTGCTTAATAGAGGATCACTGTTGCCTTGTAGGTTATGATATATTTTGCTTATGGATATTGAAATTCAAAGTAATATGTATTTTGTTTGATTTGCATTTATAATCTCGATATCAGCCGGAGGAAATCGAGCGGTTTTGGTTCGCATTCATTCTGTATTGTGTGAAGAGGTTAAGTGAAGGCAATGGTGAGAAGTCTACGCAAGAGAAAGACCAAAACGGATTTACTTTATGTCGGATATTGAGGGCTACAAAGCTGAAGTAGGACGTTTCTCTACATAATCATTGATTTGCCAATGCATTTTCTGTTCTTTTGATACTGATTTTTGGGACATGTTTTGCAGCGTTGTTGATTTCTTCAAAGAGATGCCACAGTTCTTTCTCAAGGCAGGTCCAATTATTAGCAACCTGTATGGCACAGATTGGGAGCAGAGATTGGAGGTATATCCTAATTGTTTGTAACTGAACAAAGACATGTTTGTTCATGTGAAATCTGATTTGTTGCTCATTATTCTCTATTTCCTCTGTCTGGATTAGGCCAAAGAGTTGCAGGCCAATTTTGTGCATCTGAGTCTTCTCAGCAGGTGAGCTCACTTTCTTTGATTATTCTTTTATTTATAGCTAGGTTTAGCACTTAGCTCCTGTTTTGTGCTTAATATGCTTCTTTGTTAATGTCTAAAAAGTTGTAACCATTTCTTTGATTCTTGTATTTCATTTTGCATGGAATCTTGTTTCTAGGAATTAATTATAAGATCCTTACTCGTTAGTAATGCTGTATGTCTGTAACTAAAACTGTAAGTATGCTTACCAGAATAGGGTCGTGTAGTAGATTTATTGTGGATAAGAGAAGTTGGGTTCGGCGTGAACTGGACACATTTTATGTTACCAGGAATAAATTACTTGGACAATATTGGATTATGGTTACCTAAATATCCTTATTGTGTTATTGCTGATTTTACTTGAAATTATCCTTATGATACTTTTACATCTCAGTTACCTGCTTACCTGTTCTAGCTTTTTTGAATTGCATTTAGTAACTGATTTATTTCTCCATTCTTGCTTATATACAGTTCTGAAGTGTAGACCTTGTTAACCATACTTGCTATTTCTTTCATGCTATATAGGTACTACAAGCGTGCATACCTGGAGTTCTTCTTGACTAGTGATGCAAATGACGATAAGCAGCCAGCTGTTTCCAGCACCACAGGCATTGTGTCAGACTACCATCGGTTCGGATGGTTGCTTTTCTTGGCACTTCGAGTCCATGCATTCAGCCGCTTCAAGGATCTCGTGACTTGTACAAATGGGTTGGTTTCAATATTGGTTAGTTCTGCTCTCTTGCCATCCAACAATTAATCCGTTAATTATAAGGACTTGAGTAGTAGCTTTTGATCAAGATGTTTAAATCATTATGAAAGATTGGTTGCGATAAATATTAGGGTTTCCACCTCATGTATCCTATTATGTTAATTGTATCTTATGTCGTAATCTCTTTAAATAAAATCATTTTGATTTCTAAGAAGAAAGAAATGAGCCTAATCTGTTTCAAACTAATGACAGGCTATCCTGATTCTTCATGTTCCTGTTCGCTTCAGGAAGTTCTCTTTCGATTCCCCACGCTTTGGTAATAGTCTTTTAACTTTGTGTATGACTTGCTGCTTTTCTTTCTCTTATTCACAATTGTTATTTTGTTGTTTTCAACTGATGGTTCTGTTTTTACCATTTGGTTCAGTGAGGAAGGGCAACAAAGGCGTTGACCTTCTTGCATCTCTTTGTAACATTTATGATACCTCGGAAGATGAGCTGCGGAAAACGATGGAGAAAGCCAATGATTTGATAGTGGATGTTTTGAAGAAGAAACCATGTTTGGCGTCAGAATGTAAAACTGAAAACTTAGACAATATTGACACAGGTTTGTGTTGGTCTCTTTCTTCTTTCATTTTTGTGATTATTGATTGCTTGATTATGGGTCCTTTGTGACTAACACCACTTTTAGATTTTCTCACCATGAATATCTTGTCATTCTGAAAGCAGATGGGTTGACCTTTTTTGAGGATCTGATGGAAGAATCATCTTTTTCGTCAAGTTTGATGATTCTGGAGAGGGATTATGATGATGCAATTCATAATAAGTGTGAGCTGGATGAGAGGGTATTTGTTAATGATGAGGATAGCTTACTTGGTACAGGAAGTTTGTCTGGAGGTGCCATGAATATCTCTGGTGTCAAGGTATGTTTTTAATGTGAAGGTGATGCAAACTGTGTTTTGTTAAATTCCTGTTGAGAAGGATAGTTGTTTTAAATAATGGGGTGGTCTTTTCTGCTTTGTGTAGCGGAAGTTTGATTCAATAGCCTCTCCAGCAAAGACAATTACGAGTCCACTCTCTTCCCCACGCTCTCCTGCTGCATCACCTGCAAATGGTTCTCTTGCTGGTGCTAACACAAAGATGGCACCTACACCAGTAAGCACAGCAATGACAACTGCAAAGTGGCTTAGAACTGTCATTTCCCCACTTCCTTCAAAACCTTCGGCAAATCTGGAGCGCTTTCTTTCATCTTGCGACAAGGATGTAACTAATGATGTAGTGCGTAGGGCTCACATTATATTGGAGGCGAATTTCCCTAGAAGTGCCCTAGGAGAACGATGTACCACTGGGAGCTTGCATAGTGCAAACTTGATGGACAGCATATGGGCTGAACAAAGAAGAATGGAAGCTCTGAAGTTGTACTATAGGGTTCTGGAAGCAATGTGTACAGCCGAATCTCAAATATTGCATGCTAGTAACTTGACCTCTTTATTAACCAATGAGAGGTTTCATCGATGCATGCTTGCTTGTTCAGCAGAACTGGTATTGGCAACCCATAAGACTGTTACGATGTTGTTCCCTGCGGTCTTGGAGCGAACTGGCATTACAGCTTTTGATTTGAGCAAGGTGATAGAGAGTTTCATTAGACATGAAGAATCTCTTCCCAGAGAGTTGAGGCGACATCTAAATTCTTTGGAGGAGAGGTTATTGGAGAGCATGGTGTGGGAAAAGGGCTCCTCAATGTACAACTCTTTAATTGTTGCAAGGCCTGCCCTTTCTGCGGACATAAACCGTCTTGGATTATTAGCAGAACCCATGCCGTCGCTGGATGCAATTGCGATGCATAATAACATTTCCTATGGAGGCTTGCCACCTCTTCCTTTCTTGCATAAGCATGAGACTTCAACAGGTAATAATCAATCTATTTTCAGTTGAGGTTTCCAAGTTCATGTATATGATTACGTGGATCTGCTCTTGGATTTTAAAAAGATCTCTTTTAGCTTGACTCATCGACTTTTAACCTCATATTATAATTTCTCTTAATTGAAAGAATTATGAAAGTTGATATTTGATTGTGGATATTTTCTTGTCTATTAAAATATGAAATGATCTAATTTAAATCTTTTTTTAACGATTTATTCATTTTTCAGGTCAGAATGGAGATATGCTGTCTCCGAAGAGAGTGTGTCGAAGTGTATTGGTTGAGCGCAATTCCTTTACCTCACCAGTGAAGGATCGTTTGCTGGCCTTTAATGGTCTAAAATCAAAGTTACCACCACCTTTTCTCCAGTCTGCTTTTGCTAGGTATGGATCTGTTTGAAACGATTCTGTTGATGCAGTAAAAGTATATGCACACTCTTACTGCCTTTTTTGCCTTGTTATGATAATCTTTGCATTTGGATACTCACTTCAGCCCAACACGGCCAAATCCGGGAGGAGGGGGGGAAACTTGTGCTGAGACAGGGATCAATGTTTTCTTTAGTAAGGTATGACTCTAAGAAAAGATACTGCGGTAGTCTTTTGTCATTGTTTTATTACTGCATGTAATCTAAGTTTATCATCAGGCAGACTGTAAGCATTTGAGAGGTTTCGTTTACATATCTCCTTTGCTTAATCTAATAGAATGGTCATGATCATTCAAGTTTAGCTATATCTTGGATGTTGCAAACTATGGTTTATGAAACTGTAGAAAAATCTGTAATTGGTTTGGATCAAGTTTTCCCATGCTAGTTTGCCTAGGTAGGTACTGTCAAATGGGGTGCCCAACAACTTCAAGTTCGCCATGTATGCAGCTATGCAATTCTTTTTTATTTATTTTTATAATCTACCCTAGGTGCTTAGATTATTTACTTTATCTATTATGGTGTTCTGTTTTGGTGAAAAGATAACTGATTTACTCTCAGATTTTCTCGCTACATTCATTGGCCTGTTATTTAGTTCAGTTGCTTTAAATAGTATTTTCCTTATATTCTATTTCATTTTAAAGGTTTGACCATTTTGTACTTAACAGATTCTAAAATTAGCTGCTGTCAGAATCAATGGCTTGGTTGAAAGGCTACAACTATCTCAACAAGTTCGGGAGACTGTTTACTGTTTCGTTCAACAAATCCTTAGTCAACGGACAACAATTTTCTTTAACCGACATATTGACCAGATTATACTCTGCAGTTTATATGGAGTTGCAAAGGTCTACCTGCAAATACTTTTGAATGGTGTACTTCGGACAAGTATTGAAATGTTCTACTTCTATTATTTTTGTTCTTACCGAGCTTCTATTGTGACTTGCAGATTTCTCAATTAGACCTAACCTTTAGGGAAATTATTTACAACTATAGGAAGCAACCTCAATGTAAACCTCAAGTTTTCCGCAGTGTGTTTGTTGACTCGTTAACACGCTATAATGGGGTCTGTTGCTTATCCTTCTTTTTCTTCTTCTTTCTCTCTTCTATTTTGTTTTTGTTTTGTTTTTTCGCCTAAGCCGGTGTATGTTTTGAAAGCAGAAACCAGGACAGGAGCATGTGGATATAATTACATTTTATAATGAAGTGTTTGTTCCGGCTGTAAAGCCTCTGCTGATGGAGCTCGGCCCTGCTGGTGCAACTCTAAAAGCCAACCGGATTCCTGAAGTTAACAATAGTGCTGATGGTACTCTCAGTTTTTCTCCCTTCTTTTCTTTCTTTCTTTCTTTCTTTCCTCTTCTTTTTTTTTTTTTCGTGGGTTTCTTGCCTTTAAACTGTTGTTTATCATTCTCTCTGAACAGGACAATGTCCTGGATCACCTAGGTTATCTTCATTTCCAACTCTTCCTGATATGTCTCCAAAGAAAGTTTCTGCAGCACATAATGTTTATGTGTCTCCTTTACGGTCTTCGAAGGTATGCATACACTTTTATTTTGATTATACTTTATTCAGGCTACTGTTGATAGTTGTCTTGGGCAACGTTTTGTACTTAATCAGTTTTGCTTGTTGGCTGACTTGAAATGTATGACGAGCACCTAAAGCTTTTCAGTTGTCCTGTTGCATGTAGTGTGTGGAGAAAATGGAAGTTAATACCATTTAGTAGTAGTATCAGGTTTGATGCTCTGTTGTATTTTGGAAATTATATTAGTTTTCTGCTTTTAAGGGTTCCCGTCTAGTTGATGACTCCAAAGTATGACTGACCTAGAATCTTTGCCCATCTGAGGAGCTTCCTCAAAGTCCTACTATGTGCTTAATCATATACTAAGACTACAGCTTCTTATGTATTGGTCATTATTTCTGGACGAGTCAGGTATGTACGACTGTTTCGTACCTGCTTCCTTGCTTGAACCTATGATGAAACAAATAATAACTCGAGGCTAAAATAAATTTAGAGCTGATAGAGGAGCTAGCTCTTGACCTCTGATAGTCGATACACACAGTGTAATTCAAAATATTGCCTGACGATATTCTCATTCCAGGTGGTCATTAAATATTAAATTAGATGATTTGTTGGTTCCACAAAATAAGGAAACTAATCCACTTACTCCAAAACAAAGAAGGAACATTATCTAAGACTTAGTCTCGTAACAGATTTATTCATCTGCTGGACCCTTGACACCTAATGGACTCTATCAGACTTGCACTTCAAAAAACTAAGACTGATTCAAACTACTTCAAAGTGAAACGAACTCTTATCTTCATGGCCTCGCGTGGCAGACCTGTAACAGATTCATACCTTCTGGTGGTTGTTAAGTGGTGTCTGGAGTTTTGGGGGACGTCTTTCTCGTGGTAATCCTGTTTGGTGTTAGAAATCGCACTATACGTAATACCAGCTACGACCAATATACAAGCATAAAAAGGATATAAAGATGCTTCCAGAGTAGCCTTCTCCGGTGCTAATTTATATGGAGGCTGGTCTAAAGAATAGAGATAATTTGTCTGGTGGATCAAGTTAATAGGAAACTGAAATTGTCAAGAAGGATTGTGAACGAAAAATCATTGCTCATTGACACCTTATCCAACTGAAATATGCTCTCAGTACTCACATCCTTTTTTACCTTGTCCTCACATTTTTATTCTTTACAGATGGCCTTGTTTTCCTTTAGGGGAAATAATGCAAGTATTTTCTTTTTGTAAAAGAAATTGGTGGGATATAATGCACAAAGGAGTTGCTTATGTCAATGTATCAGATGACAAACTCTCCTTGAAGCTTCCCATATTCATCTTTCTTTGATTATTTGTTCGTTTGTAATTATGTATTCATGTACATATTAAACTCACTATAACTATAAAGGTGTGCAAATGTTGTTTTAGATGTTTATATTTAACATTTTGAGTCAGTGAAAATACCCTTCTTTGATGGCTAAAACAGAGGAATTCAAATTTACTTGTAGTCTTAGTCTGTGAACCTATATTTTCCCCACATAAAAGCTTACATGATTTAACACAGTTGCATATGCTAAAATTCAATGCACTCTACTGACTGAAAGTCTGAAACTGAAGGTCATCGAAGATATGGTCCATATGGATGCCATAATGCTATGCACATCTTAGCTTGGTTAGGCACTAACAGAAAATGGTGCCCTTTCTTGTAATTTACATTTCTATTTTTTGGGAAATGCTATGGCTGTCAAAAGCTTTTACTCACGAGTCACGAGATACGAATAAGCAGCTTAAAGGAAATGTAATCGTATGTCAATAGACCAACTTGGTTTTTAGTACATTGTCTAACTCATTTTTGTGCACTACTAGTTTCATCTGATCTATCTGATTTCTTCTTGACCACTGAACAGCATTGGTTCAAACTTCAAACCATCTTAGGTTTTGGTTTAAATGAGCATTTGAGTCACCTGTTGATATGATTTTAGGGCTATAGTTTATCAAAGAGCCTCCCACCTGTTGTGCGGTCATATGCCTGCATGGGTGGGCGATGTGTATGTTATGATGCTGGGCAACAAAAGCCTGTGCAGACATATTAAGCTGTTCATAGTTTGGTTGCATTCTTTTATGTTCCTAGCTCATACTTGTTTTTACTCGAGGCTAAACTATGTCTACAGATGGATGCTTTGATCACACACAGCTCTAGAAGCTATTACGCATGTGTTGGAGAGAGCACTCATGCATACCAAAGTCCTTCCAAAGACTTGTCTGCCATCAATAATCGCTTGAATGGGTAAGTTAATGTCTATATTATCAACAATTAAGGTACAAACCCTCTGGAAGAGACGCTGATGATGGTGTTTTGTGGTTCTTGTGTTTTTCCTGTTTTGGTTCTTTCAGCAAGAAGGTGAATGGCAAGCTCAATTTCGATGACGGTGGTGGCTTGGTGAGTGATTCTCTTGTAATGGGGAGTCTCTACCTACAAAATGGCAGTTGTGCCGCCTCCCCTTCAGCCAATGCCGCCGCTCTGAATTCACCTCCCTTGAAGACTGAGCAGCCTGACAACTAATCCTGACATGATGGATTCACCTGCTTTGTATGTAAATTCTGTTTTCTCATTCTCCCCTTAGCTTTTTTTATTTCTAACCTTATACTTGAGTTATGGGGTACTGTCTGTGAGCGGCAAGGTGCAGTAGGAAAGGTTGCCGCCAACTGCCCCAAGTGTCATGTTTATTAGATCTTCAGTTTTCTCAATAAAGAGGTCCAGTTCTGACTAAATTAATTTAATAAAAAAATGTCTTTAGTTGCTCCCCATCATTCATTGAAATAAGGTTGTTACACATCTCTGAGTCTCAAGGTCGAGTTTGCATTCATCATCATCATCATCATCATCATCACCATTCAATTCTATATTGAACCATATATTGAGCAAAAGATATGCAATGAGGATGTAAGCTGATATTATATGATCATATCCGTGATGTTCCATGTCTACAAAGCCAGAGTGCAAAGTAAACCAAGCATATAGGTATTGCAGTGATGGTATGAGTTTTTTTATTAGTAACCCCGTTTTTGTCTGTTCATGCCCTGTACTGAACTCCATGCCATGACTTGGAACCTCAACCCTTGGCCTTAGACTTATTGTCTCTTGAGAGGTATTATGTTAATGGGCTGGACCAATTTAGTTTTTGGAACCATGTTAAAAGGGAGGGAAGGATATTGACCAAATTGTGCCCTACTGAAGCTGGACTTGGGGCTTTTTGAATATTTTATTTTCCAGATAGCTGGAGGGGTTTGAGGACATTGGTTGGGCTTTTGCACAGGGGCTTTCATCGCGCTTCCTTTGTTCTGATGAACCTTAAGCCAGGCCAAGCAGTGTCCTATGTCAAGCACAAGCACGCTGTCAAAGCTATGAATTGAAAATACACCCACAAGCAGGAGGCACATATACTTAGCTGAATTCTCAACTCTCCCCAGGTAATACGCTGGATGCAGTGGTACTACTACATGATGAGATGCATACAAATACAAAGAGATTTTCTAGGGGTCACTAAATGAGGATTATTTTTTTTTTTTATCAGAAATTCTAAATGAGATGCATATAATGAGAATTTTTAAGGTGTCACATTAAACAAAGACGGATTTTATAGTACAATTATTAAAAGGGAAGCTACCCTCCCAATGATTACAACATTGGAAATTGTTGTTTTTCTATTTTCTATTTTACCCCTGGAAATTATTCTTTCACCTAGGGCACATGGCGCATGCAGCAGGTTCGTCGTAGAGATATGCGATGGAATTAGGGCACCATGTTGCAGATTAAGAGAAAAGGATGGTTCGTGCGTTTGTGGGTTAAGAAACTGTTTTCAGACCACCATGATTATGAAAACAGCCGCTTCAAAAAAAAAAAAAAAATTTTTTGAAAACCAACCCCCATCGTGGTGTAACCTCAACTTCCCTGACTGATTGCATATAGTCAGACAGCAGTATGTTGGAATTATGGCTTTTCCTGGTAACCCGATAACGTTGTTGACTGGTGAAGACTTCACCAATCACATAAGTGGGGTCTTGGCCTACCTCTACATACTAAACTAAATGCACCTCAGGTAACGAAGCCAATAAACTCGATTTAGGATCCATTCCATACAGGACGGTCCTTCGCTGCAATACAGAAAAATGATTTTTCGGATATGCTCTAAAAAAATTTGACATGTTTTTTAAAGGAAAATTTTTATCACAAACCAAAATGGCGAAGACAAACAACCCATACTCTTTATCAGTCGATCATCTGCCTACATATCACGTTCTACTGAAGATTAATAAATATAACTTAATAGTACCAACCAAAAAGAAAAAAAAGAAAAGAAAAAGAATATAATAATAAAGTAGGGAATCCACTCACCCACAACACCACAATAGGGTTGCTGAGTCTATGTTCTGTACATCCATCATGCTAATGGAAACGGCTACTAACAATACCCGCTGCAATCCACCCGATCCATTCACAACTCAATTTCCCTTTTTATATCTCTCACTGGCAAAAAGAGCCATATTACTGATCCCTTTTGTCCTTCTTCCAACCCTTTCTGGCGGTGTTATCCCCCAAATAAAACCACCCCCAGTGAGTGAGTGGCCCCCTTCCAATTCATTCTCTACACATAGTAAATCATTCCTACTTCAATGAGGCTGATGTGAGGAATGTTTAACGCCACCGAAGGGCCTCTGCAGTTCTTGCGGAGAAACGAATACCCAATGTCAATTACCAGCTTCTTCAAAAATGAAGAGGATCTGCGAGCCTTCACGTATGAGTGCCCCATTATATATGCTACCCCTGCTTCTTTCGCCTGTATCAAATCCATCAGCTCTTCCCTCACGGAAGGATCCATAGCTGGGCTCTGTGGTGGCAACTGGAATCTAACCCGCCTTCTGATAGATGGATTCTCCTCCTCGTACACTGAGCGCAAGCTCTGAAGGGTTGAGGATTTGCTGCTCTGAATGGTAGTACTCATATCAAATTCCATTTGCTCTGACACTATCAAGCTTGAAGTTGATTGGACCGATCTGGTGCTTATAACAGCCATCCTCCCATCCAGTGATGGACTCTCAGAACTCAAGAACTGTGGTTCATCTGCTTCCATCTGGATGAACTCCGCAATGCTCTGGATGAGCTGGTTCTCAAAGTCACCGTTGTCCCGCTGGATGTCCTTATATCCGTACCTCACGATGCAGCGGTACATCCTGTACGGTCTAGGGCAGACCCGCCCGATAAGGTACCGTTCTTCGGGGGCCACGTAGGGAACTGGGACTGACTTCACACAAACAAACACTAAAACCTTGTGGAATGCAGGGAGGTTAGTGACAAAGTGGGAGAAGATTGCTGGGACCCCTGTTGCCAGTTCCGAGTAGATGAGGCCTATCCCAGGCACACGCACAATCCCAAGGCTGGGACCAAGGCCAAGTAGCCATTTCAAGGAGACTTTGTTATGCAGATCAAAGTTGTACTTCCTGCGAGTTCCATAGTGCCAGATATACATGATGGCCATAAAAATGATAGAAAGCACAAGGGGTAGCCATCCTCCCTGAGGCACTTTTATGAATGATGAAGATACGTAAACCCCCTCGATGGACCCAAAGAAAAGTAGAAATGCTGCAGCAATAAATATACTTCTCTGCCACACGAAGATGATCACAAGTGCCATGAGCCAGGTTGTGATGAACATGACCGTTATGCAAGCAATGCCTGGAGAAAGGATAAGAAAAGGGAACTCCTGTAAGTTACAAGTACATAAACGAAAGAGGGAATCAAGTTGGGGCAAGTCTTTCTGTTGCAAGCATGAGACAGCATATCCTTGAAGCCCAACAGCTGACGGGTGCTTCTGTGTAAATGTATTGAATACTTTTGGATGGTCAAGAAACTAATGTGGCCCTGAAAAATGTGTCACAACAACCGAAGGAAAAAGAGGTTCTTTGTTTCTTTATGAATTGACTTACCATAAGCATTTCCGATCATGGTTGTGTCTCGGAATCCAATTGTTACAGCAAGGCAAAGGATCATGAGAATCCAATTTATTTCCGGAATATAGATCTGCCCATACATATGTCTTGAGGTGTGGACAATCTTAACTCGTGGGAAGCAACCGAGGGCATGGCATTGTTTGATTATGGAGAAGGTAGCTGTGATGACTGCTTGACTCCCAACAATAGCTGCTAGGGTGGCGATCACAAAGACGGGCCAAAATATACTTTCTGTAGGAAGTGCAGTAATTGAAGTCAGCCAAAACTGAAGTTTGCATTCATACATGGAATGCTTGTAAAGATTAAATGGATACTGAAGTGCGGAAAATACTTAAAGTTAAGTGAGACAACCTACCTGGTATTGAGTCATAGAAACTTGTAGGAATAGAAGAGGGGTTTTTAGACAGAAAAGCAGCCTGCCCCATGTATTGTACTACCAAGCACGGGTATACAACAAATGCAAAGGCGAGCTGCAAATTGACAACAATAGTCAGGTCTGTCACATACAAAATATAAATATAAATATATGAAGAAAATCTATGCACCCTATGGGTTCTAAAAAAAGTCAGCGTAGAAATGGTACTCTAAGACACATGCTTGGTAAGGTGACCTGTGAAGCCATACATCTAATCCCTGCTTAAACTTAACCAGGCCAAATGATTGTAAATAATTAATATATATTTTATTTATCAGGACCGGTAACCATATCCTCCGTCACCTTCTGAAGGAATGTGCCATATACGCAAACAGTTATTGGACAGTCAAATCTTTTTAAAGGAGAATTTCTTAGCCCCTTAGAGGATACTCATGAAGTGGTGTTTTCCATTACCCAAGCATATGAACCATGAGCACCACAAAGCTGTTCTCAAGATCTACTCGTGGGTACTTCAGATTTCACTGTGTATGAATAACAGAGCCAATCATGAACTTACCCTTATCGACAAAGCAGTGAAATGTCCAAGATCTGCAAACATAGCTTCAGTACCTGCGAGACCCTGGAAAGTTTTAGTTGACAAGTCTAGTAAAATCTGGAGAAACATGAGAATTGCTCTGGTTAATCAAGGTTCATGAGATTTAGATCTAATTTCTAATAATCAAGTCGCCATCCAGTTGAGCAGATTGAGTGAACCATTCCACACTATACTATAGCAGCTCCAGCCTACTCTATCATTAGAAAAGCATATCACAACAACCCAATGTAATTCTATTGAATGAGTTGATCCCGCATACCGGTTATGGAAAGAAGAATTCCTCCAAGGGCAATCCAACCATCTTTACCCGTCTCTTTGAAGAACTTAATGATATAATGTGGAGAAATTGCACGCAGAACCTTGGGATTCCAATATATCGTGTTGTATAGACCGATGGCGAAAATTGACATCAACCAAATGATAACAATGGGTGCGAACAAAAAAGCTACCCTGTGGGTGCCACAATGTTGCAGTGCAAAGAGTCCCACCAATATGCAACAGGCAAGCACAACAACCTCAGCTGAAGAAACACAACAACCATCAGAAAACAAATGCAGCTAGGCAGAAAACCGAGATGATATCACTGGGAATCTTGAGTTAAATTTGAATCACAAAAGTTAAGGGCTAATGCATCTACTTACCATTAGTTAGTTTCCGTTCAGTAACTTGCAGTCCTGAGACAGATGATAGAACTGCAATTGGCAAAAAAAAAAAAAATGTCTAAGTGTCTTTAATCACAACAAAATTCAAAGACTAACATTACTGCCAAAAAATATGCTAAGGTTCAGAATAAGAAGGGGCTGGCATTTGGAATTAGAATTGTCAAAATAGGGGAATTCTATCAAAGGGCCCTAAAAATATCGTATAAAGCACAAATGGCCCAATAAATGAATTCTTCGCTTCTTCTCAAAAAAAAAAAGCACAAATGGCCCATCACAGAACCTGATAGTTATTGTAAGAAAATGAAGATGTAAAGGCACACAGTTAATTATGAGATCAGAAAATAAACAAATTCTTGCTTGAAAAGGCCTTTCTAGAAAAGATGAACCATTTGATGGCTCCTGTCATTATTTGGAACCATCAATAGTGGTTTCACTTTCAAGAGCCATAGAACAATGCCACAATAGAAGATCCTAAAAATTTGATATTTACATATAACTGGCAAGCTGATGGGACGAGGATCCATACACCAGGCAAATAGGTACCCATTACTAGACTGGTTGATAAGCTATGTCACATGGTAGAATAGTCCCATGACTCAAATCAAACAAGATCACCACTCTAGGCAAGTGAGAAGATGGCCCATGTGTGCGTCACATGATGTCCCAGGAGCATCATGTTAGTAGAAAATGCATTAGGGAGAGGACACACACAATATTTGAGTAAATAGCTCACATGTAATGTCTTACTAAGGTTAAGAAGCCATTATTACCTGAAATTGCTGGAGTAAGCACACCATCACCTATAACCATACATGCACCGAATAATACCACGAGCAGTAGCGCTGTTCTCAGTCTTTTATGCTTCTCAAGGAACCTTTTCAATGGAGAGGAGGCTAACTGCGTTGATGGTCCATATTTGTATGCTGAGAGCTCCTCATCAGCTGCTTGTTGATTGGGAAGTAGACTAAACCTCGCATGCCTGCAAAGCAGTGAGTACAGAGCAAAAGTTCCACCTGAGAAGTAACAGAAGTATCATCAGATCCCTCATAGGATTAACTGCAAACCCGATACGAGGATTAGTGTCACAACCCACCTTCGCCATTATCATCCGCACTCAATAAGATGAAGACATACTTGAGCAAAGGGATTAATGTAAGAGTCCAGAAAATCAAGGAAAATGCACCGAATATTGTATTTTCATTGTGATGATTTTGCAGCTTTCCAACAAAAGTGCTCGTATAAACATAGAGAGGGGAAGTGCCTAAGTCTCCATAAACCACACCAAAGCTCTGATATGCCAATATCAAATTTCTGGATAGGTTCCTCCATGACAACTGCACAGCCAACAAAACACGTTTTAATTCCAAGATAAAAAACAGTAAGATACCAGTGCCCCTACCATTTCAGATAAGTAAAACTAGGATTAGCATACATCAGTAATAACAATGAAATTTGCTCAAAATCAATAGTCAATCATCTGCTAAATGGTATATACTTAATCTCGAAATATAGAACGCATGGAAATAAGAATCATAAAGTGGTGGAACTTGACGTATACACAGTTTATTCAATTAGATGATGGTTTTGGATGCAATAGACAGATTGCTTGCTCTTGTACAAGAAGGCTGCATGTAGCAAATTCTGCACCCATGAAAGACTAAAGGAAGCTGATGAATGATGCTGGTTGGCAACTTGAATGCCAGATATTGATTATTCATTTAGTTATGTTCCTTAATGAATCGCAATAAAAATAAAAATAAAAACAGTTAGCAAATTGACCACTAAAAAAATGAAGAATTCTGCAAGAGATGGTTTTTGATCGATCAAATTTTTGTAAGAGACCTCTAAAAATTCCATCAATTAAAAAAATCTACTCTTGAAAAAAAAAATTTGTAAAAATCGATCAGAATATGTTAATAGATTTCCATCACTGAGATCTAAGCTACTTACTCCGTCTAGACTAAACGACTAATAAGAAAATCAAGGAGATCCATAGCTCCACCCCTAACCAATTGTTGTTGCATCCAATATTAACCTCACTCATCAAATCACAATATATCAACATTAACTTCACCGATAACTTCACAGAATCTTACAAATCAAGTTCCACAAAACTAATAAACTCCAAAATGATTAAAATACAAATCAAGCAAAATTCTCAATCGATTACTCAGTTTCAATTCAATTAATCAAGTCACTAGGATTGAATTGAAGAACTTTGATAAATCGAAGCACGAAGAAAAAATCTATAAAAGCAGTTACAGTTGCAGAGAAGCATTTTCAAATCAAATCAAATCAAATCAAATCAAATCAAGGAATCTAGTATAATAAACTAAATCAAAAGGAAGAACAAAATTCTAATCGATTAGAGAAATAGTAACCCTAAAAGCTTGACCTGAGGAGGGTTTCGAGGACTGGAAGGTCCAGCTTCGGCCTCCATGATCAACAACCAACAAAAACAAAATCTATCCCTGTGTTTATCCGTAAAGAAAGATTTAATTTCCCATTCTTTCTTTCTCTATATATTTAAACAGGATGAGCGGGATCTCTTTTTAGCTATAGCTAAGTACAAGCTTGGATTAATGTCCCTCGTTGTGTATGTGCGCGTTTTCGCACGTGAGTAAATGACCCACCCTGATTTCTTTTTTAAAAGTCCCATCTATCTATCGTTCAACACTTTTCAAGTCTTCAACCAAACACAAGTAGTTATTAGGGACATCTTTGGTGTTGGTCAAGAATACTTATCCGGCGCGTTGGTCATGTAAAACGTCGCCACGTGGCATATAGATCAGCTAGTGAACACATGAATATTTGAACTGATCACTTCTCACTGAGTTATAAAGTTTTAGCCATTGATTATGATCCAATGGCTAATAACTAATCTGTAAGGAAAGATTTATGCTTAAACTTGCTATGATCAGCGTAGTTCACACTTGGGGCACAGGTACTGGTGACCAACACCTGGAGTATTCCTGGTAGGCAGAAGAAAAAAAAAATGGTAATTATAAAAATAAACAGAGAATGATATCGATGACCCATTGTGAACTGAACGGTTGCTATAAAATATACGTAACAAAAATAACAAATTAATAGCCATCGTTATCGAAAAACGAAAAAACTACTATAGCAATCGCTGTTTATGTGAAACTTCATTATTCTCGTTGTACTGAGTACTAGGAAATGTCGAAGATGTATTTTTTTTTTGGGGATTTTGGCCAAAAACTCCTACTTGGAAAACGTTTTAGGATTTAGCCCAACAAACGTTTTCTTTTAGTCTAAGGCCCAAGAGGGTTTCAGTCAGAGGGGAAAACGTTTTAGGATTTAGCCCAACAAACGTTTTCTTTTAGTCTAAGGCCCAAGAGGGTTTCAGTCAGAGGGTTTCAGTGTGTGTAATTTATAGGAAGAGGGTTTCAGTGAAACCCTCTCCGAGAGGGTTTCAGTCAGTTATGCTTGGGCCTTAGACTAAAAGAAAACGTTTGTTGGGCTAAATCCTAAAACGTTTTTCAAGTAGGGGTTTTTGGCCAAAATTCTCTTTTTTTTTTTTTTTTTATGAAGTGACTAATGTCTAACATCACAAACAATATAAGAAAAACGTAAACAAACTGCTAATTACATAATTTTTAATGAACGCAGTAAAAGTCGCCACTAACAAGCGTATGAAAAATTACCATCAATGGGAAAAAAAATTAATTAGTCATACCATGTTTCTATGATAGTGTTACGTTCATATTCTTGAGCCACAAAAAAATAGCTTACTTAATAACGTCGTGAATTTAATGCGCCTATTGTTTCACAAAAATTTGGAGTTCGCAATGGTACGTTTTCATGGGTTACTATGCTCATATAGAAGCCCACGAGGGGAGTTTAAAATTATTTAGGCCTGAACGGGGCTGTGCTGGAAAGGAGAAATAAAGCCCATTGTAGACTTTATCTTTTCCTAGCACGAGATACGCGTGTGGCAATTATATATATATATATATATATATAGGGTCTTGTTAACAGGTTATTTTTGAAGAGATTTTTTTTGTAAGTTATGGGTCTTCAAATCAGCTGAATTTTTGTAAACATAATATTATCATTATTTATAAGATGTCAACAAAAAATCAATTCAATCAGAGATATGTAACCCTCTAAACAAATCACTTTAAATGTCAGCCGTTCATTCATACTATTAAAGTCTAAATTAAGTATTTGTGATGCTAGAGGGTGCTAGAGGACTCCGATTGAGCTGATTTTTTTTAGATATGATCCAAATAGTATAAATAACATACATATAAAAAAATCAGCTCATTTGGACAACTTTAAGAAACTAAACAAGATACAAAACCGAAAAGCTTATCATGTGCCTAAGGTACATGTTAACAAAATCCATATATATATATACAAGCGTTGAGCACGTGCGTTGCACGTGTTTCTTACTAAGGTTTTTCCTTACGTTAGATTTTTTTCAATTTCATAAATATAGATAAATCAACAACATAATGTAATAGGCAAAAGAATACTATTTAACAAACTAAAGCAGAAAATCATGGGATTTTGGAGAAAATCTCTCATTTTGAACCATTTAGAGATTTGGAGAAGATGTTGGTTGAGAGAGAATCGTAGGAGAAGATCATATGATTAGTTAATGATGAATGAAAAGACCAAATTACCCTCTATAATAGGATTTACCAAGGGTAAAATATGATTTTTTTGCCCTTCTAAATTTAACTTAAACTTTGACAAAAAATAATTATTTTAAGGATAGCAAAAGTAAAAAAGCACAAAAAAAGCAATTGGCTTAATATATTAGTATAGATATATGATATATATGGTTCTTATAAACGGTTTTTGAAACCCTTTTTTGATTGATGGATGGAAATCTATTCGTCGTACGCTGTTTATCCGCGGCCTCGACGCGGCATTTCAGTTGTTTTTTACTTGACAGATGTGTATATTTAAGTAACACAAGGCAATTTAGCTTGCGTATCCCTCGGGGGATCATAGAAAATGAAGGAAAGCATTTTCATTTCTCAACTAGTCAAGTCAACCACTTCTTCACAGTAAAAAGATTTCCGAGAAATGTTAATTAAAGTTCAACGCTTGAATGGAGTTTTTAAGTTGCAACTGTGCTGCTCCCGTCCGTGAGAGATGCTTCTTAGCATCCCTCTCAATGAGACTTTCTAGGAAAGTTCCTATCACCTATATATTCAGCATCAGCAAAAATATAACGGGGTTGGTGGCTGCTGAGCTGAGACACCACTGTTTTATCTGACTAGTCTCGAGTGCCAACTACTACCATTTGATAATGAAAATCAACGGTTTTGATATCATGATGATCAATGCAACACATGACGTATATACATTGCATTTAAATTTTGGGAAAAATACTTGTCAGCCTGAAACTCAAACTAATGAAAGAACTCCACGTGGTCTATCCACGACACCATGGTACGGTACCTATATCTATTATTTTATTGAATCACGTCTTAGTCAGATCTCAAGCCCCACCCAAAAAGCTTAATCATAGAAGCATAAAACTCGTTTAAAACCGGCTATTTCATTTTGTTTTTTGTTTTTTGTGAAATTTTTTTTTGGGTAATGTGGAATATGTATGACCGTTAGGCTTATCACGTGTAGATGTATTCTGATACCATATTAAATATATGGACATTGAGTAACCCAAGATCATTATATATTAGATTTGCTAGGCTTTCATATCCAGATTTTTCTTTACAAAACCCTATCATTGATTCATAGTTAAACCAACAGATTAAGCTAAATTTTGAGAAAAGATGAAGGTTTTGTAAAATAATTCACATGCGCGCTGTTTATGTGGTGCAAGTTGGGTTCGATTGGGGGCAACCCTTGCCCAATCTAAATTTCAAACATCCCAACTCAAGTCCAATGTGACCCCAACACGATATTGGTTAATTGAGTTCTGAAATCACAGCCCAGGCCCAATCCGTAGTGTGGAAAGTGGAAACGTCAACCTAATTGCGACCCTCACATATTCGGGGTGAGCCTGTCAAAACTAAGATGCACCTCTACATAGAGTAAACCTGAACTTCACCTTTGTTTGTACGCAAGTGCCACTTAACTTAGTTGGTAAAATCCGTTGTTATGACTAACACAATCTTAGTTCAAAATCCTACTTGCATTGAATAAGTCTAAAAATATTGGATGCACAATCAATGAGCACTTGAGTATCCCATCGTCGATGGTTGATTCTCCTAAGTTGCTAGTTTATCTCTTTTCTTTGTGTTGTTATTGTTGCCTCTTCGCTATCCATTAATGATTGTATTCTATACCCGTTAGTTGTGGTTTCTCTCTTATCGGGTTCGGAACTAAGATTCTATCATCATAATGGTTAAAGTGTTTAAAAATTTTGTAAAAAGAGAGTTCAAGAGGCTGCCATACCCTAGGTCTCAAGATGGCTCCGCCCTTATCTCTTATGTACGCCTTTACTACTATTTGTAATTGTGCAATATCACTTGACATGTTACTATTCTAATTCTAAATAACTTAAAGATGCGACAAATTTGTGTAATATCTGAGTGCCACAGTTAAAATCTGGTAGTTATATCTAAAGAGCAGAAGGTGATCTGTTAAATAACTATTATCCAAATTGAAATTAGTTCAAGAAAACGAGAGCAAAGTGATTGGATTTCATTTAACTCACGTGTGTAAAATAAAGGACCCACCAAAATATCTCATTGATGAGAAATTTCAAACTTACACCATTAGCTGATCGTCTTTTACACGATTCAAGCTAATAATAAACACCACCTCCAGCAACCGCATCATCGCACCAAACCAAAACCAAAACCAAACAACAAGTATTAGAAAAAGAAAAAAAAATACGAGCCCAAAAAAACAAACCGAAACGTTACAAACTTCAGAAGAAATAAGCGGAAGAACCCAAGTCGAAACTATCCATAATTCCAGAATCAGAAACCGGCGGCATTTGCCCAAAAAGAGGACTGTGAACAAACTCGGTCGAGTCGAAACCCAAATACGATCCATTATTATTCTCCATTGAGTCGTACCCAGTTGTGGATTGCTGATCTGGCAACCCAACTAAACTCGTTAAATCGGACCAAACTCCCTGATCATGTCCCATTTTATCATCATGATGATAACCTGATGATGAATCCAGCACGTTGGAATATCCGAAACACCCGGAAAAGTCGGACACATTAGATGAAGGAAATGGAGGGAGCTCATTATTTCCATCGTAGAATTGTCTGGACCCACCACCAGCACCATCAACCGTAAATGTTTCTTCTTGCTGTTGTTGAATTTGTGGTGGTTGAGAGATATCCGTAATTGGATTCATCCATGAGTAGTTTTGATCACCAGTCGTGTACCCACCGGCAAACTGACACACATTGCCGGAATCCTGACTGAAATAGAGTTGGGTGGCGGCGGTGGGGTTATAATTATGAGTTTCTTGGGGGTAATGAGGAAGATTGAAGAGAGCAGAGAGGTCTTGGTGTTGGGTTTCGTCTGGGGATAAAATGGAGGTGACAGAAGAACCATGAGGCATGTCTGAGTAGACAAAATTGGTACGTGCACGGGAACCACGCATGGACCGAGCAGCTCTATCGTAAGCCAGGGCAGCTTCTTCTGCGGTGTCGAAAGTGCCGAGCCAATGCCTCTCTTTAGTCGATGGGTCTCTTATTTCTGCTGCGTATCTTCCCCATGGCCTTCTTCGAACACCCAAAAACCTTATTGTATTTGTTTCTGCCGCTGCTGCTGCTTGTTGTTGTTGCTGCTGCTTTTTCTTGTTCTTCTTTTCCTGGTATAAGATTGAAGAAGAAGAAGAAGACGATGGGTTGCTGCTGAAATCCATTTTAGAGAGAGAGAGAGTGTGAGAGTTTTAGAGAGAGAGAGAGAGATTGATTGATTGATTGATTGATTGGAGAGTAAGAAAGAGACAACGATCGTTTTTGTTGTTCTTCTAGTCAATCAAATCAGTTGCAGTTGTTGGGTTATTCGGTTGCTGCATGTCAGTTGTTTAAATAAGAGGAAGCTGGTGTAATATACCGTTCGTTTTTTTACCTTATTTGGCCTGACCTTTTTATCAAATACCGTTTGCATCCTCTTAACTTAATAATTAAATAAAACAGATGATCGTAATAAAATGATATAGACTTGGCCCCCTCCATCCATCTGATCTGACAGTTAATTTCCTTTTTCTTTAATTAATTAATCAATCTTTTCAAAGTATCAAGGGTAATTTAGTCATTATCATAAAAGAACTTCAACACGCGGAGAGATTCATTTCAAAAGGAATGAGTTCCTAATGATATGATAAAAAGTGAAACGATGTCATTTTTGTAAAAGAAAGGGCTTTCCACCAAAGAAAAAAAAAAAAAACAACAACAACAACAACGTGTAATTAATCGGCAGAATTTATTCTTATTAAGCCAAATTTAAATTGCTTTTCAAAAATGCAATAATTGTTAAGCTGCTGGTTCTGAAACTGTTTTCTGCTTAATTAGTGTTTTTGGTTTTTTATGGCTCTATAATGTACTTTTAAAATCATCTAAACACCATATTTTAAGAGCTCCAACTTGCCAAAACAGAGTCAAAATGACTTGATCCAATTTTTTTGTTAATCATATTAATAAAATAAATCCTAATTAATCAATAGGAAATTCATCTTTTTATTTTTATTTTATTTCTTAATTTGGTCGGTTTAATACACAATTCCTTGAAAATATTTGCTAAGCCAGATATATATTTTATTATATTTTTATGAGAGAGATAAATGATTAATTGGGATGGGGTGATTGGATTACTAATCATGGACTCAACCAATCAAGATCTAATTTGAAAGGGTGTCAGTTGGAGTACATGAGCGTGCATGGCATGCCCTTCTTTTACCAATAATGCTAGACTTACTGCCGAAGTTGACTGCAATAGTTACCGCATGTGACGTGGCACTTCAATTTTGTGCAAACCATCTGTTGACGTGGCAGTCTAAACTTTGAGATCTGGATCAGGAGAGGGAGAGGGGAGTGAGAGAAGAGAAAGGCTAGAGAGAGAGATGGCCTGGAATGTCCATCTACTCATCGGTGTGGACTGTGGAGGTGGTGTGAAGGGGAGGTCAGGGATTGGGGGAGAGAGAGAGGAGTGAGAGAAGAGAAAGGCTAAAGAGATAGATGGCCTGGAAATTTTTTTTCCCAGGCCATCTACTCATTCGTGTAGGGGGTGGGGGTTACGGCAGTGAGGGGGAGAGAGAGAGAGAGAGGGAGAGAGATCAGTGGGAGTAAGGAAATTTCTCCCAGATCTCAGATCTGGAAGAGATCAGAGAGGGGTGAAGAGGGGGGTATGGCGGTGGAGAGAGAGGGAAGGAGGGAGTATGGTGGGGAAAGAGAGGGTGAAAGAGAAAAGAGAGGGTGGAGATCCGTGTAGGTGGATATGGCGGTGGGAGAGAGAGGGAGAGAGACCGATGGAGAACTTTTTTCCTAGATCTAAATTTTTTTTTCAGATCTAGAAGAGATCCGAGAGAGAGGGGTGAGAGGGAGAGGGGAGAGAGAGATGGCTCATCTACTCATCCCATCGGTCTAGGGGTGTGAATACGATTGTGGCCGGCGGTGTAGGTAGTGGTGGCCGGCGGGAAGGGTGTATTTTCTTATTTTCTCTTCTTGATCTGAAAAAAATTTAGTCCGTTAACTGTTGCCCTGCATAGTCTTCTCTCCCTGAAATGTATTTTGAGATGAAGAAGAGAAGTAGATTTGTAGTGGAAATAGACGGAGATGCCGTCGGCGTCAGACTTCTTCTTCTCCCTGTTTCTGATCTCTTGATTATGCCCTAATCCAAAAAAAATCAGTTTTAAAGCCACGTTAGCAGATGAGTTGTGCAAAATTGAAGTGCCACATCATTGACACGTCACGTGCAGTCACCCTTGCAGTAACCCTGGCAGTAACCCTAGCATTACCGTTCTTTTACTAACTACTAATTAATGTTTCTCCCTAGTATATGCAAGTCTCCATATTTATTTATAGAGAAGGGATCAAAGACCTCATTAAATCTCAAGCATGATGGGGATCAAATAGAGATGATCAAATGTCTAATTTTTAATAAAAATATTATCTTCACTATGTAGATCATCATAACTCAAAATTAGTTCATTCTAAAACTTTGAACCGTATTAAAAACCAGTTACAAATTAACGGTGAAATTAAGTCAAATTGGATGCAAATTACTTTAAGATATTGATGGGCAGATTTAAGGGTCTAAAAGTTTTAGAACGTGCTAAATTTTTTAATATAATGATCTACATGCTTAGGAGACCATTATTACTAAAAATTAGTCTTTAAATCATCATCCTCTATGTGTTGGGCATTAATAGGATCGTTTGGGGTCATTAATTTGATCCTTCCCCTTATTTATACTTATCAAAATTTATGAGGTATTAACAAAGCTATATTTGTAAAAAGCTCACCTGCACCATATGATTATTAAGAGTAAGGATCATTGGTCCAATGATGATTATAGATGGTTGATGCTGCTTTTAAAATTTTGAAGGGGCCTAACTTATGTGGGACCCAGCATCCTAATTCAATTTTAATTTCTCATCCTATAACAATCAAATAGTGCATCAAAATAATTTTTTCAAAAAAGAAAAAAAATGTTCTTTAATGTGTAGGGCACAACTCCATATCCTTCTCCAATCATCATCTATACCTATAGAATGCATGCTATATGTAACATCATTGAAGTGGTTCTCTTTCTCTCTCTGATATTTTATTTTAATAAAAGGTACATAATGAGAAAGGATGTGAAAAAAACTACAAATTAGGCTAAATATTGGTTTATAATGTTTCAACAAGAAAGCCATTATGTCATTAACAGGTCAATATATGCAATTTCCTTAAGGTAATTAACTCACTTTTATCAAATATTATAAATCTAATATAGTCAATTTAATTACTCTCATGTGCTATATATAGTATTTATAAGGTCTTTCTTCTTTTTCCTTATTTTGGTGAATCCCACATACATAAATGAGACTGAATTTCTTCTTTTTGTTGTTAGATTCCCTTTTTCAATCATCATATTGAAATATAGAGCATATACATTCCCCCTGCCAATGTCAGAGTATCTATTAACAACTTATACATCCATTTCTTTTGAGTCCCCAAAATCTAATTTTAATAAGTTTCAGCAATCAAATCAGAACTTTTAAGGGAGGGTGCCAAGTTGATCTTCATGTGTGGTTTAATGATAAATAATAGTACAAGATCACCACCCTTTTGACTCAAATCTCTTAATCAACCCTCAAAAGAAATAGGGATTTGTGGCTAAGGGTGGTTGTGGAAAAAGAAATTTAAAAATGAAGAAGAGGTGATTATAAATATGGGTTTCCATCAATTAGATCATGTTACCTAATAATCCTACTTATATTTATATAGGGGCCTTTTGGAAGTTGGTTATTTAAGGATATTATCATTGCTAAGCCATGTGCTTCCAATTTCAGCCAAAATCAATGATAAGTTCCACAAGCCTCTTCTAATATTTTAAATCTAAAGGTTCCTTTTTATTTATTTGCTAGGGTTTGAAGCTTGGTTTATGTACCTAATTAATCTTGAGAACTCAAAGGAACTCCAAATGAAAGAATGGGTTGCATGTGACTGGCACATAGACTTCATTTTTTTTTCTTTCTTGAAGAAAAAAAATCACTAGGATCTACCTACTAATTAAGAGAAGAAGTGGAATCAGTGTGGCCCTTGATGAAATTATTAGGCCCCATTTACATGGTCCATCCTCTACACAGCTTAGATGAAAACATTATCTCATGGGTAGGTCCTCTAACACTAAAAGGGTTAAAAAACTTCTAAATTTAGTCTGTCTAATTAAATATCCCAATTGAGGAATGTTCTAAGTTTTAACCCAAGGTTGTAAAAAGGTCGAAAGGCTAAAAGGATGAAATAATATTTTTAGTTACAAAAGGAGTCGTTTAATCAAAGGATTAGTGAAAGTTTCATTGGGATTTGGATTAAGAAGTTGTTATATATATCAAGACTTTGTCTGTAATTGTAAGTGACTGTCAATTTGGGTTTGTCCAAATGCAACCCTAGTCAATGATTCTCAAAGGATTTTCATATGTTCATGCTTAATTAAATCAATATTATTATTATACGTTAGTGACTACGCTAAAAGGGCATTTAGCAATCAGAAGTAGAAGTGCTTCTGCTTCTACAAAAAGCAAAAGTACTTTTCAGAAGTAAAAAATAAGGAGAAGTTAGTATGGTAAACTATTGACTTATAAGTCTAAAAAAATGATGAGTTATTAGTTGTTACACGGTACTCGAAGAGAAGCAACTTCTAAGAAGTAGAAAAGTAAAAAAAATTACTCCAAAAAGAATTAACTTTTTTGCTTCTAGAAGTCACTTTGAAAAAATGTTACCATACAAACTTTTTTACTTTTTGACTTATATAAGTCAAAAAGTAACTTTTTTAAGTGGTTGCCAAACGGCCTCTAAGTGAGCCCAAAAAACTTAAAAAATGGAGATAGGAGTGGAGTCAAAGTCATCTAAGCTAGTAAAATGATGAGGTAACCTATTTAAAGGTGCAAGCATGATAAAAAGATTTGTGCAATAAAATTATCTCATGCACCTATAGGTGTAGTGCGACCCCTCCCCATCAAATCCACGCTTAAATAAGTCGGGTCTGATTCATATTACCCAGGCTTAGTTTGAATCTTTTTGTGCCATCGTACATGATCACATGAAGATGATATAATAACTGATTTTTAAATAAGGTGTTTTATTCACTATATAGACCATCGTCAAAGAAAATCATATCATTTTAAAACTTGTATAAAGCCGTCTATTTTGATTGTTATATTTAAAACTACTTTTTATGGGGATTAGGATTTTAGATGAAGTGATTATTATTTTATTTTGTAATGATTTACAAAATGAGAAGACCCACTACTCTTAAATCATTTTTGTGTAGGTTTTATGTAACTATGACAATGCAACTACAATTTAACTATAGCAATTGATCCTGTTACTAAATGAAAGTGAGTGGATTTTTTTTTTCTTTAATTTGGAAAAGTGTTTGAATTTCATTTGTGACTGTTTGACCCNACCCTAGTCAATGATTCTCAAAGGATTTTCATATGTTCATGCTTAATTAAATCAATATTATTATTATACGTTAGTGACTACGCTAAGTGAGCCCAAAAAACTTAAAAAATGGGGATAGGAGTGGAGTCAAAGTCATCTAAGCTAGTAAAATGATGAGGTAACCTATTTAAAGGTTGAGCAAGCATGATACAAAGATTTGTGCAATAAAATTATCTCATGCACCTAGAGGTGTAGTGCGGCCCCTCCCCATCAAATCCACGCTTAAATAAGTCGGGTCTGTTCAATATTACCCAGGCTTAGTTTGAATCTTTTTATGTCACTATACATAGTTATATGAAGACGATCTAATGATTGATTTTTAGATAAAGTGTTTTATTCACTATATAGACCAGCGTCAAAGAAAATTACATCATTTTAAAACTTCTAATCCGTATAAAAAATTAAATGATTTATAGCCGTCTATTTTGATTGTTATGTTTAAAACTACTTTTTATGAGGATTAAGATTTTAGATGAAGTCATTATTATTTTATTTTGTAATGATTTAGAAAATGAGAAGACCCACTACTCTTAAATCATTTTTGTGTAGGTTTAATGTGACTATGACAATGCAACTACAATTTAACTATGGCAATTGATCTTGTTACTAAATGAAAGTGAGTGGATTTTTTTCTTCTTTAATATGGAAAAGTGTTTGAATTTCATTTGTGACTGTTTGACCCAAAGTCACCTCATTTGTAATATTTTATGTAATGATTAATAACATTTTATTGCATTTTATCATATACAACAAAAGTGCAATAAAAAATAAAGAAAGAGCTCCAATCAATAATTAATCTAATCCAATAAAACCACGTTATGGAGTTGAAAAGCCAAAAAGAATTCAATAAACCTAAAAAAAAAAAAACCTAACCGACCCTTCGAAATTAGTGAGACTAACTCAGGATTTTGGAAGGGGGTAAAAGAAAAAAAACTCTTAATTAAATTAGGAGTACTAATTATTAATTTAATTTTTTCTATTATTTAGTTAGGGGAATCTTTTGACTCAGTACTCCAAATGATCCAGTTTTTGAAGCCTATTAAGGCAGGACTAGTGGTAAGCCCTTAATCCACCTAAAATTTTGGTGGGTTAAGGGTGAGTAGGGCAGGGGCTAATGGAATTGAAGGAAATCTCATGGAAGATTCGCGATACTTTTTTAGAAATTTTTTAAAAAAGTCTTGCGTAACATTTCTGCCATTCCTTTTTTCCATTTTTTTAGGATTTTTTTTAATTCATCCCGAAAGATTTCTGTTATCCCTTTTTTATTGAATTTTTTTTTTAAAGATTTTCTCCAGGATAACTTCCGCGAGGTCTGTGGATAACTTCCGCGCCGTAGAACAGTTGCGTGGGTACACTAAAACCCTTAATGCTACCTCAAACTACTAGCTAACCTTTGAGTTCTCAGGTATAAGGAGATCCATTAACTCTCCATCCAACGCGGGTTTGGGGTATAAGGGCCTCAATTAGCCCTGCCCTTATCCAACACATAGGTCGCAATAGAAACAAAAAGTCCAATTTCATGCCCATGGGCCTGCCTTACGTGGCGGTTTATAGTTATATATATATATCAATAGCACTATTGACTTTTTAGGTCACCAATTGGTAGGGAATAAGGATTGCAACCAAGGTTTAAAATCTACATTAGGAAACACTTCAATATATTACAATATATTCTGAAATATTTTGATACAACTGAAAACATTTCTAAAAATTGTTGCCATTGAACGAGAGGAAGAAAGGATCTAGATCTGACGGTATGTGGCATAAGCAGCCGCATCAGCCCCAGAAAAATTTTCTATATTCCATTATTAAAAAAAAAAAGTAAATTTGTAACATTCGTGGAACATAAGGAAAGTCATTAGAACCTAAAAAAAGTTCAAATTGGACGTAACAAGAACGCATTTGAACTTCCAAAACCTTTTTCATACTGGTTCTTCTTCTTCATTTTCTTTTTCCTTTTCTTTTTCTTCTTGTTCTTTTTCGTTGCTTTTCCAGAAGAGAATCGTCAAAGAAATATTCAAATACTATTGAGGGCCCTAAAAATAAAATAAAAATCAATTCTCTTGTAAACGATTTCAATTTAAAACCTTAAGTAAACACTAAAATCATCCTCAAAATTCTATAAATTACACAATCAATTTTATATTTACAGGTTATGGCCCCAAAAATTCGGAGGCTCGAAGCGGACACAAAAAAATGTGGCCCCATATGTACATACCCTCTTTTGATTTTGCTAGTTTGATACAAAAAAAAATGATGTCATGCGACACCAAAGGGTTAGAGTCTACTTTAAGATCTGATTTTTTGTTAGAATGTTATACTTACCATGTAGATAATTTTCACAAAAAATCAGCCTATTCTACAACTTCTAGCCCCATCTAAAGTCGATATTTGTTCCTCATCATTTATTTATTACCGTTGATTGAAATGAACTTTTGATTGGGTTAGAAATTTTAGAATCTTCTGATTTTTTGTATGGACGGTTTATATGGTTAGTAGAACATTCTTCCAAAAATTGGACCTTGGAGTGGACCTAACCCCTTGGTGTCGAAATCGACACTATTTTTTTGGTGTCACACTAGCAAAGTCCAACCCTCTTTACACCTTCTTCAAAAATCAATTAAGGTTTACTGTTTCAAAATCCTTTTCAAAAGTAAATTAGACTCATCAAACAATTACTTAATGATTTCAAATACGTGTACTTCGTTATTTGTACATCATTATCCATACCATCTCTACAGGGACCATATGATGAGAAACTAATGGCTAATTTTTAGTGAGAATGATCTACAAGATGAGTAGAATATCCCTACCAATAATTATATTATTTTAATATTTCTTGCTCAATCAAAACAATGATTGGAAATAATAGGCGGCTTATAAAATCGCCCAATTTTTAGTAGGGTTAAGAGTTTTAGAATGATTAATTTTTTATGAGAATGATCTATATGCATGATGAGTAGAACATCCCTACCCAAAATTAGCCCTCAGTTCATTGCCATGTAGGCCCCACATCGACCTTGTAAACATAATGTCTACATAACGATGTACAATGATTCAGACTCTTACATAATTAGTGTTTTTGCAACAAAGAAGATCCCAGCGTTGGAAATTAAGTTGCATTTCGTGAGAATGATCTACTCGGATTTGCTGTACTGATGAAGAAGATCCCATCATTGAAATTTAAGTTGTATTTATTTTTTTAAATAGCCCCCAGCTAAATAGTTTTTTTTCCAAAACCCCTTTACTAAAAGATACTTATAATTTTTTTTCTGCTTAACCCCTATTACTTATATATTGGGCCTGGGTGGCCCCTTAATTATTGTGGCCCAAAGCAAGGCTTGTGTTGCTTGCCCTCAGGGCCGGGCCTGGCATACAGATTAATCAAAGAAAATAAACAGTGCATAACATAAAGAAAATAACAAAACATAAATTCAGTATTAAGGCTTCCCCGAATCTGGAAATCTGAAACTCTTACACCAAATAGGTTGGGTCACTCATATTACTGTGATCTAGTTCGAATTATTGTTAAATAACAAGCGGGACCTTTACAAAGAGACTTACGAGACAGATTTTTCAGTCTTGTGGGGTACACATGGATACAATCAAAGGACTATTTTTTAGTTGCGAGTATCTATATGGTGGACCCCACGTTCTCACAAAAAATTAGCATATTTTAAAATTTATAACTCTACTAAAAATTGATTAGAAATCAGTAGTAAGGAAATTAATTTTGTTCAAATAAGGGTCGTTAATTTATAATAAACTTTTAATGGGGTTAAAAGCAGCTTTAGAACGAGCTGATTTTTTGTGAGGACATTGGGTCCACTATTTAGATCATCATCACATAAATCAACCCTTAGATTGTATCATGACGACCTCACAATCTTCTTTCCAAACTTTTTGTAAGTCTTTTTGTATAATAGTATTATCTATATAACAAAGGATGACGGATTGTGTCAGAGAGACATCTGACGGTCTGGATTTCATCATCTGCAAACCGGTTTGAATCGATCCGACGGCTACGACTTATTCAACCCATTAAATTTTATAAATGATCAAAATAACCTTATGTTCTTTAACGAAAAACAAATTGTGTCCCGTTGCCATAGTTATTTATTTACACCTCATTTACATTTGACGATGGAGTCGCGTGGAGTAGATTCAAGGGCGCATGTGTGGGTGTGCGCGGAGCGCGTATGGGGGCAAAGCGTGTAGCGCGTTTAGACATCCAAACTACACGCGCGAAGCACGTGTAGAGAGGATGGACAACTATTTTACGAATCACGGAGGAAAATGCGGTATTGAGCCGTGCCAAAGGCACGTCGATATACCTTGTTCTAATTAAATTAAGAGGAGTAATAAGAATTTAAGAGCTTGGTTTTCTTATATTATTTAGTTTAGGGAATCTTTTGACTCTTGTTTGACTGACGGACTACTTCAAACGATCGATTTTTTGAAGCCTGTTCATGCCCCTGGGTGTTGTGTTGTGCAACAGATTTAAAAAGACCCAATCATTTCATTGCATATCTTCTGCTTGAAAGCATTATTGATTCTCATGGGCCTAGCTTACTCGACTTTTTAATGGGTCTGAAAGCTGGTTTTATTCATATGAGCCTGGGCCCCCTTCAATGTTATTGGCAGGCGATTTGGTTTAACTTGGTCAATTACTAGTAGCAGTCTCCTTTTTGGTCAAATCACTTCATCTTGTCAAACCACTTCATCAAGTAAAAATTCGATTTCGAATTGGAGGGTGCCAATAAGATTGGTACCTGCAACAACAACAAATATAAATTCGGAGGGGGGTGCCTACAAACAGAGTCTGCTAATAAGATCTTGGAGGGCGCCCATAAAATGACTCAATTAGGATTGCAACCAAATCACTCTTGTTGGTGACTTGCAACCCTTCTGGGTCCGAGCATTTGTCTTGTATTAATTGGGGTTTGAAAATAAATTTTACATTTTGGGTCTGGCCCGTTGGGTTTGAGCATAATTTAATTAATGGGCTTTCAAATGGGCTTGGCCCACTTATGTTACGAATTTTCAGACAACCACTCCAGGACTTACCATCAAGTACCCCATTTATTATTTCATAGAAAGAAGATATGAGATTGTTCGAAAATAGAAACTCATCATCAGATATGATTCTTCTTCTTAAATATTAATTAGACCAAAATCCACTTACTTCTACGAAATACAACCAGAAAAACCATTCCTTTCGAATAAGAAAGGATACGAGAAATAGAAACTTCTAATATTAAAATTTTCTAAATTAGCAAAATAGAAAGTTCACTATTACTCTATAAATATTCACCAATGGATCAAGTTCTGGAGAACAACACAGTTCTCTCTGTTTTTCATTAATTGCTTTCTAATCGCATCGTAATAATCAAATATCATCATCATCATCATCATCATGTCTTCTTCTTCTTCTTCTTCTTCTCTTGCGAAGAAGAATCTGAAAGTGGAATTATCTGTGGATGTGAAGGTAATCGGATCAGAAAAGCTTAAAAATTTCTCAACTACTAGGAGGAGGACTGGGTTTGAAGGCGCTGCTGTCGGATTGATAGAGATTCATCTGAATCAGAGGTATGAAAAGCAAAAGCGATGGTGGACTAAAGAAGGCGTGATTCTCGACAATACATTGATTGAAGAAAAGGTTACACGATCTGATGAAGTGATGAGGGTTGTGGATGATCTTCACATCTTCTTGTTTAAACAATCTTGCGAATCCAATGTCTCTTGTGTTCTGTCTGCCTTGGGACTTGACGATCCTTATCGATATCCACGTCGTCTTTATGAATCTTTGAAGAACAGGATTTCATCATTTGTTGTTGATGAGGCAACCCACGGCGTCATTGATAGAGGGATCAAGTCGTTGGCCGTGGTGGTGGATGTTGAAATCGTGATGGTTGAAGAAGTTGATGATGAAGATTTGGTGGTTGTGGTGACGTCGAGAAGAAGGGGAGGGAAGGGGAAGGGGAAGGCTGTGATCAGAAGGGTTTATGAGAAAGAGAGATTAATCTTGGAGAAAGAAGAGAATAAGGAGTGCTGCTGTGGGTTCTGTAAGAAAGGATTTGATGAGGAGGAGGAGGAGGAGAAGGTTGTTAGGGTTCCGTGCTCGCATGTGTTACATGTAGAGTGTCTTGCTCGACAGATGAAGGTGACGTACATTTGTCCTGTCCCCGGCTGTGGTGAAGTGATTGGTTAATGGATGGATCGCTCAAATTTTCAATGGGATGTTGGATTTTAATTGGGTTTTCAAAAATTGGTTCTTTTTAATTTTGTTTTAGGGCAATTAATTAGCTGGTTTCCTATTTGTTAGTTGTGAGTAGAGATGTCTAAGCTTTAATTTTGAACCCATTTTCAAGGATCAATCTTTACACAATTTCCATCTAGGCTGTGTTTGATAGCATTTGAATTCCATGGAATGTTTACATTTTTAATTCCACGAAAATGGAGGCCTAGTTACTTAAAAGCGTGGCTAATGGTTAATTTTTAAGGTAATTCCATGGAATAGACTTCCTTGGCCCCCTCCAAGGAATTAATTCCGTGGAAGTGGTGGAAATGAACCTATTTCCGCGGAATACATTTCCTTGCTATCAAACACAACCTTAGTTGTTTAATTGTGCGTCTTGTAAATAAAACTACTGAAGGGTTTTGTAACAGTTAATTAATTAATAGAAAGTTGGAATTATTTTTTAATTTTTTTTTGGTATTTTCTAATTGCATTTATAGATGAATGATTAAATTCATCAAATGGCCAAACAATGGGTTGTGAGCACTTATATGCAAGCAAATTTTTTTACTGATGGTCGTGGGCCACTGGGCCAATGCCCAATGACACTGTATTCTTCTCGTATCACGCTTGTTATTAGGGACTAAAAAAGGAAACCAAAACAAAAGAGAAACTATATATCAGGGCCAGTTCAGTCGAACCCTTAAATCACATCTCTTAACATTGGATCTCTAAATTTATGAGTGGAGTTTGAATAGTGAGAAAGGGGGGGAGAGAGAATCTCTTAAAACAAGTCAAGGTGAGGGAGAAGTGGCGATGGTCAATCCATGGCAACACCCAATTATTATAATAAAAAATTATGCAATGGCCATTCCATTGCTCCCTTAAAAGGATCCCTTAGAGCATCCACAGTGGTATGGTAAAATACCTTTTTACCTTATTTGAGTTGAGTAGTGGGTAGGAGAAAATAAGAATTTCCCCCTACGAGAGTCCCAGATAGGCTAAAATTAGCTTTTTGGAAATGAGTCTGGAGAAAGATTTACGGGGCGTGGAGCAGAAACTACGTCCCATGGAGCGTAGAGGTAANTTAAATCAGTTTCAATCCCAACCATCATTCTTTCTCACATACAATCTTGACCGTCCATTCACTCCAACGGATATTTTTTACCGTATTTTATAAAAAAAAATTAAAAACAGCCAGGCGTGGTCCCTGGACCACGCCTGGTGTTTTTAATTTTTATTTTTTTTAAAAAAATGACGGTTATATCCTTTTAACCAGTTTTTAAATAATTTCTCAAACTTTTTTAAAAACCTATCACTGTCTAACTCGGTCTTGTAGGCTAAATAAGAGAAAGCTAAAATACCTTTTTAGCTTATATGACTGTGGATGCTCTTATAAGGGAGAAATTTTGGGCTGAATTTGTTGATGTAGGGATTCTACTAAAGACTATTCTATCTCTTAACATGGGATTTAGGGATTCCACTCACCTTGTGCACCAAAATTTGAGGGCGGGCTCCAGACTTAAAAGGCCAAACCAATTGGACCCCGCCCACCAAACTTTTTAATTCATGGGCAATGACTATGAGAGCCAATTTGGTTATCAATAAAGCTTTTTGGCCCTCCCATCTTACAAAACAAATGCCAGAAAGCTTATGTGGCAGGGTAGGACCCACCACTTTTCCCTCCCAAAAGTATTTTGAGGGGGTTTCCAACTTATGTGGCAGTAGGACCCACCCTGCCACATAAGCATCTGGCATTTGTTTTGTAAGATGGGAGGGCCAGACAGCAGCACTGGTTTGTTATTTACCGTGGCAGGCCTGGCTCGTTTCTAGGCTTCCAGCTATAATAAAGAAAAAAATTCCGGTTCCTTGGAAACCTAATTCCAGCGTTTATTTTATCGTTGCTTGAACTGGACTCACTCGAGGATTAGCGGGAAGTTCAAATCAACATGTAACTAACTCTCTTGAGTTCCGTTATATCGATCAGCGCTCGATCTCTCTGTAATTTTTTTTTTTGCTACTACGCCAATTACATAATAGCTCTCCCACTATCCGTTATTAATTTTCTTTTTGATCAATATATAATCCGAAAGTGAGACAGAAAGATCGAACAGAATTTCAAGAAAGAAGAAGAAGAAGAAGAAGAAGAAGAAGAAGAAGAAGAAGAAGAAGAAGAAGAAGAAGAAAGGGAAAGAAAGATGATGCAGAGGGAAGGAATTACTTACAGAGAGGAAGAGGAGGATCAACTCGATCCTACAAGTACTACCACGAATCGCCTCGCCACGCTCTGTCTCGGGAGCAGGGTTTCTGTTGATCATCAAGGTGGCCCGGTGATCTTCTCGGATCCATGTAAGATTTGTGGCACTATGAAGAGACGTTCATATTCGACGTCTCCTCTCCAACTCCAACAAGAATCATCCACTATCTTTCAACCACCACCACCACCACCACCGCCGCCGCCATCACCTCCAAGAAACCACAACCACAACCACAACCACAACCACAACAACAAGAAGATAAAGATCATCTCGGACGTCGGAGGTGTTAATCCATTTCCAATTCTTGGCCGTTCCGATCATTATTCTTTCATTCCCGTCACCGTCAGCTCAGTCAGTAATTCCCCTGCACCTGCACCTGCACCTGCACCTGCACCAGCAACGATTCCTTCTTATTCTCATTCTCATCCGCAGCTTCAACCTAATCCTTTCCTCCTCTGTTCCAACATCTCAAACCCTATTACTACTAATCCATCTCCGGTAATATCACCTTCTTCGTCCGTCCCAGCAACCAATTTGGCTTCTCTCTCCAGCCCCTCAAAGACGCCGGAAAACGTCGCAGCAATATTAAAACAGACTACAACTACCCCTACACCACCATCTAATAAGAAAATTAAGCGGTTTCATTCATTTCCTGGTAGTGGTTCCGGTTCCCATCATCAAAACTCATCAGCAGCAGCAGATGAGGAGGGATCTTCACCAGGAACAGCCACACCATCTTTGCCACCGCGTCCTCCTCCTTCTCTACGCCGCTCTTTTTCCGATCCTAACCCTTCTTCACCTATAATTACACCAACCAAGACCCCCACCACATTGAACGGTGATGATCAGATGAAAACGATCTCGACGACGTCATCTGGCGGCCAAATCATTGATGGTCCAAAAACCACGGAAGATAGCAGTCCTGGTGCGACGGTATGGAATAGATGAATTAGGGTTCTTCTTGATTAAGCGGGGTTTATACAAATTTGATTCATTTTTGTGTTACGAAAATTAATTAATATATGGATGTTAATTAATTCTTGGTTTTTCAATGGCAGAAGAAGAGGTGGAAAAGGATGAGGGACAGTTTGAAGGAGATGAATAACTGGTTGACTAACGTTATTCAGGAACATGAAGAACAAAACAAAGATGAACAAGAAGTAGAAGAAGAGAGAAACAATAACAATGTCCAGGAACAAAACAGAGTTGAAGAAGAAAAGATCGCCAAAGAAAAAAAGATTCATAATAACAATAAGGTGGTATTTCTATTCTTCTTTGTTTTGACAGTACTGTCTGAGTTTGATCTTTCATGTTTTTAGGTTATAATCGATTAAACAGATGATCATTATTTTGTTGTTGGTGGTGCAGGAAGTTCCTGAGATTCAGTCAAAGGAAAATGTAATAGTGGTGCAGGAAGTTCATGAAATTCTGCCAGCAGAAAATGTAAGTTTGGAGAGAGATGAAGACGCCATGAGGGTCCGGTACATGTGTTGCTGTGGGAGACGATACCAAATCGTCTTCGCCAAATGATCATTCATTATACATACAGTGAATTGATCAATGCTTTTGTTAAATTTGTTTTACGATGATTAATAAACGGTAATTGTGTTCAGTTTTTAGACTTTGTTATCCCCAAAATCTGTTTCAATTCAGTTAATAGTTAGAAAGGTCTCATCATCAAGTTCTTCTTACCTTTTGTAAGTTCTATTTTACGAACACAACATGGCTCCAGACCTCCTTATTTTGATCTTACAACAATCATTCTGCAAGTATTTTATATCCCTATCAGATTAAGACGTTTAATAAAATGGGATGGATGAGGGAAATGAACATGTTCTTTATTTTCTCTCTAAATTTGATAAAGTTACATACAAGCAAGACCCAGTCCCACTCCCAACTGCACAGGCAGCAAAATAGATGACCTTAAAACCTTCCACAATTGCAACTACACATGACTTAATGAAGACGGTATGATACAAAACAATGTAGAAGAAGAGGAAGGCTCATCAATGAATATGCTGCTGCTCCAGCCGGTGGTCAAGAGGGAAATCTCCCAGATGAGATGAGATGACGGGTGGTCATCCCTGGACAACGCATTTATTATACGACTCACCACCAAGCTGTTGGGTACCAGAAGACTTCACAGAGCAGCTAGGAGACATTAACGGATGATCTCCCACAACAACATCCGCAACTGCAACTGCACCACTTGTTACTTCAACCAACTCCTCTTTCTTCATTTCATACTTCCCCGTCTCTGACAGCCGTCTTAGAAAAACTTCCAGAGCTTCACGCATCCACTCGTACCGGCATAGTCTGAATGCTTCTCCCATACTTAGCTACAAAGAAGAAAGAAACAATATAAAGTTTAGCTTACAAGCATTAAACGTATTATTGTTCAAGAATTATGGAAACAAACACAATAACATCGTTTCATATAATAGTACCCAGGGTTCTCTAGGAAAGAAAGACATGCACATGCTGCTTGATCCATCTAAACTATTAAAATGAAGGGTCACTCTCAGCCCGGGAATATAGGGTATCTAGCATCTCCTATATTCAGCAATTCCATAAGGTACCATTTGTATTAGTTGAGACAGGCTAGCTATAACAGTATGATTCGTTGATTGGTTTGTATTATAAGTATTCCCGTTTGACTTTTTTAGCGCACTTACCCATCTTCTCCCGTGGTTATCCTCCTCCGGCCACGTATCAAGCTCCTCAGTCACCTCCAAAGCAAACATACAACCCCTGCAAGATCCTTCCGTGCTGCAGCTATTCTGCCTGCTCTTGCTTCTAAACTCCCACCATCCCAGGTAGTTTTCCTGTACAGAAGAGCTATCTAGAGTTAAAAAAAATCAAGAGCAAGAAAGAAAATTTTTGTTAACTATTTCGATAGAAGATCAGGCTTTAAACACATGATTCAAAGTTATATAAAATAATTTATAATACTTTTCAGATTTATGCATAGCTCCATATTAACAAGCAAAAGTTTCCTTTCCAGGTGTGGAAGTTTCAAATATGTTGACATGGCTAGTGATATTGGGTAACTGAAGTTTCATAACACATAAGAACAAAAGTAGGTGGAAATTTCGACCCTGTCATCCTCAATTCTTTCAATATTTTCTCTTTAATCACTTAAAGAAGGAACTCAGTCCTACAGAACAAAAATATTTTAACCACATTGGGTTCCATATGCCTGCTAGATAGTGAGAGCAGAGGAAAATCAGGGGCAGAGGGCTTATTGATCGGACACAGAATCTCAAGGCTGCAACTTGAAATCACCATGAATTTGAACAACGAAATCCATTGCAAATTATTCCAATTCTGATTAACAGCCAAAACTACAGAAAGGAAAAAAAACACACACACACACATAGATAGCAATGCAACAATATAAGTGAAATGATACTCTTGATGTACAACTAAATTTTCCCTTGTTCTTATGCAAAAATCGAAGCAGAATGCGGAAGGAGGGAGTAGAGTTGTTATGGCTTATTTAATTTCAGGGTTATTTCACACTGAGTAGTATCTTATAATGTTATTTAACGTTAGAATTTATTATATACCAAATATAACCTTTGTTAGAACAATAACTTACAAATTCTTATTATACAATTTGCATGTGAGAAAACTTGTATTAAGGGAAATTTTAGAAGTTCTACAAAAATGACAACACCATCATTTGCACGTTTTGGCGCTAGAATAATATAGGCATATAGCTTAATGACACGCTGAAATCAGGAGAGCAGACCATGCCTATGTTGATAATAATGGCTGATGTCACAGGTCAAAGGGTTGATTTGGCAGTTAAATAATCCAAACCAAGATCAGCCAGGCTGTTGGACCGATTATGGTTCGAGTTTTAAGGAACTCTTTTCACAGCAAGCAGAGATGCACAGTGGAAGTGCTACTATTATAAGCAAGGAATGAGCTTACATCTAGTATTCCTTTTACTCCTGCTTCCTCCAAGGCTTCACGACATGCAGCTTCAACCATAGTCTCATCATCCTCCCACCCACCCTGATAACCGAATTATGAGAAGAAAACATCAGATTCAACACTCCAACAAAGCAATTGCTGTTTATGCTAGAATGGTTTTAATTTTCTAAAAAAGTTAATATAGAGAAAACAGGAAAATAAATACCTTTGGGAACACAAGGTCTTCTCGATTGGGTGAAGAAACCATGAGAACTTCCAGCCTATTCTCTGAATCAACAGTGTCATCCTCAACATCTTTCTTGATTCTGTAAGGAATACACCTGTTTGTGTTGTAAAAATAAATGGGTAAGGAGAAATTTCTGAAAAAGGATGATATCCATGCAAATATGACCAGAGACAGCATAAATCTTAAAATATATGGTTCATATGAATACAAGTAAAATGTTCTCCCAAACAAGACTGAGTAGGAAATAAGACAATCTTCAATAAGTTTGTTATGTATCAAGATCTGGCTTTGACCCAAAGCAGTTATTGCAAGCTACATGGCATTAATTTCATTCTTGTACACTAGAGGTAATGTGATGAAGATTAAAACGATGAAGTGCCTCAACGGTCTGAAACATGAAGTGAATGCATCATGACCACGCCTTTTTCAATGATAGTTAAAATTAGAAGTAAATAAAAATTAAGACAAAATGTTATAGATGATAAGTTTGAAAACTACAAGAAAGAAACATTGACCCATTTCATATGGGAAGGAGGAGTTTCTGTTGATATTTCTTTAATGGAAAATAGCTGAACTTTCAAGTTCCTCAAACCTGCCACCACAAACATATGCATGCAATAAAACAAGGCATAGGCATCAAAGCCTTACTGGATGAGTTCACACCCATTTGGTGCATTTGTGGTTTTTCTAATAAGGCAGAGGGTGTTTAAGGAAGCTTCACCTCAAGGCAAAAGCCTCCAATGCCTTTTAAAAGGCTACTAGGATCATAGTAAATAATTATCAGAAGAAAATTTCATAGAAAAATATATACTGATTGAAGTTTTGCTACTACACCAGAACTTCTATAAACTCAACAGTTACTATATCCGGATTTCAAACATCTTAGAAAACCTTGAGGCTTTTGAGAATCAATAAGCCTGTGGTTACAGCTCCAGAAAAGGGTCCAGGTGAAAGTCAACCAATTTCCTTTCTCTGTTTTGGGGGGAAAAAAAAAAGTATTTTTCTCTTCTTATTGATGTTATATGACATGACAAATTTGCCAAGTTGACAGACCATTTCACCTGATTGATGACTGCAAAGTTTTGTTATTCTCACCTATATACCTTCTCTGCAACTCTCTCTCTCTCTCTCTCTCTCTCTCTCTCTCTCTCTCTCTAAAGCATCTCAAAGTATTAAAAATACAACAATTACAAGAAACAAACGAGAAATATAGTCTAAATTGCCACCAGAACAGAATAAAATGCTTCATTGAAAAACCTGAACATATTTTATTTTTACCAATTTTCGTGATAATTCATTTAAATTAAGGGCAATAAGAACCTTCCTCACATAATTCAGGGAATTCAAACTCCAAGCATCTGCATCTTTGTGTGGAGAAATGCTTTGTAAAGCTCTTTCAATTTTTCTGTTTTGAGATAAATCCCCAAAAGATCTGAACTTTCATGGACAAATTTCACCAAATTTTTTGATTTAAAATTACTACAAAACTAGGTTCTTCTTGCCATCTTGGGGACAATTTAGCAAGTAAACATCTGTTGTCGTGGCAAACTACGATAGTGTCGTTCGCGATATCAAGGAAGAACAACAATGAGATGAATTTGAACCCGTGTAAGCAAGAGAATTAGGACTGGACATCCAATTCAACAGGAGAATTAGAAATTTCAACGCCCTTAAACGATATTGGACCATCCCAAATCTATAAAAACGCGTATACCCAGCCCAAAACTCCAGGAAATACACCTTTGGAGGAAACCAAAGATGCTGCAAAATCAAATAAACAAAACCAAGAACATGACCAGAAATATGCCCTTTTATAATTCAGGCAACAGGCTTCTGTTAAAAACACCTGAAATCTACCTTTAAATTTCTGCAAATTTTATAGAAATTTAAGCATCTTAATGTATAATTTCACAAATTAGAAGATGAAATGTAAAATCAGAATTGGAAATGTAAATGATTTAAAAAGAAACAGAATTCGAATTTCTAAATGATGAATATCAAATGGAAGACAACAATCAAAGAAGTCAAAAAAGTGAAAGCTAAAATATATAAAGAAAAAGAAAAGAAAAGGCAGGAAAAATAAGCAACATTCGAAAACGACTTACCCTGAAACAAGCCGAAATCCGTCATCATATAGTTGCCGGTGTCGCCCAGTTCGAGCTATCAAAGCCGACATGGTGATTTGATAACGTGAAATTANAAAAACAAATCAGGAGACCTAAACGTTTCCGAAAAATTACAGAGAATACAGAGGAAGATCAGAGAAGAAGAAGAAGAAGAAGAAAATCTGATTATTTTTACCCTTGTTTAATAGAAAGGCAAAGAAAACAATAGTTCTCAAAAAGATGAACCTTCCTCCGTTACGAAGGTTTGAAACAGCATTCAATGCTAGAAAACAAATGGTGAAACCCGAAATTAAGATGTTGGAGAGCTAACGTCGTCGTATGAAAGGTAACGCTCTGAGAATCAGAACCTATAAATAACAAGGTGGTATTAATAATATCTTCTAGATTTCCAAGACGACCGACCACTTGAAACGGATCAAATTTCATGCTCTCTCTCTCTTTCTCTCTCTTTAATTTATATCTCGAGAACCAGAATTTTAAATGCGAGGGGCGGGGGGAGAGTCAACTACGGCTACGGAGACTCTTATTAACCGAGCTTCGAAGGGATTTTAAGATACCGCGATCAAAACCAGATGATTTTTTTCGTGAAGATCCTTCAGAGAAAGAGAGCTCTGTCTGTCCTTCCAGAAGAGAGAGAAAGAGAAAGAGGAGAGAGAGAGAAACAGAGAGGGAGAGAGATTTCCGCGGGACCAGACCAGATCAACGACGCTAAATTAATAAATAGGATTCAAACGCAGAGAGAGAGAGAGAGAGAGAGGGTTTTTTTTTATTGTCTTTTTTTTTTTAAAAAAAATAATTAAATCAACGTAGACGTAATTTTTAGTAATTACGTGGAACCTTTGAACCTAATGGCACTTTTTAGGGCATGAAATGAAGAACATTATTTTTTGGGGGAAGGGTCTGTAAATGAAGTACTTTTTGAAAGCTTGAAGGAAAGAATATGATGCATCCCAAAATATCAACTACTTGGGTGGAAATGACTCGTGTACGTCACCTTCTCTATTAAGGGATTAGTAAGCATAGACTTGGCAGAATGATTCATGATTCGCCAACCCGCTAGCTAAATAAGTCAGATTTAGGATTGAGCATTTCGGACATGTTATCATTTCAACCCTATTAAAGTTAGCATCCATCTTGACACGTTAATTTTTTTATTTTATAAAAAAAAATGTTAAACTAGTCAAGATTAGAATTTCATAATATTGACCTACGAACCCACCAATCCATATAGGGTCGACCCTAATCCGACCCTAACTCGACACTTTGCCATATCTACTTACACGTGTTTTCTTTGTTTGTACATTATTTTGTTATGCCCTCATAGTTATCTCTTACAAGTTTTCTCTTTAGCACATGGGCCTTATTAAGCCCACCAATCGTGCACCCCCTCTCATGACTCTTGAGGTTTTTGTGGTCTGTAGGTATTTGGTGACGGTTACGATAGTCCTTACGTGGTAATTTCGGTGGTTAGCGGTTAGACCAGATGTACTTGATTATATCTTAGCCCTTCTCACAACCCTATCATAATGTATTTTTTTTTTGACAAAGAAGTTTTTACTTTAAATAATAGAATAGATTTTAAAATTGACGTTGAATAATGTTATTATAATAACAGCATCTCTGTATATAAAAATAGTTGATAAAAGTAAAAAACGAAGGATAGGTTAAGAGTCTTAATTAAGACCAATCAATTAAAAAAAGGAAGGAGATTTAGAACAGTACCGAGGCTTAATTGCATCCAAATGCATAGTTTTTTATGTTCACTCATGAGTTCCCCTTTGTTATGAATTGACTGAACATCATATATATGTGTTATACTTATAAATTTTCGATTCCTTGGAAAAAAAAAAAAAAAAAAAAACCCTCATGAGGGAGCACCGAATCAATATTCTAAAAAGATTAATGAAAATAGGTTAATTAAAAATTATATTCTATATATCTTATGTTTAATTTGTCAAAAAATTTTAGTTATTATGAGATGCATTATTCTTGGGTTCAAACGTATTAGTTCCAAATTATACAATTAAAAAACATATTTATTATTAGCTCTAACAGGTTTCATTTTCTTATTATAGAAGACTTGAAAGAAACCAATTTCAAATTTTATATGAACCAATCAGGATCGCTTACAATGCAAGTCATGCATACTCGAGCTATACCGTATTAAAACTCTTATACATAAAAGATAAGGCTCATTTGAAAATTTAGTGGAGACTTTTTGCTTATGGAGAAAATGACTCACTATATTACTACTTCCTCTATTTTTTTTTCCCAAATTTATTTATTTTGTATTCTATTTAGAGGATCTGATCTAAATTAAGATTAATTTATTATAAGATTTATAGTATAGGCCATCACAAACACAAAGAATTACATTATCTTTTAACAAATTTAATTTAATTTAATAAGTTTTAAACTTTATAAACCATCGTCAATCTCGTTAATTTTTTATTAAATTTAATAAAAACACGACTCACAATTAAAGTCACATGCACACCATCGTCGTCTTCGTCGTCATCATCATCATCATCCAGTTCTTCATCAGTATTGCACCACCGACCCCCTAGATTATGGTAATTTACACGTAGTTTTATTAGTTTTAAACTATATCGATAGGCTTCAAATTAATTAACCAGGAATCAGCCGGGGTCTGAATGGACTGGATGAAAAGACTAGATCAGTTGATCCGGTCTTAGAAAGCTGCGGTACATTCCGAATTGCCAGTTGAATTACAAGTGAAAACGGAGCGAGTGGCGGAGTGGGTCAAGCTTGGACCGAGTCAGGCAGGCTAATAATCAAATACATTGATTCAGGACTGAAATGGCCAGGATCGATTGATCAATCGAGTAAGGCCGAGTCAGCTAGCTGACTTGACTCATGTGTTGTACGTCCTTCGCGGGGGTTGACGAGAAGCATAAAACCAAACATTTATAATAGTCAATGCGATTCTGCAACAACTAGCTAACAACCCTGTTTCATAGTTAATTTCTAGGAACGACCTCAAAATTGGGACGGTGCTATTTCAACACTACTTCAATACGATCCAATGGCTAATTTTTAGTAAAAATGTTCTCTTGATAATGTAGGTCATTTTCACGAAAAATTATCTCATTTTAAAATTTTTAATACCATCAAAAATTATTTTTTTTTCTCACTGTTTATTTCTGATCATTGATTTTCAATCAACTTTTAAAAGAGTTCTAAGTTTTAAAATGAATTAATTTTTTGTGAGTATGATCAATGTGATAAGAACAACATCTTCGATCATTAAGGATCATGTCTATATGAGCTCTACTACAGGAAAGTAGTTGATAAATCAGCTGACTTTTTTTTTTTTTTTTTTTTTTGTGTGTGTGTGTGTGTTTAAGAGAGAAAAAAAGAGAGCCGCAATTCTTGACATAAACATACAAGTGGCTAGGGGGGGTGAAGTAGTAAGCGCATGCAGCATTTAATAGTTAATAATACGTAGTCTTTCTCTTCATTTGCACATGACGCATTTAGTGCATGTTTTTCGCTAGTTAATTAGCTAGCTCTTTTCCCGGCCTATTCTTTCTCTTAAATATTTGTTCCAATTTTTCAACGAATTATTGTTATTTTATTGACTTTAAATATTTGTTCTAATTAATTAAATTGTACATTGTATGATCATCAGTCACATTTTTATGTTTTTGTTTTTTACGTAAATAATAAAATATTATTTAGAAATAATATTAAAAAAAAAAGAAAAAATTTTGAGGGCCCTAAAATGTAGAAAACCTGAGGCAATCGCCTTGCCTAGAACCGGCCTTTTGCTTTATTCCAATGCAAAATACTACGGGAATACTAATTGGGTGATTTTATTGGGTTGTATTATAGTCTGTTTGGACAAGAAATTTGGGGGAGGGATTTTGTAGGGACCAGGGATTTGGTAGAAAAATTATGTTATATTTTTTCTCAAAATCCCTAGTCCCTACAAAATCCCTCCCTAAAATCCCTTGTCGAAATAGACTATTATATTATATTTCTCTTTTTACTAAACTTTTCACTAAACTATAATTTATAATAGAATTTGGATTTAACTTCAATTCCACTTACGGTTTAACTTTCCATCTAATATGAAATAGAATTTGGATTTTTTTTAAAAAAAATTTAGCCTAACCAATATGCAATTTGGGTTAAATTTAAAAATCAACGGATGCAAAAGAAAACATAAGTAAAAAAAAAGAAAAAGAAAGAGAGAGCTAGAGAAATTAATGTATCATTATTTTTCTAGTTAAGTCAGAACAATTTAAAATTAATATTTTTTCATTAAATCCTAACTACTTGGCAAGAAAAACCAAAAAATAATACGTAAAAAAAATAACTTTTCTAATATATATGTTTATAATATATAATAATAAGGAGAAGGGGGACATGAGATGGTTCCGGCCCATATGCGTGCCGACATAAAAGTCCCATCCCATGCACCAGCACCCATGTTGAGATCTTTCAAACACCATAGGATTTTGTTAACATGTGTTCTGAGGGCACATGATAAGCTTTTAGGTTTTGTATTTTGTTTAGTTTCTTAAGTTTGTCCAAATAGGCTGATTTTTAGATATGTATGCTATTTATACTATTTGGATTATATCTGAACAAATCAGCTCAATCCGAGACCTCTAGCACCCTCTAACACCACGAACACTTACTTTAGACTTTAATAATGTGAATGAACGGCTTACATTTAAAATGATTTGTTTGGAAGGTTAGATATTTCTGATTGAGCTGATTTTTTGTAGATATGTTATAAATAATGATAATATTATGTCTACAAAAATTCAGCTGATTTGAAGACCTCTAACTTGTAAAAACATTCTTTGAAAAACAACCTTATCGTGTGCCCTTAGGGCACACGTTAACATGACCCAACACCATATATGCAATAGTTTAGTTTCCCCCATATTTAATTTTCTACCTACCTTTAATATCATGCATGCATGCAATTTCCTGGAAATCTCTGTTTCAGATAATTAACCATAACTAAATCTCTACTTAATATCTCTATTAGAGAAAGTAAATTATGATCAAAGCTATGTGAAGCTCAAATGAGACAAAATTATAAATATATATGTTCCCATGCAATTATTTGCCGGCCATTTAAATTAATAAATATTATGAATACATAACTAAAAAAAAGTCAACAAAACCATATTTATTTAAATTTAGAAGCTTCATAGGCATAAGAAATTAATTACAAAAAATTATTCTTTTATAATAATTTTTTTTTATTATAAATACAATTAAAGATAGTTATGAGACAAGGGGAAAAACAATTAAAAATAAAAGTGACATAACCACAGATATAGCCTTTAATTTATATTTGTAGGTGCAGGTACATAATTTTTGCTTCTCTTATATTTTAGGTTAATTATTTATAATTAATTAACCATTGGATTGAATAACTCATTTTTCCAAGTAAATCCAACGGTTAGGGATTAATCTAATCTAAATAAGGGAAGACTATGGTTAATTAGTTAAGCTCATCATCAAAAGTTCTTTCTTCTTCCTTTTTTTGATAACTAATATGTCAGGGCCACCACATAGTACATCCGACTATTATTTGAAGTGTGAGCAAATTCCTCTCATCTATGCACAATAAGTCAGAATTTAATGAGAGTCGCCCATAGGAAGGATCCAACCCAAAGCACATATATTGAAATCCAAGGAATGGACCACCTAGCCATTGCTTGGGGGTGTGAGCATATCAAAAGCTCTTTCGGCTTTAAAGTTGCACGCAGCTTTTTTCTTTTTGGCCATGCAACACGATTAAAGTTAAACTGGAAGATGAACTCCCAAGGAAGGAGTGCAATGGAGAAATCTGACATTGAGTTAGATCGAATCTAGCTAGCTAGCGACTTTAGTAAAAAGGAATTCTGTCGTCAACTTAACTATTCGGTTATGGGAAAATGCTACAAGCACCTTGGATTTGCACCTTTGATTATTTTATTCAAATTAGACCAAAATTAGACCTGCGTTAGACCAAGTTAGACTCAAATTAGACCCAAATTAGACCCCGGATATGATTTTGTGTGCAAATCCGGGGTGCCTGTAGCATTACCCTCGGTTATGCTCCCCATAGGTCACCACTTCGAATCCCCTCAAGGCCACTGGGGGGATTCTTAGGCGGCCGCTTCCTCCACAGAGCCCCGTGGATTAGTCGAGATGCGCGCAAGCTGGCCCGGACACCAAGGATATCAAAAAAAAAAAATTTACTTTTTATATTAAAAGACATAAATCACGCAATGACAAAATGTCCATATAGGCGTACGCGGCATTAATAGGACCATGGATAGGATTCAATCACATCCGCTATGCAAGGCTCAAATCCAGTGGGTGGGGAATATAAATTATTCAAGCTGATTTTGACGTTTATGTCAGTAAAATATATATATATATATATATATTGTGGGTCAAATAAAGAATCCATGGGAGACTGGGAGTGTGTCGTGTTCTAGCGTTGATTGGCATATTTGCATAACCATGCATGCAAGCAATAATTTTGTAAATTAGTCACGGATATGATAAAAATAAAATTTGAAAAGAAAAAAGAGTTTATTTACTACAAATAACTAAAATATAATCCTACAACATTTGATATACTAAGGTTGAGATTTAAATTAAATTAATTTCTATTCTCGTTAGCATCGAGTTACTCGATCTAATCATAAAAAATATATTCACATTTTCAAACAAAATAAAATATGAACAATGTACACATATTGGCCGGTAAAATTATATATACAAATTGAAATCTATTTTATGTTGCATGCCTTACCAGCATATGTCCTCGAAGAAAAATGATGCCAAATGAACTTAATTATGCTTCATTTTCTTCTTTTTTCTATTCCTCTTAATATTTGACAATATGATTGAGCTGAAGCATGGACCACGCACAGTCATTAATTTGCTTATAAATTAAGTCATAATCCATAAAGAATATTGATCACTTTAGCTAGCTTTTGCCAATTTGGCAATCACTTACACCTAGAATATATGCCCCCTCGTTTAGCTAGCTATCTTAGCGTTTAAATTACGACTAACTAAGTAGCAGCTAGCATTGGGGTATGCATATATATATATATATATGTGTCGAGCAATTTATTTTGGATAGATATGGAATGGAATAAAAAACACTAAACTCGATCCAGAGACATTTTTTGTCGATCAGTTGAAAAAGAAAACAGTTCGTTTTGTACGTATAAGGCCATCTTCATTTCCATCTCCGTCGTATATTTATGTATTGATGTCACTATCATTTAAACTACTTATATATATATATGAGTCCGGATATATGTACAGGCTTAAATATACAGGTTAGATGTACAGCCTCTCGTGGGGCCCACATGAGGCTGATCTAAGGGCTGAGGTTTTGTTAAAATGTTCTTCTCATCATGTAGATCATCTTCACAAAAAATCAGTCAATTCTAAAACTTTTAACCCCACCAAAAGTTGATCGGAATTTGATTAAAAATTAACAGTGAGAAATGAACGATGAGAAATAGAGACAACTTTTAGTGGGGCTAGAAGTTTTAGAATTGACTGATTTTTGGTGAAGATGATCTACATGATGAGAAGAACATTTTAACAAAACCTCGGCCCTTAGATCAGCCTCATGTGGGCCCCACAAGAGGCTGTACATCTAACCTGTACATTTAAGCCTGTACATATATCTGGACTCTATATATATAGGGTCAAGTTATATAGCTCCTTATGTAGCCCTTTTATATAACCCATCGTTTGTGGGGCCTATATAAAATGTATTCAGAGGTTGATTTTTTGAGAAAATGATATACACGGTGAATAGAACATAGTTACCTAAAATCAGCATGATCTATAATTTGTAACCCCAAATCTACCCGTTTTAAATCAATGGTCAAAATAAAACTTACAAATTTTTTAAGGGATAATTTGAAGGGGTTAGAAGTTTTAGAATGAGCTGCTGATTTTTAAATACGATGAAGTATATAGTGATGAGAACATCCTCTCCAAAAATCAACTCCTGGATGCATTAAATGTGGACCCCACAAGCGATAGGTTATATAAGGAGGCTATATAAAGAGGGGCTATATAACCTGACCTATATATATATGGCCCTGTTTGGTATGCAGAAAAAATTTGCAGAATACAAATTACCACAGCTGTGGTAGTGGTAGTTTGCATGGACAAACAGGGCCATAGATATCCTAACTAGCAGAGAAATATCATACCAAGTAGCTGATTTATCAATTTGACCGAGAATAACTGCAGAAGCGAATTTTTCTTGCATACCAAGCAGGGCCTATATATATCACTTTTTTGTTTTATATTTGTATATATCTTTAATTTGTTTTCTTAAGGGGTTTTTGAAAAAAAATTCCCTGTAAAAAAAGTCATTATGTTTTAATCTTTTTTATAAATTTAGTCTTTAGTTTTGGACATAAAAGTCATAAAAGTAGGGATTAAATTTATGAAAAATATAAAAAAAGTCTATGTAAAAAAGTCATTATGATTTTAGTCATTGTTTTATAAACTTATTCCAAAAGGATTAAAAAGACTTTTTTTATAGGAACTTTTTTTTTTATGTTTTCCATTTTCTTAATTATTAATCCCAAAAGTCTTTATTAATTTTAAAAGCTTAATTAACTACATACAAATCAGGTTTGGATTGATGTGATTAATAAATTTGTAAGTACGTAGTAGGGGGCCGGAGTACAAGATAGAAGAAAACCAATTAAGCAGTTGGGAACGGAGACGTACTCCTGGGTGTCGTGTTGTTTGGAGGGCATCCCAATTCAAATATCGTGAATCCTTTACTTCTTTTTTTTTTTTTTTTTTTTATGAAATTTTAATTAGCACCGTACAAGAATTATAAATTTTTGCATTTGTGAATATTACAATATATTTTTATTTGCTCTCATAATATATTATATTTTTAGAAATTTTTTTTTTTATTGGATGGACATGCAAAGATACAATACAAAAGTTAGATGAGAAAGGCAGAAAAAACTATCTAGAACAGACCCAAAAAAGAACACTACCACGTATGTAGAGAAGGACAGCCCCACAAACACATGCAGAGAAGGACCCACACCTCTAGTGCTACGTGTTGGTTGTCTTTTTACTTACTTAAAACTTTTTATAATTACGACTAATTAAAATAATCAACTCTTAATGCGAACTTTTAGATTTACTAATTAAGCAAGTAATAGAACGAAAATGCTTTTGTGACCGATATCTGAATCTGTATATTTTTACAGATTGATGTGGCAATCTCAATCCACCATTTGTTATGATTTGTGTGGTCCCCACAACTAACTGCTTTGCACAATGAGTGGTGGATTGAGAGTGCCACCTCAATCTGTAAAAATATACAGATTCAGATATCGGTCACAATAGCACTTCTGGTAATAAAAAGACAACCAACACGTAGTGGTTGTTGTTGTCGGGGACTAGAAAAGGGTGAGATCCGTCGTTTTCAGTTCAAGCTTTCCACACCGTCAGATTGATGTGGATCTAAGTTTCAAAAGTTTTCCAAAACACGTGAGAAGGATTGGGGGGCCCCCTACTCTAACCTACTTTACATAGTAAATAAATGAAAACAAAAGAAAAAGAAAAGAAAATGACAAAACCAAGAAGACTACCCTACTAATAACGAACGATCAAAGAGATAGAGATGCCACGAGTTTTAGAGTTATTTGTGTTCTTTTCTATGGAAAACGGCTCATAAGTCGGCAACAATTGGATGGTGCAACGTGGCAATAACTGTTTGGGCAAAAAACTGCCACGTTGTCGCGGTTATATTACAATTTGGACTAATTCAAAACATGAACTCTGCTCTTAACCAAATCCCCCGTTATTTTTGTAGGTTCACATAAAATTGATGTAATAGCTGATATTTAATAAGAATATAACACTTATGGCTATATGATTATCTTTGTGTGGCCCCATAAGTGCGTGTTTGGTTGACGAGAAATCCCTGATCCGGAAAGGTGTTTCTCACTTTCGTTGTTTGTTTCACCAAAAGTAAACAGTGAAACTGGATAAGTGGGTTCCAAGGGTGGTGTCCGTACCAATAAAATTAGGGAAAAGTAAAACCCACCATATACTCGTTTTTCACGAAATCCCACTCGGAAAAAAAGTTTTGCCCTACTTTCTCTCTCCTTCGATCCTTTTTTATTACTTTCTG
>MVGT01002051.1:1775996-1792987 GCA_002174775.1 Macleaya cordata | reverse complement strand
AATTCTAGTATGTCTCTCTCTTCTTTCTTCAACTCTATTAAAGCTACATCTTATCTCTGCAACTATTGCTCACAATGAAAAAAAACCTAATTACACTATGTATGGTCTTGTTAGGTCAAATTTCCATCTAAATTGTAAAAAATTGCTTTTATAATTTAAATCCCACACTTTCTATCAAATTAAATTAGAGATTTGATCGATTTTTTATATGGTTTTTTTTAATTTATTATTAGACAGACCTGTCTCAATTAAGATGGATGGATCAAATGTTTGCAGGAAAAAAGAGAGATTTTGATAAAATGGTGGACCATGAAGGAATTTCCCGAAAATTGAATTATGTTAAACAACCAGCTTCTTCACTCACTGAGTTGGGGATTTGCTCATAAGGAGGAAAGAAAACCCAACACCAGGACAACTACTCCAAATATGATGCCGCCAAACAAAACCGCAATATCAACAAAGGGATATAGAGGGAATTGGGGATTTGGGAACAGAAGATCTGCTGCTATATAAGGGTGTCAATTGGTACCCAAAAACCCGGAACCGAACCGGTACCGGAACCGGTTTTTGTGGTTCCGGGACCTCACTTTGTGGATCCGATAAATTTCGGATCCATTTCGGATCTACCCGTTTTGGATCCGAAATTTTTCGGATCCATTTCGGATCCACCCATCGGGTACCCGCGGGTACCCGGTTCCGTATAAATTCTATAATTTTATAATTTAATTTACTATTATATAACAATTTTTTAATTTTTTTAACTTTTTTTTAATTAAAAAAAAAACCAATGACTATTATTTAACAAATTTTATAATAAAATAAATTTTATAATTGAATAGAATACGAAAATACAAAATACAAATAGATTTTGTGTGAAAAAAATTAAAAAATAATAACTTAAAACGGGTATCGGGTACCCGCGGGTACCCGCGGATCCTAGCGGTACCGGATCCGGAACCACCAATTGAGGTTCCGGAACCGGAACCGAAAGGATCCGGAACCGCTTCATATTAACGGGACCGGATCTGGAACCTTTAGGTTCCGATCCGGAACCGACCCGTTGACACCCCTACTGCTATATACAGTAGAAAGTAACCATCTTAAGAGCATCTCCACTGTGACCGTGAATATGGTATTTGTGAAATATAGATCTTTGATTTAAAAAAGAAAAAAAAAACTTTTTCATTGCTGATTAAATTAAAGATGAACTGGTTGATTCCTATTATTTTCCATCCTGAAGGTTAAGCTTAGTTTGGTATTGTGGTAACTTTTTTTTTTTTTTAAAGTACTTTCTACTATGATCGAGAGGATTTATTTTATTTTTTATAAAATAAAACTACATTAACTTAAATAAACATCATACATAGACTCTGAATAATACAAAACATTACGAAGAAAAGGAGGTGGTTGAGCATCCCAGATTAAAGAACTAATACCCTGCTTACCATACTTAACTAATGTATGTGCCTGCTGCTACCTTGTTACAAAGTCTATTTACACAAGACACACTTCCCAAAAAGTAAAAGAAGATAAGGGTCCGTTTGGTTCGCGATTAGAAAGCTTGTTTTCAAAAACAAATTTACACCTAAATTAACTACATTTTGTATCACATCTAAAACTATTCTTTTGACTTTACTATAAAATTCTAAATGATTTGAAAACAAAGAAAACAACATTTTTTTGTTTTGTAAAATCATACATGATTTTATTGGAAATCCTAAAACAGTTTTGGATGTAGTACAAAATGCATATTAGTTTAGGTGAAAATTAATTTTTGAAAACAAGTTTTCCAATCACGAACCAAACGGGCCCTAAAGATTTCCTTGCAATCTTCCAAAATTTTAATCAACACCAAATCTATTGTGTAAATGGATGAGACAGTTGGATATTCAATATAGTATGTAGAATTTAATGCAGTTATTAGAACAAAGAATTGGAGGGAGCAAAACATTTGCATGCAAACTGATCACTTTCAGGCACAAGACTGACTGACTGACTGACTGACTGACTGACTGACTGACTGACTGACTGACTGACTGACAAAATTTTATAAATTTAATCCTCGTATTATTCATCAAATCACAATTTACCTTCATATCCCCTATTCAAATGTGACAGCTAAATTTATAAAACAACCAACTTTCCTAAACCTTTTTTTTTTGTTTTGGCCCAATTTTGGAGAATTTAGACACACACTATACAATAGGATGAGCATCTAGAAGTAGGACAACTGAAAAAATGTATTATAATAGACATAGGATCATAACAGCAAATATGAATTTTTCTTCCTTATAATTATAACTGATACTTAATTAAACGCAGGCAAGACCACTTGGTTGAAAGCATGAATTTTCATAAAATAAATCTTGGTATCAATTTCAACAAANTTTTGGAGAATTTAGACACACACTATACAATAGGATGAGCATCTAGAAGTAGGACAACTGAAAAAATGTATTATAATAGACATAGGATCATAACAGAAAATACGAATTTTTCTTCATTATAATTATAACCTATACTTAATTAATTAAAAACAGGCATACTGGACGACCACTTGTTAATTAAAGTGGTTGAAAGCATGGATTTTCATAGTCGAAGTCTTAGTATTGAATCCAACAAATTTTATTTAAAATAATAATTTAATTCAAAATTAATTGTAAAAAAATAAAAATAAATTAAAAGCAGACATTCAACTTGGCCGGACAGTGCCTGTACGTTTTCCGGTTAATGGATCTCAAAGCAACCCAAGTTAGAGTCGTCTCTAAACCAAAATCCTTCTTTGGATAAAACCTCATGGAGGATGACATGTTTGGATAGCAGGGAATTTTAGAGGGGATTTGTTGGAAACTGATTTACTTTGATCATTTGGATGCTCAGAATTCCAGGAATCAAGATTCCTTTTTGATTCTAGAACCAAACAAAGTCTATTATATCAAAAAAAATTTATCTGATAGTCTATTATATCAATTATTCTATGACCCCCCAGATTCAGTTTTGGTTTTGTACTTTCGCCTGCTGGTGGTGCTAGTCGAGTTGGTTATTATATCCGGCTTCCATTGTTTGTTTGCTTCTTGTTTCGTTTGTGTTTTGGCTATGTTTTTAATCTTTGTTTTGTTTAATATATATATATATATATAAATCCGTTTGTGGGTCTCATATGTAACGCATCAAAGGATTGATTTTTTGAGATAGTGATCTACATGATTAGAAGAACATATTCACCTGAAATCCACTTGTTCTAAAACTTCTAGCATTAAATCTGTCCGTTCTAAATCAATGGCAAAAAAAATAAGTTTAAAACTTACTAATTTTTAAAGGTTAATTTGAGGAGTTAGAAGTAGGGTGTCAACGGGACGGTTCCAGATCGGAACCTAAAGGTTCCAGATTCGGTCCCGTTAACATAAAGCGGTTCCGGTACCGGAACCTCAATTGATGGTTTCGGATCCGGTACCGCTAAGATTCGCAGGTACCCGCGGGTACACGATACCCGTTTTTAATTATTATTTTTTAATTTTTTTTCACATAAAACCTTTTTATATTTTGTATTTTATTTAATTATAAAATTTATTTTATTATTAGTCATTGGTTTCTTTTTTTAATTAAAAAAAGTTAAATTTTTTTTAAAATTATTATATAATAGTAAATTAAACTATAAAATTTATACGGAACTGGGTACCCGTTGGGTAGATCCAAAATTAAACGAATCTAAAACGGGTAGATCCGAAATGGATCCGAAATTAAACGGATCCAAAACGGGTAGATCCGAAATGGATCTGAAATTTATCGGATCCACAAAATGAGGTCCCGGAACCGCAAAAAACGGTTCCGGTACCAGTTCGGTTCCGGGTACTTTGGTACCCATTGACACCCCTAGTTAGAAGTTTTAAAACGAGCTGATTTTTTAATATGATAATATACATAGTAAGAAGAACATATTCTTAAAAAATTCAACCCCTGGATCATTGCATGTAGGCCCACAAGTGGAGGGTTATATATGGAGGGTTATATAGGGGGCTATATAACCTCCCACTATGTATATATTTTTTTTGATAACCGAAATGTCCAGACCTTTTAGAGCACCGAACTGTTTTTCGAAGTAGTGCCTTCCTCCTGTTAGTAGTTATCGGGTTGATCTGGGGAATTACCTCCACAGAGCGGGCCACCAAGGAGATTCAAATTCTCAACCTCGATGTTGTGAATTAAGTGCTACACCATTAGGCCATAGGGCATATATTCATTTCTAATTATTCTACGTACCACCACGCATGAATGATCAGTTCAGCGTAGAGAAAGCATCTTTCAAGAACGTTTACTTGAGTCTAACAGTCTGTTAAAGTTTTTCAGACGTTATTATTTTTCTTTGGATTTTGTGTTCAGAGTGATTCAAATAAAACACACTAGGGCATCGTTTTCACTCAACGACTCCTCATCTATCTATGGTCATTATTTTTCTTCTTTTAATTACTAGTGGCCAACGTGCAACATGGCCGAAATTTCCAAGCACATCCAAACATGAGACCCCACATCCACGTCATCAAACATTTTGAAAAGCTCTCATCTCCAGTAAGGACGAGACAAGATAATGAAACAAGACTTGACTACAACAACGTCTTCCATCATCACGCTCCTCAGCTTGTCCTTTTATGTCCGTCAATTATGTTAGCTTTGCTAAGGACAAAGTGACCCTAGATAGCTAGGTTTTAATTCTCCCTCTCTCCCTCTAATATCTTAGTTTTTTTTTTTGTACCGTTCTCACGTCTGTTTGAAGCCAATTCCTTGAACAGTGACTCAAAGAAGTAGTTCATGCTGAAAATAGTCCCACAGCGGATATGAGAGCCTAACAAACCCAATATATAATGATCTTGGGTCACACCACTCATGGCCAATTGGTTATGAGTCGGAAGGCGGCAAACTTAATAGTTCAAGTCCACAAGTGGTTATTTCTAATCCTAGACACTTAAAGTGGAATCGACTAAATTCCCCTCCACAACAGGGAGTACCGAGTAGAGCTAAGTAACTAGAGCGACGAAAAGAGAGCATGTGGCAGGCTCATAGCAAGGCTACGATGGTGATCACCAGCTTGCATAAGGACACATGCGCATGGAAGGACTTCGAATTTCATTTGATGGTCCATTCACAAGAAGTCAAAATCATTTCGCAGTATTCACATGGAAACTTTATACAACCCCGTATAACCGTCATAGATTTGTTTGCAACCACAAACGTAATTGGTAGACTGTGACATATGGGGCCAAGACATGGTGATATCTCTTGCCTCGGTTGGTGCATTGACTTGACATGCAGGCATTGCACATGCCTTTAAATCTCATGCCAAACCATATATGTTTTGGGATGCACATCTATCCTCGTGTATATCATTCTCAAAAAACAAAAAAACAAAAAATCAACTTATGATCCCATTCTAATCCAACTCTAAAATTTCAGTTGAAAATTAACGGTAAAATAGAGCACTAAATCTGTATTTGTGGGGGCCAAAGATTTTGAGGAAAAATATAACATGATTTTTTTTATCAAATCCCTGGTCCCCACAAAATTCCTCCCCCAAATTCCTTGTCCAAACAGACTATTAATCAACTTATGATAGGTTAGAAGCATAGAACGAGATAATTTCCCAGGAGATTGATCATAAGGGTGACGAGAATATACTCAACAAATATCATCCTTTGGATTATCTCCATACATATGGACCCAGAGATCACAATGTCTTCTTTGGCCTACAAGTGGTCCACCCAGCATTATTATTATTATTATTATTATTATTATATTCTTCCATAGATGGTAGATGACATTCTTCATGGTACATGGTAGAGTAGTTGGCCAATCAACGATTACTTGACCATGTTTTTCGTGAAAATGGAACGAGCGAAATTCAAAACAATTACTCGGGCACCCTTACAAAGGGCCAGGCCAGTCCAATGAACAAAGGCCCTGGGCTCTATTGCACATCTCAAACCAAACACAATAACAAACCTCAATAATAAGAGCATTAAATAGATATTTGAGAAGTTACTTTCTCGCATCTGACCCACAAGCCTTTTCCCTTTTGACCGCTGTTATTGGGGATCCCATTTTTGGATGGGGGATCTCTTACCAAAATGGTTAGAAGAGGGGTGATTTTACTGGGGAGTGAAGTTATCAATTCTCTTTTGAACCCCATCCAACCACCGCACCCCAACCACCACCACCTCTTCTCTCTCTACTTGGGTGAAGGAGGCCGTGAAGTGGTAATGATGGTGTCTGCAGTGAGGTTGCAATGGCAGTGTTGAGATTGTAGTGTGACAGAATGACGCGGTGGCCGTGGCAATGGTGTGGGGGATGGTGGTGAGGTGGGAACCCTAATAACACCGGTATTCTTTATTCATGTAAGACAACTAGCCATACTTTTGTGGATGGGGCTGACCCAAAATAGGTTCTCGCAAATATTGAATTTGGTAATAGCACACAAACTTAGCAACCGCGTGTATGTGCATGTGCGGTTGGTTGGGGGTTTTAAACGGTCAAGCCCGGGCCAAAGTTGAGTCCTACAAGATCAGCTCAAAGAGGCCAAACCGCCAAACCACCAGCACTGAATAAAAAGTCGAAAACAAATGAGATTCGACAAAACCCACTAGTACAGATTAATTTGCATTTGCCAAATGCTAGAGAGAACATTAACGGACTTGATCAGGAACCCCTCATGACTCCCAAGGCATATATATGATCAAATGCAAGCAACACAGACAATACCACAATTCAAAATCACATCAGTGAGACCACCAACAGAAGGAAGGAAAAGTTTCATAATCAATCTATCGCCCAAAATGATAGACAAAAGAAGTGGACATAATTTGTCCATTAAGTCACTAGACCAGCTAACACATCCTTAATGTTTCCAATCTAGAAAAGCTTCAAATAACAAAAATTTTCATGCAAACCATCATAAATATAACCAATTAGACTACTGATTCATTTTATAACATCAAAAAACCCAAAAAAAAAAAAAAAAACTGTTGTAATGACAGACAAAACACTGGTTTCAATGTCAAGGTCATGTCAAAGTAAAATTGTAAGTAGTAGTTCTAAAAGTTTCATTTCAAACAAGTAGTTTAACAAATAGAGAAGGCTACTTCTACGTAAAATATGCTTACGTTTGAGTCGGTTTGGCCATAAACATTATGCGAACTAAAGGTCGGAGAGAGAAATACAGGACAAGTAGTAGTGATAGGGAGATGGTGGCGATAAGGTCCCTATGTAACATGCTTTCCAGTTTCTCTAATGCATGAAGCACAGCATTTATATATCTATAGATTTCACTAAATCACAAAAATCTAGCCCCAGTTTAATCAAAACTCTACAAGGCACCCTCAGAAATTCTTTCCACCACAATGACATTCTTTAACCACTATCCCAATATAATTCCCATTCATGCTCAAAAATTAATATATAAATTTGTTATCATCATTGTCATCAAGAAGTCTGCCTTTTTTTTCTGCAAAACGTGAAACATTAAAACTAAAAACTCCGGTAAACAATGTGGTGGCTTGGTGAACCCATCACAAAATGCACCACATGTAATTAGACTAAAAGAGAATGGGGTAAGTCCAACAACACAGCAAACTGACGCAGCCACTCAAAGGCATCATGTTCACCCAAATGCTACAGGTGGAATGTTACTATTTAACTACCATGCTAGCTTTTCTGGATTTCCAAAATGCTAAGCCTGCAAGACTGCAACACTCATCGCCCTCTTAGCAAGCATATTAGCTTCACCTAACTGACCATATCATTGGGAAGAGGGTGTAACAAGCAAGCACAGCTGTTTCTACTAGCACCTATCTAGAACCCATATTTTATGTGTGAACCTGCATAAGCAAAAGCTAAATAAAGCTTACATTCTAACTGGGTGTTGCTATTCTAGATACAAAGCATATAAAGTCCTCAGAAAATATATCCAACAAAAGACTAGATGGGTAAAAATTGAAATTGATGAAACTGATAAAAGAATGCATGGTATGTTAGTCACTTTAGTTAGCAAAAGAGCAACCTGTAATTATAAGCATAGATAATTCTACAAAATAGTACTTGTAAAAGCTTAAAGGAACACATTCTTAAAACAAGACTAGCGTGGTTGCAAAGATACAATAACCCAATAAAGGAGTACGCAAAGCAAACCCTTATTATCCAACATTCCCAAAAACATTATGATACAAGACCATTACTTTCTTAAAATCATTCTAGAGTAATGCAGGTCAAAGTGCATCACTTCCTAACCATGAATGAAATCATCAAAGCTGTCAAAATATTTGAGTAACACAACGAAGTGTCTTCCGAGACTTCAAAGAACATGTAGAGAAACAAGACATCTAATACCCTAGATCAGCAAACAAACTAAATTTCTAAGAGCTCTAGACACCGAGAAGTGGGGCAATAATCAGTCATTGATATGTATACTATATTCCGACAACAACATCAAAAAGCAGTTCATTATAAAGCTGTATTAAAAACCCCCAAGGTGGCATCAAGTACCAAAACAAAATTATATTTAACAGTAGTTCAAAACAAAACTCAATCTAAATAAGAGAAATTGCTTCGACAAGGAAGTCTCAAGTGTTTCCAATAAAAATAAGAATATAAGAGAAACTAAAAGAAGTGCCTCATTTTCATCATTTAACTAACCCATAGTGAACTCGACTAGCAAAAGGAAGGGCGGAGCAGATCAAACTTAATCTCCCTTCTTCCTGAAAGAGCATCCCTCAGTGAGTCTGGCACGCCCACCGGTCGGCTGGCATAGGACCGTCTGGCAGTTTCCACAAACCACAACGGTTTGCGAGTGGCTAAAAACAGTAGTGCTGCAGTTATATAAGACGCACAGAATTAAAACCATTTATGAACAAATGAAAATGATCAATCAAACAAAATGAATGACATGAATTTCTTTTATCGGAAGAGAACACAAATTTTCAGGACTTACATATTGAAGCAGCCTTGGCACTTCACATCCTGCAAGAGAGAAACAAAATCACAATTGATTAAATCTGATCTTCAAAGCTAACGTGCACCAAAAAAATTAAAAAAAATTGTTACCATGAAGAAAGAGTTTGGTGACGGAACAAGACGCTTGAGCTTGTGCTTCTTCTTCTCATGCTCCGCTGGAGGATAGAGCAAATCAATATCGTTTGACAGTCCCTAATCGCACACAAATACACCATCAGAGGTGGAAAAAGCAGTTAGAAATTAGAATAAAAGAAAACTAAATCTGTAATCACTTAACGAGAACGACATCATAAATCCAAAAACCCTAGAAAGCAAAACCCATAACCACAACAGAGAGAATATAAAAGACATAAGAACAGCGAAAGAGTAATAGGAATCAGATCTGAAGAAACAAGATACAGAGGGAAATCGAGCTCACCATCTTGGCAGGAACCCTAAAAGAACACCGAAACCCTAGAAACCCTGACGAGAGATGGAGCTGCTGCGAATACAATGGAGGGAGTTTGATTGACGAAATCACTTCATTTATATAGGAAAAGGATGGATAAACATAAGCCGTTAGATCGCAATAAGAAAACTGTCCGATGATTCTTCTATCTCGATCGTTCGTCGGGTATGTTACGAAGAGTATGTTTCAGCTCAACTTTTTACTGATTCAGCCCAACTCTTAGTTCAGCCTAACAGCTGTTAGTTCTATAAAGCCGACAGTACAAAATTAATTATTGGTTACGTAAAGCTAACAGCACAATGATTTGTCGAGTTTATAGAATCGACTTTTTTATAAAAGTGCGCTTCTACACTCATCAGGATTTCTCACCCACTAAAGTCACCTGCTAACGTGTCACCAATTAAATTAAGGAAGAGAAGAGAAGTGAAGGTCCCATATTATTCATTTCACATTCTCTCTAGATTTTATTAGTTATACATCAAGTAAGTTTAGTGTGTGAGAATCACGGATGAGTCTAGAAATTTTCCTTATAAACTTTGTATTGTCGATCCCACCTAACATATGGATAAATTGGATCGATCTAGTAAAATGTTAGGGTGAAATATCAAGCTCATATTCAATAAGCAAGACCTTAGTAAACAGAACCTTGGTATAAGGGTGATGTTTCCACTTTAGAACCTCGCACTACCGCTACAAACTACGCTCTAATGCTCTTGCTCCAAAGGCATTTTAGAACTAATAACATTTTTTAATCGACCGCTTCTGCAATCCTACTCTTGTTTTCGTTCCCGCTTTGCGCTCTTGTAACATCGAGCAAGACTCATATTTTTCTTCAGTACGCATCCATACAATTGAGAATTCAAAATTATCTTGTTAGTTACATAGAGTTTAATAACACAATCACAAAATAACTTGTCAACATTGTAGTACGCACATGCCATTTTATAAAATTTGTATTGTCGGTTCCATAGAACCGACGAATAATTAGGTTTGTCTACTAAAATGTCGGCCTGAAATATCAGGCCACATGGAATTATTTTTTATTTTTATTTTTATTTTTTTTGATAAAGAAAAGGGTAGAAGGCTGGTCAATAAGAGCCATAGCTAAAGCCAGCCCCACCGAAAGTACAAGTGGAAACTCAGCCGGTAGGCGGAAATAATCTTAAGTTTAAGAATCCCGTAAAGGGAATCGACCCTAAGACCTACCACCCACCAAACCATCTCTGAAGTAAGCCAAGAACTACTAGACTACCACTATCGGTGGTCACATGGAATTATTATGTTATTGCATTTATTTGTTAAAAAACTTTGGGATCAAAGGTATAGATTGTGTACCTTACAATTAAGTAAAATTTGATAAACGCTCGTAGGTCACTCGGTCCTTCAAAAACTGAATTACAAGGTTATTTTGGCGAAGTTCTAGATGCAAATGGAATGCTTTTTTTTTTTTTTTTTTTTTTTTTTTTTTTTTTTTTTGTATATTTAGCTTACGAATCTTGTTTATATATCATAGAAGTGTATATGCTTTAGCCATTTTTTTTCCTTCTATTTACACTTCATTTATTCTTAGACCCATTTACAGAGTCTATAAGACCTGTGAGGAGGGATAGTCTTCTTCTGGGCAGGAATTGAAGATCTCAAATTAACTAAATTCTGAGGAAACAAAGTAAATGCCTAAGATTTATGCTATACACAAAAACGTAAAGACAGAGGGACAACAACCAAGTGAGGTTTAAGAATTTAGACATGTAAATGTAACATCTCAATAGGAGGGATATATTCCGGGGTAGCAGCCCATCACTTTAATCGAGTTGAGCTACAAGATCTGAATCTATATGTGAAAAATCCTGATGTGTCTCTGTATCAAACAATAAGTAGATAACAGTATATCTGTGCAAAGAAAGCTAGCTTGAATGAAAAGGCCACCCCTGGTTACGGACAAACCAATTTTGTCCTTGCCAGTGATCTCCCAAAGCTAGTGTGTTCAGTCAGCTGCAAAAGGGAAAAAGAAGAAGACGCAAAAAAAAATAAGAGTCCATGTTAGCAAGGAAACACTAAACATAAAAAAACCCAACTCTTCCATCTCCAAAGCACCAAATTAATGTGTGAAAGAGAAACCAGGCAATTCGAAAACCCAATTCTGTTCTATCTAATGTGAAAAGGAATGGCAAATAAAAAATAAGCAGTATGAGATAGCTAGCTTGAATCAATAAAAGAAAATTGTATTATCTCCACTTGGAAAATGAGAGCTAAACAATAACTGAAACTCACAATAGCAAGGATAAATATCATCAAACAATGAAAGATTCATTTATCGTTATTTTCATATTGAAATAAATTTGAGACCAGCCAACATGAATCCATTAGCCAGTGAACTCTACCCACAGCTATATCTTCTGTCAACGATGTACATATTTTTCACAGAAAACCAGATCGTTCTAAAACTTTCAATACTGTCAAACAATAAAAGGGATGGTTCATTTTTTTTTAATTTTAACTAACTGTTTATGGATTTAAAAATTTTAGAACGATCTTTTTTTTTTTTTTTTTTTTTGTGAGGATGGTCTACATATTGAGGAGATCATCCTCCCAAAAGATCAACCCTTGGATCATCTCCATGTGGGTCCCATAGGAAGGTGTAACCATGGAGTAAACAGAACTCGGCCCTATATATATATGATTAGACTGATGTCTTAGATTAGACGTGGCCATTGGATCCACATCAGAATGATGAGGGATTTTTTCGTTAAGCAAAGTTCCTTGAGTGTATGGTGTGTCCACATCCATCGCCACGAAAACAAGGATCATGTAATGCATACGAATAATCGCCTAATACTGCAAACATATATACCCATGTGATTCATTGCTGCTTTCATTATGCTCATCCTAGTGCTATTCTACTACAAACAATAAAAGGGAAGGGAGAGAATAGTACCTATCAACCGCGAGGTAGATAACATGATTGAGGTATCTCTTGCCTCTTCTCATTGTTTTTATTTGTAACATGCCTGCAGAAACTTCTGATTACACGACCATGTACGTCGTCAGCTGATGGAAAGCACCATCTATCACTAACTGAAACAATCAAAACTCCTAACTGATTAGTAATATTATTATTGCTATCATCATCATCATCAACAACAACATTCACCACCACAGTCAGCTCTATAGTCAGCCATGTCAATCACGGTAGCTAGCCATCAGTCAAAGCTACACCATAATTTATTCGAGATCTAGACTCTTTTTCATGCTCTCATAAACTAAATAAGTAATGCTTGCAGACGGTACAACTTTGAGCATGTTGGGAAAGATTCCCTTGTAGAATCCTCTAATGCCTTCATGTTGGATAGTTTTCCAAAATACATCTGACATTCCTGTATAGGAAGCAGTTGCATTACCACGTTGAGCTTGCATTCTGAAAACCAGAAAAGAATAAGCCTCAATAAAGGGAATAGGAAGGAAAAGGCAAGCTCGAAAAGGTAAGACACAAATTGGAGGGGGAAAAAAGAAAAAATCAATCACAATTTACCTTGTTCTAATAACCTGTAATGGGTATACACACGTTGCACCAAGAGCTCCTGATATTGTCCCACAACCCAGTTGCACAAGTGGACCCGGATCTACTGCGAAATACAACATTGTCAGGTTCAGAAACACCTATATTGATCAGAAAATGCTGTAAACCAGAAACAAGAAGAGGAGAAATATAAGTGTTGAAGTTCTTACCACCATCATGAAGAATATATGTTTTTGACATATCTTTCAAGGTCTCATAAGCGGCAAGGTCAATACCTGCATAAGGGATAATACCAAGAAGAGATGGAATGAGACCTCTATAAAAGGCTCGAGGTCCCTCCTGAACCCATATATCCCTTGAAAGTGCTCTCAGTTTAGGGACTTTTCCACTTTCACAAGCATAAGTCTGTAACCGAGTTTTTACAAGGTCCATTGGATAGATAGCAGTTTGTGCCACTGCCCCTGCCAAACCACCGGCAACAAGACGCCCGGAAGTACCAATATCACCTTTTTCTTCCCCTTTAGCCTCAACAATGAAAGTCTTCAGCAATTCATAAGTGTAAAACCTAATTGCGCTTTCAGGTGCTACCTTCATGACATTTAATCCATTTCCGCGGAAAAATCCCAACAAGCCACCTTCCCTCCAAAGGTTTTTTATTGCAGGCATAATACGAACACGTGTTGTTTGAACTTGTAAAACCACCTTTAGGCGGTCAAGAGGAGCAGTAGCAGTACGAGACGTAGCTCCTGCTACTCCTCCGGCGATCAAGTATTTGCTTGCATGGACATGCTTACTGATGCCTTCTGGAATAACAGCTTGTTCTCCAATATCAACAAGGCATACCCTTTCCAAGTAATGATATATGTTCTCAATAGTTGCCTCATGGGGATAAAGTAAAAGAAAATCTCTCCATTCTTCAAAAGTAATAATTCCGTTATTATCCTTATCTACATGCTCTACAAAACGAGCAAGCTCCTCATCATCAATTTCAATCCCTGCAAAAGAGGAACTGCCACACCTTATAAGAAGCAACTGATAAAACAACACGATTACTACCCAAATAACGTAGAAAGAGATATAAGGCCATGCTTGGTACACTGTTGTGATACTCATCAGACAATTTACGGTTGCTTGGTAGCAACATTAAATGTTTGCCAACACAAACTAGGAGAAGGAACATACAAACACAACTTTTAAAAAATTTCATGTGGCTCCCTTGTAAAGCAGTGATACAAATATTTGCTATCACATATCGCACCAAGCGCCCACAGATGGACTAACTGTCATGAATATTTGCACAATATTCACGGCATATCAAGCAGGGATATAGGCTAAAGGGATCCAATTATAAGCATTAGAATGACAATGAGACATGAAGCCCAAAAATAACTGCACATAGGAACAGAGTGAAAGAAAATTCATGAAGGTTATTATTGCAATGACAGCCACATCGACATGCAACATATTGTGGAAGGATTTCATTCTCCATAAAAGATTCCCAATATTGTCTACGAGGTTGATATTACCTTACAAAGTTCATAGTGGCTTAAACCTCTCGATTCATAGGGAGAGAAATTTCCAAGTTGATCGCTAGCTTTTGTTAGCATGATTAAACTAGTTTAGAACATGGGGGATAAGTTGCTATATCATATGATACATTTAACATCGAAACTTTGAAGAAACCTCATTACTGTAGAAATTCAAAAAATTGCTATATCACCTCTATCAATTTTCATCCATAAGTAAACCTAGAAACATGCCAAATAAAAGATGCTTAAGCAATTAGTCAACTGTTATCAACCACATTAAAACCATTTCACAAATCAGCTTGTGAATCAGAAATCAACCACAAATGCACCTATTTAACTCAACATGCAAGATTTATCCTATGTCCATATCGTTCAAAATGAGTCTCCAGGGCCATATTTCTCTTGCACTTTCTATTCCCAAAATTTCTCATAGTAATACTTGCAATCACAAAATGATATTGCAGCACGCTTAGATGCATCTTGTGGAAAATAACCTGTAATTGCCACTTGAGTTTTAAGCCATGGTAACTATATCAAACCTTAAGTAAGACATGGAGGAGAGGATTCCTACATGGGCAAATCCCTGGCTGTAGGACTTGAAAGAAATAGCAATACGAGTTTTGTAGTATACTAGGTAAATACTAAATAGCTACCGACCCAATTTTGTTCTTCATTAAAACTTTTAAATACTTGAAGGAAAAATTGCTCGTTGAAAGGTAATGGCTGAGAATAGGATCCTTCTCGGGGGACACACCATGTTCCTTCGAACGGCATGGTGGTTTCCCATTGGAAACAGTTGGAATGAAAAGATTGGATAGGAGCCCAATTATAGATGCTTCTTTTATCTCAACTTATAGGAATCACAGGGTCAATATTCGACATCTCTAAGATTTACCGCTACGCAGCAATAGTATGATACAGACTGGAATTGTGCCATTCAGATATTAGGACCTACTTTTTGTCATTAAATGAATATATGGATTACTGTGCTTCAGTTGTGGAGAAAAGGAGTAGGGGAGTGAAATATTGAACAGAAGTTTATCCAGATGGGCTAGAAGTACTCAAATTATAGAGACCTTACAAGAACATAATAACATTAGATGGCTACCCACAGCTTAATAGCATTAATAAGAGAGACAAAACAAGTGCACCAAACAATTTCATATAAAAAGGTAAAATAGAATAAGTGTCAATGGATTAATAAATGTATGGTATACCTGCCCTAACGAGCGCATCCCAAAGCTCCTCTGGTAAAATGCAGCCATTATGTTCAACATCAATGGCTTGGAAGATGCGGTACAGCTCGAGTTCCTTATCATCCATGTAGCGCCTAAATTCTTGGTAATCAACCCGGCCATCTCTGTTTGCATCACAAACCTTTAAGAGATCCCTTGCATACTTGTACTCTGCCGGTATCTGGAGCCCAGAGAGACCAGCCTCAATTTGTGTGTAGTCCAAATACCCGACATTGGCAGCATCAAAGAAATTAAAGAGACTACGAATTCTCAGTTCCCTTTCTTCCTTTGTTTCTCGCAATGCCAGAAGAACATGATCCATAGCGACGGGTCCTGCTTTCTTAACAGGATTGCAACCATTGGAACGACGTTCTTTCACAGCTGTTGTCTTTTCATCCATTTTCAGAAACTAATACGCCCAACAGCCTCTCCTGCCCCAGACACCCCTTGGACAACTCTTTAAAAAATCCCCAAAATCATAAATTCTAAACTTAAAAGGAGAGAACTGAAGCACCAGATACCAATGAAATCAATTAAACTCCAATTCCAGCCCTAAATTCATGAACAGTAGCTGAACAAAAAAACGAAGATTGAAGACTCTTTAGATTAATCCAAAGAAAACTTAACCGATCTCCATCCCATCAATCAGCATTTCGAAATCTCAATCTAATTCACTCCAAAAACAAACAATTCAACAAAACACACAGAAAACTGAACAAGATGATCTTAACAATCAAACTTCAAGCGATTCAAACAAGTTCCAGTTCTCTAGGCGTCCAAATCTGAATCAAGACAAAAAAAAGAAAAGAAAAAAGGAAGAGATTTCATTTTGACAATGTTTCCACGGAAGATCAATTAACAGACAATTTAGGTCAACAAAAGAATCAAAATGAAGAATTCAATTTTAAAAATACGACGCTCCTTCTAGAGTTTTGACCTAATTTATTTATCTTTTTCATTTAAAAGAAGAAAAGGAACGCACCACAAACACCCGACGAAACTTCAGAGAAATCTGACGATAATCGCCGGTAACTGACAAACAAATCACCTGCTTCTGACGGTGTCAATTATAGTGGAGACAAAGAAGAGAAAAGATACATCGATTAATTAAAAGCTCCACGTGACTGCCGGAGAACACCGTTGCAAGGTCATTTCCCGGCGATATTGGATGGAGATGGAGGGAAGAAAGGTGGATCGCCTAGAAACTGAGATATGGAGAGGGTGTCCATTGATGAGAATGAAAGATATTATTACACCCAAGAGTG
>MVGT01002051.1:1747304-1775986 GCA_002174775.1 Macleaya cordata | reverse complement strand
ATTCGTAATTGCTGGTGTGTGTGTGAGAGAGAGACGAGAGGGGGCCCAAAACATAGATGGAAAATACCAGAAAAATAGGGATCATACATTTTTAATTTATTTTACTTAATTATTTTTTTTCAGCTTTTTAATTTTTTTATTTATTTTTTGGGAGATTTTGGCTCGCAGTTCGGTAAGTGATTATGTGATGTATTTGTCGCGTGTGTTTTGATTCAACAAAAGTGATTCGATCTGATCTTGTGCTACTGGGGGTTTCAAGATTAATATCGTCCGGTCTTCTTTGCTCGCCACGTATGGTATTCCTCCGTGATCGCAAGATAAAAGTTTTTCCATCATTGGGTTGGTAACCTAACCATTACCAAAGCTGGACAATCTATGATTCAAAGTTGTAGTCTGATATGATGCCACATGTTAATTCCCGGTTGAGGACTAGTTTTGACCAACGCATGCTAGTCCACAGAGATTCTAGATCAAAATTGGACCAACTGTATGTTAAGACACACATATTTGACTCGGCCCTGGTTTTTCAATGATTTGGACCTCTTCAATTTGACAGCCGATCCACGATTCAGACTGGTTTTAACGGGAAAAAAAAAATTTACTTCAAATTTTGACTGTTCAATAAGAACGGACGGCATTCTTCGTAACAAGAATTGCCTGATAGTAGTTACATATTTTTCACCCATCGGGACAGCGAAATCAGAGAGCAGCTCTGAGGGTTGAAGAATCTGCTTGAAGTTGAAGGAGGAATAAAGTAGGCTATTATAGGGGTAGCGTTTTCAGCTAAAAAGATTTGTGTTGGTGGTATTCTAAAGAAAAAGAAGAAGAACAGGAGGTGCATGAGTGATGAAGATTTGCCAAGAATCAACTTCCATTGACTTTTTTTTTTTTTTTTTTATTTGAGAACAATTGAACAAGAATATACTTATTAAAAAAAGGACGGTGCTATTTGAACATTGATACCAATGCTACAATTGTAACATTTGATTGTGAGGCCCACATGGTTACACTTTAAGAGTTAAAATTTTGTGAGGTTGTTCTCTTCATTATTCAAATCATACTTACAAAAAATCAGTAAATTCTAAAATCTCTAACCCCATAAAAAATTGAATCTTTTTCGCACCGTTTATTTCTCACCGTTAATTTACAATCAACTTCCGATCAATTTTTAATTGGGTTAGAAGTTTTAGAATGTTATGTTTTTTGTGATGATGATCTCCATAGTGAAAAGAACAACTTCTCAAAATTTTAGCTCGTAAAGTGTGTATTGAATGTCAAAGTTACGTATGATGTGTCCAGGTCGGTGGAGGTAACCTTGAATTAAACTGAGGAATCCAGCAATTCGTAAAGGACTGTCACTCTCCTTCGAGAAGAAAGGGAGGTGGCTTCCGAGATGAGGAATGAGCGTGAGCGAAGAAGAAGAACGAATATCCTTAGAGACAGTGAGCCAGTCTGCGTGAGAGAGAGAGAGATCCCCTCGTTGGGTATTTATAGCCTTACCCTCTTGGGGTCCTTCTTCTCCTTCCTCTCTCATGTTCTCTTTCCTCTTTTAGGAAAAGACAAAATCAGAGGATATTCTTGACACGTGGCCGGAGGGCCACTCTGTCAGGTGTCAGGGCGGTTTCCTGACAAGAATCTTCATGATTGATACGGAAGATATCCTAACGGTTATTACTCAGACTTTCTCCTGGCGTCTGTCTCTCCTCAGAGGAATATCTTGGCGGGGGCGCCCTGGAGGGGGGCACCCTGCTATAATGACGCCCTGCCTCCAGGTGATGGCGCTCTAGCGCCTCCTACATGTTCTTTCTTCTCTTGCCCTCCAATCCTTTTCATCTCGTTTGACCCCCTTTTCTTTCTACAACAAAGGAGCGAAACCCTCGTTCAATGATGTTGTACCCTGAATACACGAAGGCATCCATGGTGATACTGCTCCCGTGGCGCCTACGTGGCGCTGTTCAAAACGCATCTAATACAAAGTGTAATCATGTGGGCCCCACAGTCAAATGTTGATCTCAATGTTGAAATAGCATTGCCCTTAAAAAAAATTATGGTTAAACAATATAAACACATTATACTTCCTAAAAGAATAAATTATAAAATTAAAAGGTAAGCAAACGTGATTCTATATCCTTAAAGAATATACTTCCTAATAATAATAAAGCTGGTAATTGCCATATCTTTCTTGTCCTGCTCCTGCTCCTGCTGTGCTGTGGCATGACGTCGTTTTCAAGTGCAAGCTGTTGCAAGTCATTTGCTGTTCCACTTGATCGACTTTAACTGTAAACAAAAATGAGTTTTGATAGAATAACAAATTTGACACCGAATATTACATCTGTTTTTTAAAAGTGATATGAGACAGCTAAAATGGAATTAACATTTTTTAAGCAAATGTTATGATTGGTTTCTATTCAATAAAATAAGCAGATGTAATTTTTGGTGTCAAAATCTGGTGACCCTGTAGTCAAATCAGTATTTTTCAGTAACAATGCGTTAGGATTGTTAAAACAGATTCCTGGACAATCCAAGCAGGGCCGAAGTAGATAAAACATCTAACAGAGGGATTTGAAGTACCATAAATAAAAGATACATAGTATAAGATTTACAGCATACCTACCACCCTGACTCCCCACCACCATCTAGTCTAGTTCATACATATTACAATGACAGATTAAAAAGTCGTCTTTCATGGCTAAGTGTATATTTATTTAACAGAAATAAATATTCCTTCGACCTGAAACAAGGAATTAAGCGGTGCAGTCGTTCATCCAATGTCCAGATTTTCCACACCTGAAACAAGGAGGATTCGAGGTGATGCATTCCTTCGACCAATGCCCTTCTTTGCCGCACCATAAACATTGCCCTGCTTTGCCAACAGGAACAGATCTTTTCTCTTCGCTCAATGTGAGATTTCTGATTGGGGAAACTAAATTACTAAAAACCACTGAATCTGAATCCAATCTAACCATCTCCTCCTCGACATGATATTCCCTAGTTAATCTCGAGTCTGACCCTTCTCCCCTTGATACAGGAGACACAATTCCCTTACGTTTATCACCGTCCCCGTGTTTGTTTTCTTCATCTATTCTGTTGGCTTCTTTTTTGACATCCCACTGAAAAAAATTACATGCTCCTTCTCCCTGGAAAATATCCAGTCAACATTTCCACTAATCAGTAACAAATAACAGGATAAAAAAGTTAGAATCCTATCTCTTACCACAAATCTTTACGACTTCTATAAACCAAAAAAAAGAAACATTATAGTTCTGGCGGAACAGATAAATGTATGAACTAGTTGTCTCTAATGTCTATGAAGCGAAGTAAAGTTGGTGAACCTTTCTCTCTCATCTTATAGCTAATCTATAAGACATAACTGATACATACACAATGTGTCAATTCCTTTTTCTTGTTTCCTGTTCACTACTTAATAGTTAACACCAAAACCAACAAGAAGTCCAGCGATATAGTAGGGATTAGGGAATCTATAGGGACAATAAAACTAGAGAAGTAGGAGACACAGAACGGTTTCTTGTAATGATGAAAATAGTTCCTTTCAGATCTGCATCCTGCGATATATGTAACCCTTGTATGCATCACTCCAGACCAATAAATTAGCATCTACCTCTCTGAGAAGTAAAAACAGTTTTAAATGTTGCGGGAATTACCTTTTCCACAGGGCAGACAAAATATGTACGACCCTTATTTTCCCCTTCTTTTTCTGTAAGACGAGTGCATAGTCCAGCACCACAAGAGCACCTAGGGTGTGAAGACTCTGGGATATCACGCCTTTGGTCAGAACTTGTCATGTAACAGCACAAAAATAAACTGCATTTCATGCCCTAAACATATCCAAAGAATTAGTATCAAACAAATTCATATTTTACCTGAGAAACATTGCCCTGCTATTGCAACCGGAACTGTTTTTTTATCTTTGTTCAGTATGAGATTTCCGACAGGGGAAATAGCATCATCAAGAACCATTGAATCTAATCTAACCGTCTCCTCCTTCACATGGCATTCCCTCATCAATGGTGGGTCTGACCTTCCTTCCATTGATACAGGAGATGCGATTACCTTAAGTTTATTACCATCCCCAGTTTTGTGGTCTTCATGTGTTCTTTTGGTCTTTTCTTGGCCATCAAATGCCAATCTAGGAGAGTGTTTGCTTTCATCCAGATGACCATTACTCAAGGTTTTTGTGAGTGCGTCCTCCCAACGGATAAAACCACATGATCCTTCTCCCTGGAAAATAACTCAGTCAACATTTCCACTGGTGAGTAACCAATAGAAATAAAAAGGATTAAAACCCTGTCCACATCACTGTACAAATACTTTTACATACAAAAAAGCATTATACTTTTGGAGTTACTACTATCAGACATGCTGTCACAAAATGATGAAAGATTGACCCAATGCCATACCATTGTGCGATTGGGTTGGCTTGTACTGGTAAATGTATAAACTAGTTGTTGAATTTGTTTGAAGCAAGATGATGAAAGATGTTGTTTTGGTCCTATGCTCACCAGTAATAGCAGTAATGAATAGGAAATCACATCAGGGGTGAACAGAGAAATGCCGCACTTAAACCAGAGAAGTAGGCAACATGGAACGGCTTTCCTGCAATGGTGCTTTTTTTCTTCCTATATTTTTTATATTGTTTATAAAGCAATGATGAAAGAAAAAAAAACCTTTGTGATTTTGTGATCTGCATCCCACCTACTAATTATTAACCATGTTCCTCATATAAAATATGAGCTCTGAGCAGATAGGAAGATCCTCCAGTTGAGTATATTGAGTACGAGTCAGGATCAGGTTATAAGAGTATCCACAGTGGTTCGATGGAAAATTGGCCACCGATAGGGTATATTTAGCCAATGTGTAGCTGAATTTAAAAAGTAACCACAGTGGCTGTTGGCTATTTTTACCTTTAAACAGTAAAAATAAAAAATAAAAAGAATAAAAACAACAAAGAAGTAAAGAAGAATAAAAAAATAATGAAATCAAAATCAAAACCAAGCGAACCTTTAAGGTTCGCCCAACTCAAAATCTTTTAGAAAAGAAAAAACAAATATCAAGTGATACTTCAAACTTCGCCTGTTTGTCAATTGATGCTTGGAATCTAGCTTGGTCCAGGAAAACCATTAAGCTTTGCCCAATGTATAAATGCAAATCTTTCAGTCGATACTATCCAAAAAAAAAAAACTTTGGGTTGATTGGCTAGCTTTCACCAAGGTCTCGTGCCAATAAGGTATAGATTCATTTATACTCAATGAGTGTGGATGCTCTAAGTGAAAGATAGAAGCTTCAGAATATCAATTAGTTGAATTACAAGAACAAAAATATGAAAAATAAAAAGAGTTCTAAAGGTTGTGGGGGAATACCTGCTTCACAGGGCAGACGAAAAATGGGCGACCATTATATTTTTTTGATGTCAACCGATGGCATAATCCAGCACCACAAGGACACATAGGATATGGTGTTAGGGGAACATCACGCCATTGATCAGAACTTGCCATGTCACACCACTGGAAGAAATTGCATTGCATGCCCTAAACAAATTCAAAGAACAAAAAAATCAAACCAAATTAATATATTACCTACCCAGTACAATGTCGAAGGTGAAAATTCGAGTAGAATGTTGAAAACTAAATTGTAGTCAATTCTTTAAGAATAAACTACGACTTTTAGTGCTCGTAGAATCAGCATCAACCCCATACCCTGTTCAGTGAGCATTTGCTGTCTTCTGATAGTTGAAAGGACCATACATATGTACAATGCACATATGACATACTTGAGAGGACATTATGATACAAAGGATTAACTAGACATCAGGGGTAAGATAACTTTCTATCAGGAACCTAAGTCAATCACAATCAGTGCTCTAATTGCTTGCCAATTAGTATTACTGTTACAATATCATCCAAGAATTTTCTCAGTTGTAAATTTGAAACAACACGATTTTGGAGATTTCTAGGACTGAATGATCAGCTACCCTCACAACCTACTTACCACTCAAACAGTTGAGCTTAACTCCCACTAGTACATCAATCATGCTTAGTGTAGTGCTTCAACCATGCTAGCTTCTCTAGTTTAGTTGACTCTCAAATTGTTACCCCTAAAATAAGCTAATCCACATTTCCTAAAAACAAAGCTTGATAATTTGACATAATCCTCGTGTGTATATGCATTCGTAAATCTTGTTTCAATACCATCGTTTTCCGACTATTGAATCAAGTCATTAGTCATTATGCATCAGCACAAACATGGAATGTCTTATGAAACAGAAACACAAGAAACATTGATTACGTACTAAAAAGGAACGATATGTAAAATGAAGAAAATTTTACTGACCATTTTAAGAGGGCACTTATAGAACTTCCTCCCAGGATTGGTGGGAGTTTTGGAGGTCCGAACGATGCAAGATCCACCTCCGCAAGGGCATGGCCTATCGAGAATAGATTGATCACCAATCATAGCGGGTGTAGGATCAGTGGGTGACTCTGCTTTCTTCTTCTGTTTATCAGGGCAATTTACAGCCCAATGCCCTTGTTTTTTGCAGTGAAAACAAGTGTCTAGCTCCATGTTATGCAAAATGGGTTGATGAACTTCAGGGGTATTTTGGGGACCACTGAATTGTTGTTTCTGGGATTTGTTAAACTCCAAAACGGGATTACTTGATCCAACGCTCTCAGAACCCATCTATCCAAAATAACCAAATAAATTACACATTATATGCCAAAATTAATTGTGATTTTTTTTTTAAAAAAAAACATAATAAGGAAAAATATATATATGAAATCCCCCAAATCATAAAATTCTGAAATTTACCCAAAGAGGGGTAATGGTGACAAAAGCATGTTCAGTAAAAAACAGAAAAAAAAAATGAACAGAATCAAGTAAAGCAAAACTGAAGAAAAATAAAACGCAAAAGCAACTGTGAAATAAGCCCTAGTTTCGTTGTAAGGGGGGCATGTAGAATGTCAAGTTATTAACAGCCCTGAACTAATTTGGAAATAATCGCCGGGGTAACTGACGGCGAATCACCGTCTTATAACTTCTAACAGTCACGGAGACGATGAAGAGGGAAATCTAAACAGATAGATAAACTAGAAGACTCACACACCTTTCGTGGAAGATCGTTCCAGGTCATTTTCCGACGGTTTGGACGGAAATGGGGCGGAGATATGGGATCGCCGGGAATATCTGAAATAAGGAAAAGACGGACTTTCAGAAACCTAAAATGTAACTGCAACAAGTTCGAGTCGAGTCGAGTCGAGTCGAGTCTGCAATGCCAATGAATCTCGTTTTACTTGCTACTCACTGAATATGAATACTACTAATAACAGAGTGAAGTAGTAAAGTTAAAGATATTGAAAATCTAGGGAAAGATACTTCATACTCCATAAAAAAGCCGAAAGAAAACAAAATATGACCGTTTTACAATTTTACCCTTCTTTAACTTTTTATCAACTTCTTTTTAGATTCTACAAGAACATGAAAAATCAAATCTGAGACAAACTTTTTTTTTTTTTTGAAACATCTGAGACAAAACTTTCATATACAAAAAGTTACTTTTAAAAAAAATGTTAAAGATTGCACAACAAGGAAGCAAAAAAGAGCGTATAGTGTTTTTAGTTGTACAAAAATTTGTGAATGGGTTCAATCTTTGTGTATGTGCTTTCGGAACTGTACAATTTGAGATTATTCGAGTACTCTCTATTATAGAAAGACACCATTGGTGAAGTGTCTTCGTCTCAGTATACATGTTAGCGCATGCATAAGCAGTCAAAAATGGGACTGTTTATATACAGTAGGCAGGCTAGGCCCAAAAAAATATTAATACCACTTAAGCATCCACATTGCCTCCACATACCTCGAGTGATCATCCGACTAAAACAATATGTAGCTTGGTTTTTTTTTTCTTTTTTTTTCTTTTTAGTTCTCCCATTCTGTGATTTTCATCTCCTTACACCAATTTCATAAATGGTGTAAACTGAGTGTAATTAAATATACATACTTAATGTAGCAACACATAATCAGTATTCATAAAAATGAGAATGAAGGAGAGAGAAAAAAAAAAGACGGATACACGTGGTGAGCCTTTCTTTTCCATTCCTTATTTTTCTCTCTACCAAGGTATCTATCTGTAGAGCTTTTTGAAAGGGTCAGGTTATATAACCCCCTTATATAGCCCTTCTTATACAACCTCTTGCTTGTGGGCCCACATATAATGCATCCAAGGGCTGATTTTTTTAGAAGATGTTCTCCTCACTATGTATTACATTATATTAAAAAATTAGCTCGTTCTAAAACTTATAACTCATCCAAATTAGCCTTTACAAAATTAGTAAGTTTTTAACTTTTATTTTGACTGTTGATTTACAAGGGCTAATTTATGAGGTTAGAAGTTTTAGAACCGGATGACTTCAGGTGAGTATGTTCTTCTCACTATGTAGATCATCTTCTCAAAAAATCAGCTCCTAAATATATTTTATGTAGGTCCTACAAGGTAGAGGAGTTATTATTGTGCTATATAACCTCACTCTTTTTGAAATAGGGGTCTTTTTGTAAAAGAAATAGAGTGAGGACAAAATGGCTTATCACTCTCCCATTTTCTCTATCTTTCGGGAGAAGCAAACAAATGAAAAAAGCCGTGAAAATAGAAAAGATATAAAGTAGAAACGCTAGAGGAAGGGCTTGAACCTTCGACCTTGTGGTTAACAGCCACACGCTCTAACCAACTGAGCTACTCCAGCAGCTGCTGTCCGATCTGCAAGGATTTTATAGTATTCTAAGATGAAGTTCATTCTAAAGGAAAAGAGAGTTTGATTATTAGCACAAGTACAATTCATACTCGGCTTCTCCAATGAAGTTCAAGCCCAAAAAAGGGTCTAAGATCAACAATGAGAATCATGAGATATATAATTAGTGAGAGCGGTTTTGGTGACATCATTATATTTACTGTTGATATAACGGTTATATTTTTTGTTATGATGGCATGTGGGGTCCGCATAAATCTGAACTAAGAGTTGATTTTCAGTAAAGATAGTTTAAATTGTGAGTAAAAACATCCTAGCCAGAAATTATCCTGCTATAAATCTTGTAAACCTATCATTTATTAGTTATAGAAAATCAACGGTGATTGAATCAATAATCATTTTTACCGTTTAGTTTAATCACTGGATAGGTTACAAATTTTAGAATTAGTTGATTTTCGATGAAATTTCTATGAGTAAAACATCCTCACAAAAAGTTGCCCTAACTTAGTTCATCTATATGTAGGCTCCACAACTAGTCCATGTGGGTTGGTTTGTGGACAAGTAGAAAGGAATTAGAATGCGTGATTCAAGTGTTAGTTGGAGTGCGTTGATACCACTTCACTAGGTAGCTTATCTATGTCGGACATTTATTCGACACGCAGACACACATTGAACACTTCCAATATGTATCCCGTGTGATTTTTGTTGTGAATATATATGTTAAAAAAATAGATAAAAAAGATGGAACATGCATACATGTTTTTCAGCCTTTCGATCTCTTGCGGAACCCCTTTGTGTAAGAGATTTAATAGATTTTTTTAGAAATTTTATCGATAAAATAAATTTAATTTTAATTTTAATATAAATATATATTATTTAATTACGTATCTACCTTGCTCTGTCGGTCTCCTACTTTTTAAAAATTTAGTGGGACCTTATATCAGTGTTACGTCCTAGTTATATCCATGGCCATGATTCCTAATTACTACGTACAATGGGGGTCATACCTACCGCGCGACTGTTAATCTTCGTAACACGTTGTCATCCATCCACCCGTCCCTTCAACCTAACTTCCCATATAAATAACAATCTTCTGGTGGTTTGAAATAGCCGCACCAGCCAACTGTGTGTACCAAGCTAGCTCTTCCAGCAGTACTCATCAGCACCTTTTCGACTCCTAGCTAGCTCTTCCATCAGTTTCAGTAGTACTACTTAAAAAGTTCTAGTCGAACTAGCTGCTAGTACTGCGCGCGCATGCAGCTCCATCGATCGATCATTAAGATCATCCACTACGTACTTAATTAATTATCAAATATGTATATATATGGTGTCTGTTGAGGAAATCCGGAATGCACAGAGAGCTCAAGGTCCAGCTAATGTGCTGGCCATTGGAACAGCCACACCAGCCAACTGTGTGTACCAAGCTGACTACCCTGATTACTACTTCAGAATCACCAAGAGCGAACACATGACTGATCTCAAGGAGTAGTTCAAGCGCATATGTATGTTAATCTCTCTCTCTCTCTCTCTCTCTCTCTCTCTCTCTCTCTCTCTAGATTTCACTACTCTGCTTTCTCTCTCTAGCTTCTTAATTTCTAATAATAATAATAAATATATGTGCAGGCGAGAAATCTCAGATAAAGAAACGTTACATGCACCTTACTGAAGAAATCCTCAACGACAACCCCAAAATGTGTGAGTACATGACTCCCTCACTTGATGCCCGTCAAGACATCGTGGTGGTTGATGCATCAAAGAATGGGGTCAACCCAAGTCAAAGATCACTCACCTAGTCGTTTGAAATAATCGGTCGGAATTGAAGAAGGTACGATATTACCACTACTACAACTACAACAACAACAACTACTCTACCTAGGTACGTACGTACGTACGTGGTAATCTAAAAGCTAACTACCAAAGAGAAATTTAACAGCAGTCCACCAGACAGACAGACACTCGCCCAACCCTGCTACTAGTCTTCAGTAGTCATATTCCTAGAAAGATACGCACATGGGCTTCATGGGCTACATGCATGGCAGGGGGGAGTTTGGTTTGAACAACTTTCAAGTCTAAATAGTGGATGACGTAATCTATTATTATATACTATAGGAGAAGCCTCCATCTATATATACTTAGAAGAAAAGAAGATGATCAATATATATATATATCATCTTCACGTGGCATCATATCTACCCCTCTCTGATGAGAGCTATTTTGTGCACCCACTTTGCACGTTTCCTTCATTTTTATTGGTTTAATTATTTAACGATGTGAATTGAGCTATGAAATAAGTGCATTAAAACCGTAAAATACTTAACCAATGAAAGATGTGAGTGAATGTGCGCCCTCCGTTAAATGAGGGTGCACAAAATAGCACTCCTCGCTGATCTACGCATGGGCGGAGCCACATTAAGGCCTAGAGGGGCCATCCCCCCAAGCCTTAGGACTCCCTAGTCCCTTCTTAATTAGATGTTACAAATACTTATAAATAAAGAAAAAAATTATATAATTTAATTTAATAATCCCAAGAAACAAACTTAAACCTATATATTATGCATGGTGCTTAAATTAATAATTAATAGTATTATAATTCGGAAGTCCTATTCTCCTAACTTTTTCTTTACATTCTGGTTACATTGGTATGTAGGACGTAAATAGAGATGATCAACGGATTGATTTTGTTTATGAAGATGATCTCCATATATCATGAGGATTGTCCTCACAAGAATCACTTCTTTCTCATCTATATATCTAACCTCTTAAAGAGTTATAAAGGTAAAGTAGATAGTTCAAATAACTTAAAATTTGAATTAACTTTCGGTGGTGTTAAGATTTGAATCAACCCTATGGGGGCCCTAAAAAGTTTGTGTAAACGAAGTGTAAAAGTAAGTGGATTTTTGCATTGCTAAGGAAAAGTGTGGTGGAAGTATAATTTCCCTTTGTAAATTGGCCCCTCCTACGTTAAATTCCTGCCTCCGCCGTACGTACACTCAGAATCCACGTGGTCATCCATCCACCCGTCTGTCCAACCTAACCTCCCATTAAAGATCTCACTTACCCCTGCTTTGAAATTTCATCAGTACTATTCCTCATTAATTAATTATTAATTAATTCCATCGACTACCTACCTAGCTAGCTAGCTACTTCAATATCATCCCCAGAAACAGTACTGTTAAGTGTAGTATATATTAACGTCCAAAAGTGCAGATCGTTCAAAATGGTGACTGTTGAGGAAATCCGAAATGCACAGAGAGCTCAAGGCCCAGCTAATGTGCTGGCCATTGGAACAGCCACACCAGCCAACTGTGTGTACCAAGCTGACTACCCTGATTACTACTTCAGAATCACCAAGAGCGAACACATGACTGATCTCAAGGAGAAGTTCAAGCGCATATGTATGTTAATCTCTCTCTCTCTCTCTCTCTCTCTCTCTCTCTCTCTCTCTCTCTCTCTCTCTCTCTCTCTCTCTCTCTCTCTCTCTCTCTAGATTTCACTACTCTGCTTTCTCTCTCTAGATTCTTAATTTAATAATAAATATGTGCAGGCGAGAAATCTCAGATAAAGAAACGTTACATGCACCTTACTGAAGAAATCCTCAACGACAACCCCAAAATGTGTGAGTATATGGCTCCTTCACTTGATGCCCGTCAAGACATCGTGGTGGTTGAGGTCCCCAGGCTAGGGAAAGAAGCTGCATCCAAGGCCATCAAAGAATGGGGTCAACCCAAGTCAAAGATCACTCACCTAGTCGTCTGCGCTAACTCTGGTGTTGATATGCCTGGTGCTGACTACCAACTCAGCAAGCTCCTCGGCCTTCGACCCTCCGTTAAACGTTTAATGATGTACCAACAAGGTTGTTTCGCCGGTGGGACGGTCCTTCGTCTCGCCAAAGACCTGGCCGAGAACAACGCCGGTGCACGTGTCCTCGTCGTGTGCTCTGAGATCACAGCCGTTACTTTCCGTGGTCCAGCTCATACTCACTTGGATTCGCTCGTTGGACAAGCACTCTTTGGTGATGGTGCGGGTGCATTGATCATTGGGTCGGACCCAGATACCTCGGTGGAGCATCCATTGTTTCAAATCGTTTCAGCAGCTCAGACGATTCTCCCCGATTCCCATGGTGCAATTGAGGGACACTTGCGTGAGGTGGGTCTTACGTTTCACTTGTTAGAAGATGTACCCGGGTTGATCTCAAAGAACATCGAGAAAAGTCTAGACGAGGCTTTCAAACCTATTGGAATCAGTGATTGGAACTCTTTGTTCTGGATCGCTCACCCAGGTGGCCCAGCGATTCTTGACCAAGTTGAAAAAAAACTAGGTCTCACTGAGGAAAAACTAAAGGCAACTCGTCACGTGCTGAGTGAGTACGGAAACATGTCGAGTGCATGTGTTCTGTTTATTCTGGACGAGATGAGGAAGAAGTCTATCGAAGAAGGGAAGTCGACCACTGGGGAAGGGTTAGAATGGGGTGTGTTATTCGGGTTCGGATCGGGTCTGACTGTTGAAACAGTTGTGCTGCACAGTGTCCCCACAGTTGCAACTCACTGATCGATATTCGGAATAGATCGTTCGTACGAGTGTGTTACACGCCCCCTACACGTGCCATCTAATTAGTTAGAGGGTTATAGTACGTCTATGTAATTGGGGTCCTTGTTAGCAATCATCCGAATTATTCGCATTTAATACTCGTACTTTTCCGTATTTTCGAATAACATTTAATACTTCCGTCCAAACGAAACCTAATCAATAATATACGAATTTTTAGCTAAAACATTTAAAATACATTTTAACCGAATTACCGAGAAAAATATTTCTACTCTATTTAATAACTATCAGACTTCCTTGTGTATGAGGATCCTAATTCTCTTAATTTCTCTCTTCATCGACACAGTCGGAACTCTATGAAGCATGTATAAGACTTGGTATATTATGGAATTTTTATTGCCGAATTTCTACATGTGGAAAATATTAAATATGAATTAACTCTAAATCAAATATTTACCGTACGACAAATGATTGACCGAATGTTAGAACGTATTGCAATTCTTATCAACCGAATAATACTCGTACTTTTACCGTCCCGAATTTTAGCTGTATACCGAATTGCTAACAAGGATTGGGGTAGTGATGTGTTAGTTGTGTAGTAGTGGGAGGGTTAATTGTTGGTGTAGTTAGTTAACAATTTGAGGAAAGATGCCGCTATAAGTATCTGTACGTTGTTGTGTGAAAAAAAATCAAGAAATGAATATCTCTAATTGTTATTTGTTTAAGATTAGATTACAATAGTTAAGTGCTTATATTCTTCAAATCAGCTTAGACATTAGCTCCTTAGAAAAGATCGTAACATAGTGCATCAAATAAGAAGAAAAAGAATGTTTTTAATGCTATTTAATGCACCTTGGGGGAGCGAAACCCCATCAGTTTTTTTTATATGTGAAATCATATTTTGATTTTTTATTAAGGAGATCGTCCAATACATCTATTATGAGTTTAATTCAGCTTGTTTAGTCCACTAAATTTTATATGAGTCTATTTAGTCCAAAATGAATTTTGGACAGATCTGCCCTTTAATTAGTTCAAAGTTATGCTTTGTTCTCCTTTCTTCTTCTTCTTCATTTCCATTATAACCCTATTAAAGCCTGCATTAACGTACTGTAACAGACCAGATCTTCACTACTACTTTGCATCGATTAACCCTCTCTTCGCCAGATCTAATCAAGTAACTTCCCAATAGTATACAATCCTTAGAGGGCGTTTGGCAACCAGAAGCAGAAGTGCTTCTGCTTCTAAAAAAAGTAGAAGTACTTCTGAGAAGTTAAAAATTATGAGAAGCTTATATGGTAAATTACTAACTTATAAGTTGAAAAGTCAATAAGTCAATATGGCAATGTAACATGATCAGAGGTGAACTAAAAATGAAAGAGGTTGAACTATTATTTTTGTTGTTTATTGTTATAACAATAACAACAATAACAAAATAATAATAATAATAATAATAATAATAATAATAATAATAATAATAATAATAATAATAATACTAATAATAATGGGTTTATATAATCTATACTATCATTTATGTTGTGTTATATTTCTATCATCCATCCTCATCATTATCAACATCATCATCACTACTACCACCATCATCATCCATCATCCACCACCACCATCATCATCATCATCATTATCATCATCACCATCACCATCACCATCACCACCACCACCACCATCATCATCATCATCATCATCATCATCATCATCATCATCATCATCCATCATCACCATCATTATCACCACTACCTTCATCATCATCACCACCCGTTATCATCAACACCACTACCACCATCGCCCATCATCATCACCACAATCATCATCCATCATCATGGTCATGGTCACGATCATCACCGATAAAAGTAAGATGAAAATTTTTAATTGCTATGAAGAAGAAATGGTGAGAGAGAATGAGGAGAAAAAATAACAATAATAAAAATAATATAAGAGTGTGAGAAGTTACTTCTGTGAGAAGCAAGAACCAAATTTTTTTTGCTTCAAATAGAAGCAACTTTTTTGCTTCTAGAAGTCACTTCCTGAAAGTGTTACCATACAAACTTTTTTACTTTTTGACTTATATAAGTCAAAAAGTAACTTCTTAAGTGGTTGACAAACACCCTCTTAGGTACAATGATTTCTACATGTACAACCACACTGGACCACAAAATAGCCAACGACATGAAAGGCCATATATATATAAACCTCTTTTGCTTTGCCTGATCGAATAGAAGGTGATAGATCAGTATTTCACTTGAGTAGCTAAGTACTTATACTGTACCCACGATCGATAAGCCTATGCACGTACTAATATCTTCAAACTCCTTCTGAAACAGGGCAATGGATAAGAAAAAGATGGTTAACAGATTCAACATTAATGTATAGCATTACGATCGGTCACTCGAACGAGAGAAAGAGAGACAAATAGTTTCTACCATCACCACCAAGAGAGAGAGAGAGATCGACATAGAGAAGAGAGGAAATATAGGAGATAGAGAGAAGATAATAAGAGAGAAATGGAGAAAGATCTGAAAAAAAAAAAAAAAAAAGGGAAAAGGGAGAAAAGAAGGAAAAGAGTGGATAGAGAGAGAATAAATTTTTTTGCATAGATCTATGAAAAAACATTTTTGCATGAATTATGCAAAAATATTTTTCCAGAAACTATGCAAAAATGTTTCACATAATGATTTAGCATATGCAAAATTATTTTTGCATAAATTTTGTGAATTTTTATTTTTCGAAAACCATTCTTAACTGGTCTAGTTTCAAAGATCTCAAAAAGTGCTTTCCAATTTTATTAGTTGAAGAGATATAAATTTTAAAGTTTAAAAACAAAAAAGATAACTATATTTCTCTCTTATACAGCTGTACAAGTTTGAAAAAGACAAAAGGTATTGACAAATATAATAAGAGTGGAACATTAAAAATGAAGGAATGTACTAAATAGATTTAAAAAAGTTTTAAAAGGACTAAACAGATTCAAAAAGCTTTAAAAAAGGTATTTCAGTCCTATTAAAAATCTTGTATACTAAATAGATTAAAAAATTATATATTGGATGTTTTAACCATTATCCCTTTTTATTATTGATAAGCAATAAAATGTAAACAATGAATAAGCTTTTCTTTTAAATCATTTCTCATCTCATTTCACCATATAATAAAATGAATACTATATAGTATATATTTAAAATAAAAAATGGGTTAGAATATCAAGGTTATATTACACTAAAAACACCATAATTTGGGTATTATTTTGATTTTTATCTGAAAACGATGATGAGTTTCATAAAGACATAAACGACTATGACGACGATACAATATCAAAATTTGAAAATATGACGATAACTGAGAAATTAACATATAAAAATACGTTTGGTATTAATAATTTGAATGTAACTATTTTTTTCTTAATAATAATTAACTGTGGAAATGATCACAACTTCACTAAAAACACTAATAATTCAATTTATTTAATTAATTTTCAAATTCTAGGTTGTTTACTGGATAATACTAAACTCATTTCTCATGAACAATGAAAATGGATATTATATTATATATATTAGACCAAATTAATTATTATTTGATGAGAGACCTTATGTTAACCAATGGAATTGAAGACCGAAAATTTTGGGAATTGGATGGCAAGTATAATGAATACGGTGATGCTACGTTTACCGAAAAGCCTCCAGAATTTCTTATGGAACGCATAATTTATGGTTAATGCATATCACTTTGGGATGGACGCAAATCACGAGGGTATGTGAAAATAGTTTCATTCTCAGATTAACTTTCGGTAAGAAATTATGTAGGATTTTACTATAACTTAAGCAATATCCAAGTTATTCGCATAGGAATCGGTCGGAATTGAAGGTGGTCTAATGCGCGCATGAAAGAAAAAAATGGCGAGTGATCGATCGATCATTAATAATTACAGGAAAATGAGGCCTAGACCCTCCTTTTTGTAACCTGTGATGAGAGGACAAGCGTAGAAAAATGTATACAAATAGTCCTCTAATTTTTTCATTAAATACATGCGCTCCTTCTAATGCAAATGAATTTAAATTTTGCGGCAAATGCTATTTATTAAAATTTATAAATACCGCAATTACCCATCCGTTAACTGATTTGCATATTTTTGTTGTTTTATTTTTAGAAGAAAAAATATGAGGTGGAGGAGAGAGAAAAAGAGTGTTTTTAAATTTTAAAATGTGTGAAAAAATTTATATTTTTTAAAAGTATTTTTCAAGATTTTTAAAATGAGATCAAACAACAATACTAATATTCAAAAAAAAAATTACATTACCAGGTATGCAAACCAGATTATGCACAATAAAAAACCCAGGTGGTATACAAATTGTAATTTGCTTAGTCCTTTTTCTCCATATATAGTTTTGATCATCTGCACATTTTAAATATATGTGCATTTCAAATAAGTATATCTTGATTTTCATTAAAGTGTGCATGTGAAATTTTAACCTTTATTTTATATAGTTAAAAACCTATGTCAGTATGCAAGTTGTAGCTTGCATAGTCCTTTTTCTTAGTTTTGAGCATTTGCACCTTTTAAATCCTATTTGTATTTTAAATAAATATATTTTAATGATGTTCAGTAAGGTATTGAAGTTCATAGTAACCAAACTCAAATGTAGGAGCTCATATGTGGTTACTTCTTTTTTGTAATTCGGAGTATGCAAGTTGTATTGGGCTATTAGCATAATCTACTTTTCATCTTACACATTTTTTTAAACCTATATGTATTTCAAATTTGTATGTTTGATATTCAGTAGAGTATTGAAGTTCATGGTAAACAAATTTAAATATATGAACCCATATTTTGTAAATTCAACTGTTGTATGCAAATTTTATTTTACATATTAACGTATGTAGATCTAGGTTTGCATCACTTTGTGAATATTTATTTTCTTTGAATTTGGTAGTCGTATCTAATCTTGTTTTAAAGAACATGACAAATATTTTCCAACCATATAGATTTTGTTAAAAACTTATTTATATTTTAAAAGTTATAGTTATTTTAGTGTTAAAGCTAATTTAAAATTTGATGTTTTTTTTCCTCTCTGCCACATGTCTAAAATAACATAGTTTTTCATCTTCTTACGTTAGATTAAGGGCTTTTTCATCTTTTTAACTAGTTTTTTTTTGTAAACGTGCGGCATCTTGAACTCTAGGGACCAATCACACTAAAAAAAGAGGTTGTCCTACGCATACTTTTTAAAGCCATGCAAGAACTACACACTCATCTTATGTAATAATTATCAGAGTTTGTTTGTAAATATATCAGTTAGATGTTGAAGTCGTTGGAAGTTGAACCCACAATATAAACATACTTACACGAAGTTGGTTGGAAATATAACAGTGATTAAACGATCTATTTTACCATTAATTTTTAATAGATTGATGCAGTGGTAAGAAGTTTTAGAATGATATGATATTTACTAAAGATCACATCTCCATGGCCAATAGAATCTCTATCATTTTTTCTTTTTTATATAAAAACCTTAATGGTGTGGATTTGGGATTTTAGGTAGGGATTTTGTAGGGACCAAATATTTTGTAGAAAACTAGTTAGAAATCATGTTATAAATCTAACTAATTTTTCACCAAAATCCTAGTCTCTACAAAATCCCTAACTTAAAATCCCCCTTCCAAACAAACTATAAAATTAAACCAAAATACGAGGTTCTTCCTCCGACTCATCAGAGCCTGCAATTTCAACCGCGAGGAAGAGAACTTAACCATGTGTTTGGGGCTTCTTGGCTAGCATAAAAACTGTCTCAGCTAGATGGAAAGTAACATAGTTGAAAAGATCATGATCTCCAGGCATCTATCACAAAAAATCTATTCTAATTAGATCATCCCATTTGGGCCCAGTGCTACCAAGTTAGAATGTCTACTAAGTGTCCCAACTGTGTCCCCTAGCATTAACCTTGTAGCCAATATGTATGGGGTCCTAAGTATTACACGTCAAATATCTCCATGCACGATCTCGTGCGTCGATTCTCACCATTAGTTATGTAAATCAATCTGTTAGTTATGCAAGTCCCCAGAATTGAGTCCTAAAATCTTTATGTCTAGCATTGCCAGCAGGAAATGCTTGAAATTTCAATTATTTTAAAATTCATCTACTTTTTTACGCGTGCTATATCATTTGGGAATGAATTTTGTTAAAAAAAAAAAATTATTTTTTACACAGAGGGTAAAAATTTAGAGATACGAATAGAAGACTACTTATTAAAATTGTTAGAAATACGATTGTACCTAAATTCTAAAAAAAACGATCCATCATTAACGAAGTGGAAAATGAGAATCATAACTTACTTAACTAGCAGTCTGTTTGGGACCACGCACAAAAACTTATTGGGGGTATGGGGGTAGCTAGGTCTGTAAATGCATGTGTCACACTTACCACCTTGTATCCTCACCTACCACTATGTATACTTTCCTTAGTTTGGTTGCTAGGTATACAAGTAGCTAGTGTGTATTGCATGCGTCAGATCGCCTTACTTCATGTTTTGTTCTCTTCCTTAATTACTCGACTATATATATTAAAAAGGGCGATGCTACACATACTGCATCTTTTATTGCGCATGTTTTTTACTAGTAAAACCATTTATAAAGGCAGTATAGTAAATTTAAAATGGGTACAAATCACAAAAGGTATAAAATTAATTCGTAACCATTAGATGCTCATTCAATAAAAAAATGTAGTAAGTTTTGCAGTAGGTTTAACATTTTTAATATTAAAAATATGTATTGGGTCCCAACTAAGAATGACTACATAATGTTATTTGTACAAACAGAATTTGATCAAACCGATCTCTAAGCCTCGTGAGTCCACATGGATACGATCCAATTGTTAATTCCTCACAAAAAAGAAGAAGAAGTAATAATCCAAAATTTTCTTACCCGATCTAATATTTGATTTGGAAATCAACAGTCGATTATTTGAACATAATCAATTTCATCACCATTAAGTAAATTTTTTTTATTAGAAAAGTATGGTGTAGTTTGGTTTGAAGAAGAACTTTCCAAGTCAAATAGTGGATCACGTAATACCTACCTGAGGCTGAAACCCCCTCCCTCCAATTTATATTTAGAAGAAGAAGATGATCGATATATATATCATCACGTGGCAACATATCTACCCCACGCTGATCTACGTACCATCGAATCCACGTGGTCATCCATCCACCCGTCTGTCCAACCTAACCTCCCATTATAAAGATCTCATTTCCCCCTGGTTTAAAATTTCATCAGCACTTCTTCAGAAACAGTTTTTAAGTGTATTGACGTCCAAAAGTGCAGATCGTTCAAAATGGTGTCTGTTGAGGAAATCCGAAATGCACAGAGAGCTCAAGGCCCAGCTAATGTACTGGCCATTGGAACAGCCACACCAGCCAACTGTGTGTACCAAGCTGACTACCCTGATTACTACTTCAGAATCACCAAGAGCGAACACATGACTGATCTCAAGGAGTAGTTCAAGCGCAAATGTATGTTAATCTCTCTCTCTCTCTCTAGATTTCACTACTCTGCTTTCTCTCTCTAGCTTTCTTAATTTCTAATAATAATAAATATATGTGCAGGCGAGAAATCTAAGATAAAGAAACGTTACATGCACCTTACTGAAGAAATCCTCAACGACAACCCCAAAATGTGTGAGTATATGGCTCCCTCACTTGATGCCCGTCAAGATATCGTGGTGGTTGAGGTCCCCAGGCTAGGGAAAGAAGCTGCATCCAAGGCTATCAAAGAATGGGGTCAACCCAAGTCAAAGATCACTCACCTAGTCGTCTGTACTACCTCTGGTGTTGATATGCCTGGTGCTGACTACCAACTCAGCAAGCTCCTTGGCCTTCGACCTTCCGTTAAGCGTTTGATGATGTATCAACAAGGTTGTTTCGCTGGTGGGACGGTGCTTCGTCTCGCAAAAGACCTGGCCGAGAACAACGCCGGTGCACGTGTCCTCGTCGTTTGCTCTGAGATCACAGCTGTTACTTTTCGTGGTCCAGCTGATACTCACTTGGATTCGCTCGTTGGACAAGCACTCTTCGGTGATGGTGCGGGTGCGTTGATCATTGGGTCGGACCCAGATATCTCGGTGGAGCGTCCATTGTTTCAAATTGTTTCAGCGGCTCAGACGATTCTCCCCGATTCCCATGGTGCCATTGATGGACACTTACGTGAGGTGGGTCTTACATTTCACTTGTTGAAAGATGTTCCCGGGTTAATATCTAAGAACATCGAGAAGAGTCTAGATGAGGCTTTCAAACCTATTGGAATCAGTGATTGGAACTCTTTGTTCTGGATCGCTCACCCAGGTGGCCCAGCGATTCTTGACCAGGTTGAACAAAAACTCGGTCTCAAGGAGGAAAAACTAAAGGCGACTCGTCACGTGCTGAGTGAGTATGGAAACATGTCGAGTGCATGTGTTCTATTTATACTGGACGAGATGAGGAAGAAGTCTATCGAAGAAGGGAAGTCGACCACTGGGGAAGGGTTAGAATGGGGTGTGTTATTCGGGTTTGGACCGGGTCTGACTGTTGAAACAGTTGTGCTGCACAGTGTTCCTACAGTTGCAACTCACTGATTCAGAATCGTTTATTCATGAAGAAGAAGAAGAAGCAGCAGCAGCAGCAGCAGTAGAAGAAGGAAGCCTAGCAATTAAGTAATTAATTTTGTGTGAAATTAAGGCTAAGATGGAGGAGAGGAGAGGAGAGGAGAGGAGAAGAGGAGCTACTATTGTGCCGTGTGGGAAAGGAAAAATTGAAGTACGTGGTTTGTTTATGAAGAAAAAAAAAAGGGGGGGTTTTATATAATAATTACTTTCATCATTATTATTATCATCATCATCATCATGTGATGTGTTTATGTGGTGATGAATGATATGTCGGGTGTGGTTAATAATGAACCAGTTAAAAAAGAGTGATTTTATTACAACGTCACTCTATTAATATTGCTATCTCTTAATAGATGTTGGGCCGTCTCAAATAATTTTCTCACAAGTTACTTGCCACTTTTCAAGTTTGAGACACTAATTAAGTTAGTTTTTTACCCAAATTGATGAAGTCAATGAGGTACAGTATACAACAAACCAACCATTCAGTCACGAAATTTGATGGAATCTGCTAACAACAACTTGCTCAGGTTGTTGGCATACCTTCTGTTGTGTCTGTCCGTTGATAGCAACCTCTGTCGGAAATAATGTTTAAGGTAGTTATATGTTTCTCACACGCCACTTATGATGTATTTAAATTTTGTTGTAACTTGGGCATTTTTTATCAAAAAAAAATTGATGGAATAAAAAAGTACACACACATACGCTGGATCTGCTTGTGAATATTGAAAATGTTTGTTGTAGATCGACGCAGAAATGGGGAAAAACAAACATGTCGAAAGTGCGATTTGAACCCACGCCCTTTCGGACTAGAACCTTAATCTCGTGCCATAGACCAACTCTGTGCCATCTCATATACTTACTTAGATGTTTGAGATCTTATATTATTATCGAAACATTGTGGGGTCATGGGACTGCTTGTCGCATGTCTAATTAGTTGAACGAGCTGCCTCTACTTCTACCTCAGCCCTCAACTTCAAATATAACTGGGTGTGTTGTATCCCGTGTTTTTTTAGGCGTGACCATAGTTTTTTTTTTTTTTTTGGTCGATAAAAAAGATTTATTGAAGATTAGAATAAGGTATACAATAGATATACAGAAGCTAATCCCGACTCAATTAGTCAACAGACTAAGGACGATAGACTCAACACATCAAGGAAGTTCAAACACAACCGTTTTCCAATTTAGAACAATGTTTTCAATAGAGAGACCTTTAAATTGCACTAAATTTTCGACCTATAAAGCCATCGTCACCTTTGCTTGATCAATTAATTTGTCTACATCTTCAGATTTGTTTTCAAATACTCGGCTGTTTCTCTCCTTCCAAATAGTCCACATAATTGCCGCTGGAAACAGAGAGGTAATAGCCTTTGTCTTAGAGTTCGACATACCGATAGGTTTCTAAGCTTCAATCAAATCAGCACAATTTTTAAGGGTAACCCAACACAGATTAATATTCAGTAACATCTCATTCCAAATCTTGAGGAATAAAGATTTGGGTTAAAAAATTCGATTAAGCAAACGTGATAAGAGAAAAAAACGAGTTAAGTAGTAATGCTACAAAAAAATACACGAATAATTCGATAAAAATTTCGCCTTCCTCGAAGCAGAAGGAAGTATGAAATATTAAAGGGTGCATACAGAATTTTTGTCCCCTACTTTAAAAATTCGACCGAATTTTATGTTGAATCAGACAACCACCCTCCCAGTCATGCATATTTAAAAGCTGACTCTTTTCATCCTGAGTTAGATAGATAATTGACTCAAACATTGAATCAGAAAAAAAACACGGTATGAAATCAGATTTCAAACCACAAGTCAGCAAAAACCAAACACAGCCAAACATTGAATCAGAAATTCAAAAAAAACAAACACACAGTATGAAATCTGATTCGACTCGACTGGACTCGACTCAGACATCGAATCAGATTTCAAACCACAAGTCAGCAAAAACCAAACACGGCCAAACTCCATAGAATAATATCTAAATAATGGTGATATCCGGACTTCGGACCCCAGTCCAGATGTGTGCAATACACCCAGATTCAGATACTCCTGTATTTCTCAACTCCAATTGTGTTTTGCAGACTTGGGTGGGCCCAACCCAAAACCAATCTAATGTTAGATTGGGCTTGGGTTGAGGCCCTAAGGAACTTGAGCCAGATTAGTATATCTTATTATTCACAGCAATCAATTAATTTGGAGTCAACACGAAGCAGCATTAAAATAGTAGAAAAGAGGTTTTTGTCAAGTTAGGCTCAATGAAAAGTTAAATTAGGTTTGAGGTTAAACAAAGTTGGTTCGATCTCAAGTTGGATAAATTTTGGGCTTGGGTTTGAAAAAATTGCATTGGACGAGGCACAAGTCTTAGACCGGGTGAAATGATAGGTTAATTCTCAAGCTTCAAATACTAATAATCATGTGCAAACGATGGGATCAAATTTTTTTTATTTTTTTTTTTGAAAGGGGACTATTGTCCAGATTACATTAAGGCGTAGATACACTTAGTAGGCGTGTGAGAAGCGCAGATAAATCGCCAAGAAACATCGTCACCAACGAACACAAGAAAGGTGCCCACCAACGGGCACAGAAAAATCGTCAATAACAGCGTACCGTTATAATCAGACCACATGGGACAAACTTAATGAAAATACGACGATCAAGAAGTTTTGATCCCAAGACCTCCTACTACCAAAGATTTATAGGAGGGATACACAACCAGTGAGCCAAAGGTATATGTGCAAATGATAGGTTAATTCGACTCCATCGTAATATTACAGTACACAATATGATCAAAATATTTCTACTACATTGGATAGTATAGCATGATTCACATGTATTTTTTTAGGACAAACTTTTTTTTTGCGTGTGTTTGATGAGCGAGTTGAGCCGTTGAGGGGACCCCAATCTATTTTAGAGAGAAAAAAAAAAAAAAAAAGGTTCTATTACTGATTTATCTCACTGTCTGATTTACTGAGGCCAAACTTTGATGATGCGGCATGCATCCCCTGTTTCCTCTCTCTCTCTCTCTCTCTCTCTCTCTCTCTCTCTCTCTCTCTCTCTCTCTCTCTTATTCTTAAAAAGAGGTCAGTGTGTTGTTAATTAGATAGTAGTAATACAATGTTAATGAGTATTGAACTTGAGAGAAGCTGTCATCGACATCCAATACTGTCAGCCGTCCAAGTTGACACATGTAAAAAGACCCCCACTTAAAAAGCCGGATGCTCTAATTCTACTTTATTTTTTCTTTATCTCTTAATAATAACTCCACTTATTTAACATGGGTCTGTTGTGATACCCACTTAATAATAATTAATCAAATGTTTAATTTTTATAATATTTTTCCTCTCAATATATAGTCAAGTGCCTGGTGAGTTTGGTCTTAATAAGGTCATCACTGATATATGCTACGGTATTGCTACAGTTACCGAAAAACCTATAGAATAATCTCCAGAAAGAAATAGTTTTGGGCTTGACGCAAATCACGAAGGTATGTGATGCAAATTACAAGGATATGTGAATATTCACTACCGTCAGATTTCTATTATATATGTAAGTTTTTATGTTAGATTATGTTGTAAGTATAGCATTATCCTATATGCCACAGTCTTTATGTGTACGATGACCTCAGACCGAAATCACTAGTCTCGTGCAGGATATTGTTCAGTCCTTCTGATATATCTATGCTAGCTTCTAAGGGGCTGCCCCCTTAAGCCATTTGGGCTGGCTAAGGGGCGCCAGCCCTCGAGAATTTAGGAGAGAGAGAGGGGTGTGGCGGCGTGACAGCTCTGAGCTGTCACACCGTCAGTCCTTTTTTTTGTACTTTTTTTAACGTTTTCTAAAATACCCGTTATATCCTAAAAAGTCCAAACCCAATTTATTTATTTACACTTGGTTTACACTGTCAAAGGAATCGCATTAAGTTGATCCAAGAGCTGATTATTTTTTTACGCTGATATATTCATCATCTAGATCAACATCAGTGCATGTATCGTTCCCAAGTGGGTCCACATAATACCCATTTTATTCTTATATCTATACATATATTATATAACGCCTCATATAATTTGGCAACTCACACGCATGTAGCGGGCAAAATGAGTTTGTCACATGGAAAAACGTGCGTAACGCGTTTGGACATCAAATCCAAAGCGCGTATGAGGAGGATGGGCAACAAACTCACACGCTTTGCGCATGTGGGAGGCTCGTATCTTAAAAGAAAGAGTGAGCACCACTGCCACTAGGCTTGTCAATTGGGCTAAGTGAGCCGGGCTTAGGGGTGTTTAAGCTCGGCCCGAAATATATTTGACATTCTAAAGCCCAAGCTCAGCCCAAAGTAAAATTAAATATCCTTGACCAAACTCAGCCTATATAAAATTTTGGCCTTCGGGCCGAATTCGGACTTGCTCTAAAAATATATACGCTACAACATGGAGGTCCAAAAACCTATAAATAATTGAGAGTTCAAAAATTAAGATTCTTATTTTTAATAATATGTGAGATACTCAACCTTAAAATCCTTGAAGAAAACAAATCAAAGAAGCTTAGAGTTTCAAATGGTTAGGGAATGAGGTTTAGTTGTTTAAAATAATATAAATAGTTGTCTCATTTATTCGAGAGTCAACCATTTACTTTAATTGAATAATATGTTGTTTTGTTTCAAAAAAGATAATAAATAATATGTTGTGTTTCAAAATAAAAAGAATGAATGGTGTTGGGTTTCAAGGAAAAGAATAAATAATTTGATGGTTTCAAAAAAAAAAAGAATAAATTATGTAGGGGATTTAAAAATTATAATTATATATTAATTAATATTCGGACGGAGCCTAAATTGGGCTGAGCTCTATAATGCCTAAGCTCGCCCCGAACTTGAATTCGGGCCTTATTTTTTGTTCAAACACGACCTGGCTCATTCTCAAATAAGACTCGGCCCAAAAATTATCGGGCCGAACGAGCGGGCTTCAGGCCAGCCCAACCCAATTGACAGGCCTAACCGCCACCCACCACCACCGCGACGTTTTGGGATGTTGTCTTTTTTTAGAGTCTTCATAAATGCAGATTTCTGACGGAGGAGAGTGGACCAAGCAGGACTAGTCAATGTTCCAAGTATATCTGGGACTTGGACTGACGAGACAGTTCTTTTGCGTCCTCCCCCACGTGCGGAATATTAAATATCTACTTGATCTGCTCGTCAGCTCATCAATGCCTCATCATCTCTGGTATATGTATAATGTATAGATGTGAAAGACGTTGACCTCTGACCTTCTACTGTTAACGTGTCGAACATCTAATATAGTGGGACCCATTTCACAAACGGAATGAACCCACCTGATCACATGCACGTACAACGCATGCATCTTCGTATTAGTACACTCCTTGATTGTCAGTCAGGCTTGGATATAGCGGATTCTCTCTGACCCAAAAAGGATCGTCTAATCAAAGATGGATGATTTTGGGAATCGACAGTGAGGTCCGTCGTCAACAGCCAGCTGATCAAAATTGACAAATACTCCTCCTCCAGCATAAATCATGGTATCCAAAAATCATTGACTTTTAAAACTTATCAGCCCATTCAAATCATCTCATCAAAATCTTAAAACCTTTGTAGTTCATGAACAGCAATGGAAATTGGCCTTCGATTGGCCTTTTTACATGATTTTCATCGTATTCAAGTTGGAGTTGATTCTAAACAGGTTATTGCATATGTGAAACGATTGGCTACTCCTCCATGGATTGCTATCCCTATTATGCGTTCAATTTGGCATATGATTCGTGGTCTCGAAGAATTCTCCATTCAGCATGTGTATCTTGAGACTAATAGAGCTGCTGATCACCTAGCTAGTTTATATCCTTCTGTTGTTTTTGTTGAAATTACTCCTAGTTCCTTTGCAGAGGATCTGAAAAAGATAATTTTTGATGATAAGGCGGGTAAAGCATATCCCTGATGTATTTCTTGATACATTTTAATATATCGGTTGGGGTCTCCTTAACCTCAGCTTACTCTCAAAAAAAAAAAATCTTAAAACTTTACATTTTTTTAAGATTCAATTTTACTACAACTTTACAACTAATTTTTGATGAGGTTTAGAATTTGATGATTTTTTGATATGATAAAGTACAAGGTGAAGAAAACAATCTCCCAAAAAATCAGCATTTAAATCATCTTTATGTAGGCCTCATGTGAATGGGATTTACTTATTTAGTGGAGGTATTGTGGATGAGACATTTGATCCCTTCTCATAAATTTTTAGATAAAGGATTTTGTGGGAGATTAAAAATTCTTTTAAAACACTGGTTAAGAACCAGCTATCTTCCCAAAAAAATCTCTAATCACTAAAGAATTTCTCTCTAAAATTCTACATCAGAATCAAAAAAATTTGTCAAAATTTTGGCGTCTCAAGGCGCAAATCCTACAAAATATTGGACACAATCTTCTACATGGGCTCAAACAAATTAATCAGATGGGCTTGGCCTTGGGTCTATACAAAACGTCATAACATGATGAAATGGGTAAGAGACGGACCTGACCTAAATCTAGTTTATTATCATATATTATTGACCAAAAAAAAATAATTATTGACTAGGATTTTAGAAACGTTATTAAGGTCAAAGATTAAGAAGGAATTAAGACAATAATAATTAAGCATCACATCAATAGCAATCTATAAAGTAGTAGTAGTACTGTTAAAACGTCGAAGTCAAGGGGATGGATGGGTGGGTCCAAGCCCACACAGCTCATTCAAGCT
>MVGT01002051.1:1722694-1735166 GCA_002174775.1 Macleaya cordata | reverse complement strand
CTATCCATCAAAATGCGTGGAGAAGGACGTTTCTTGTGCGGTTACAATGACGTACTGGACCACAAAAGTCAAAACCATCTTGACAGATGAACTTCAAGTTAGACATGATTTGGACCATAATTAACAATAATATAGCAATTAATTAATCTTTGGGATTAATACAATAATATTGTCAGACTGCACGCTCCCAAGTTCTGACAAATCTGACCCTTCTTGGATGGTTCTTTAGAATCTGGAACGAGGAGTACCACTCAAAATTAGAGATCTCTTCGTACGTGGCTCATTCTGGTTCTCGAACCGGAACCGAAATTATTAAATGGGTCCATATATAGCCCACTCTGGTCACCTGAACCTGATCTGTTCGTACCAAAAATAATTGGGTTGAGGTGATCAGGATTTTGAGATTTGATGTATGATGATTTTCTCTGCTGGCTAGCTAGCTAGCTGTGATCGATCTTCTTAATTAGCTAGGTAGCTAGCTAATTTAACATTTGTGTGCTGTTTGAAATCCCACATATCCGAATCTAAGACACACGTACGCGCGGGGGCTCAAAAGGTATCATCTACGTCGACATAAACACAAACAGAGAGAGAGATGACTAGCTTATATGAATTGATTCGACAAATCGAATCGCAATGAAAGAGACACATCGGACGGTCAAAATCACGAGTCGTCGTATTCATTAATTGAAATATCTAACAATTTCGACGTACGTACGCACATATAACAATTAACATGGCATGCAGACTGGTTAGGGATAAGTAGTAGAAAAGATGAGGAAGTAAAGGCTAATGTGAAGCCACGATCATGGGTTGTTAGGCAAAAGTATATATATAGTCCATGCATCCAGCTGCACGCTGCATCAAAAACACAAAGTACACATTACCAACACATATGAGACAGTGAAAGCAAAAGCCAATGTCCCAAAGGGGACAATGGGAACTGTTGTTTAGGGTTTTATTGCCTGGTCACAATTTCCCTGCTGCCTGCACACATATATATATATACTTAAACAAAAAAAAAAAAAACCCTAGCTATATAGCAGCTTCATCCCTCACTGTCTCTTTGCATTTATAAAAAACATGTGATCTCTCTAACTCTCAACTAACTAACTGCCTGCATTCTCTACCCTCCATCTCCATGCCATTTGGGTTTGGACCATTTGATCTCCTCATTCGCCATTCTCTGCAGCAGCCTCAATGTTGCATCTTATTAACTTATATATATATATATATATATATTTATTTACAAATAATTAGTATGCGAGAAGCACGTGCTGTGATGTTTTAATTATTAGTTAAATATATATTTGAAATAATTAAGCAGCTAGCTAGCATGTATGCAGCACTGTAGCTAGAAACATACTTTAAGTCGTGTCTAAAGTGTTATCCTCATATATAGTATATATGCGACGTGGACGAGGGTGAAACACAGCAGGTTCATGCTTCCTGCAACAGTATACAAACATGGAGATAGAAATTTTAGCTATCAATATAGCTAGCTAGCTTGGAATGGAAGTCCACTTTCTATGCCTATATACGGACTCTATGCCATATATACCTTCCATGACTTTTTCTTTTCATTTTCACTTTTCCTCTCTTCATTTTTGTTGTTGTTGTTGTTGTTGTTGTTGTGATGTAGGACTAAAATGATACGTGGAACTATCTCTAAGCGCGAGTAATCACCATAATAGAGGGTGAGATCGATATCTTGATATGTTCGACATCAGAATTAGGTCATGGTTGTGACGGTAGATAATTGAGATTATTAGAAGATTGTGTAACTAGATATATATAGATCTTGCTGAAAACCTGAATAGCAAACAGTGAGTTGATGGAATTTGATAATTTTGATCTCAATTCTGTAATCTCGAACTCAAACATATCTTGATCTTCTATAACATGCTCTAGCTAAATAATAGTGAAGAATGACCAATTAAGGACCCTAATAATGACTATCCGGAGCTAGCTAGGTCAAGAGGCTTAGTGTTAATGAATCAATTAATCATCCTTGTTTGTTTCTTAAGTTATAATTGAGATACGTTACGCATGGGTCTAATACTAAGAGCAAACAACACTTACACCGTACCTAGAAGGTTTAATAACTCCAAAAAAAAATCCTGATTCTTTGTAATTTTGGGTAGTCAACATATATATAGAATTATAAAAAATGGACATGATTGAGATTAGGGTTTTATTTTCATGGATATGATATGATGACCATGGGGCTAGGGTGGTTGTGGGTTGAGTTGGCTACATTTTGCCTAAAATCACGGGGATGACAGACCAAGCACACGTGAGGTATAGTTAGTGCTTTTTATACAAGGACTACTGTAGCTAGTGTTTGGGAGAAAATGACAACAAAACAAAAATTAACATCGTTGTCTTGACTCAAGTTTTGGAAGGTTTTGCTTGGGGTCCTCTCTCCTACTCTCTGTGCTAGTCTCTCTGAGTGGGCTTTGGGTCCCACTTCCAATTTCCTCATGCTTTGATGAGATCATAATAAATAAAAAAGCAGGCAAGGCATGCACTAGTACTGTATTTGTAGTAGTAGTAGTAGTAGTAGAGTGAGATTCTTTTGGAGAAAAGGACTTGTCCTAAGCCTATAAAACCTAGTGGGCCCCACACATGGACCCACATGTGGGTTCTTGATGTTTAAACACTGAAGAGTTAAAAGTGACAACCAGTACCCAGAACCCAGACCCAAAACCAAATGAGTGAGTTGTACAGTACTACATAACTCCATAAATAAATACAAGTTTGAAATTCACTGCACACAGTACTCTCTCTCTCTCTCTCTATATATATATATATATATGGAAGAAATTGGATTAGGTAATAGGTCCTCTCACCCAAGCCCATTAATATACCCAAATTAGGTATCCATTATCTTTACAAGAAACATGCTTAATTTGGACTACTCTCAAGATCTTTTCATGTTTTTATTTCTACTTATTTCTTTTTTAACTTTTTGTTGAATTCCTCCTATATAGCTAATTGTACACGTACCTTACAACTCTTGTGGCTATGGGTCAAACTAATCTTAACCATTCGTTTTATTAACGACATCATGATTCATTTGCACGTATAAGTTATATTTAGAAAGTCTGATACGACGTCTGATATTCATTCATATTTTATGTAACTTTTTCTCTTATTCGATCTCTTAAAAAACAAGATCGAACAATTAAAAAAAAATTTAGAAAAAAAATAGTTAGAATTAATTGTTTATTTGAATAAGCGGCGAAACCCTAAACATATGCATCATGCTAGAAAATAATTACCGATGTATTAGACATCATTTTTATCTAGATAAAAGGGAGTAATTAAACGTGTACACAACACAACCTCATTCATCGTATTAATTAATTTGTGATATGAACAATGTCGGATTGTTTTGGTAGTGGAACGAATGTTTGATGTAGCCTTGTCGGGCATCACCTTCCACTCTTCCATCTCATGGATTGCATTCACCATTGTGAAACGACACAAAACCCTAGTGTTCTCTATTTTATTTCAATACATTCTCTTCTCAAAGAAAAGAAAAGAAAAAAAGAGAGAAAAAATCAATATTGTTATAAACGATTCAATATTGTTATAAACGATTTAGAGATAGCTGGGCTTGTAAACAACTCCTATGATTCATTGAGTATCTTTGTTAACGGGCTTGCATGGTTGACAGGCTTAATTTTGTAGCTCAACAAGATCTGATAGATTTCGCTTGTGTGCTAGGCTTTACAATATAGGCCCACCATCTATATTAGCTAGTTTCGATCCTCGTACGATTGATGTTCCTAATGGGATTTTGCCAACATTGAGTAGATCAAATGTTACAATTGTAATGTTGGACTGTGGGGCTCACATAGTCACACTTTAAGAGCTGAAAATTTTGTGAGGTTGTTCTCTTTACTATGTACATTATCCTCATAAAAAATTAGTCCATTCTAGACTTTTAATCCTATAGAAAATTGATCGGAAGTTGATTATAAATTAACGGTGAGGAAAAGAGTCAATTTTTTATGAGGTTTGAAGTTTTAGAATGGGCTGATTTTTTGTTTGGATGATCTTCATAGTGAATAGTGATTAGAACAACCTCATAAAATTTTAGCTCTTGAAATGTAACTATGTGGGCCCCACAGTCCAATGTTCAATGTTCAAATAGCAGCTTCCATTCCTGATGTCACACTTTTGAGTCTACAAGTTAAATTATGAATGCTGCTTTTTGGACCAACGCACTTACAAAACAACTGCCATATGTTTATGTGGCATGGTGGGTCCTACTACCACATAAGTTGGAATCCCCTCACAATACCTTTGAGAAGAGAAAAAGTAGTAGGTCCCACTGGTGACACATAAGCATCTGGTACCAATTTTGTATAAGGATCGGTCCAAAAAGCTTTATTGTTAAATTAGTCCAAACTCCAAAGGCGTCTCTCTCGCACACTAATAGAAGACCACCAGCTGCTCACAAAGTGTGGACCAGACACACGAGGAGAGTGTCAATAGATGTCCATAAGTATTCTTATAAACGATTTCTGGGCCAAATTTGGACAAACTACTGGGCTTTTAAACCAATATTATTATTTTTTTTGTCATTTACAATGACCCATTTGACTCATTAGAGGCTTGGAACCCTACTCATTCTGTCTCATCCGTCGCTCGTTGATTTCCTATCTAATGTAGCATATCTCCACAAATATAATGAAGACAATTTAAAATGTGCTACTTAAAATGCTGCCACATCGAGTAGGAAATTAATGATGGATGTATGAGGCGGGATGAGAAGCATTTTCCCATTAGAAATTTTTAAAAGCAATCCCATTTTTTCTTGCGGGCATGTTAGTTTTGATTAAACTAAACTGGTTTAACTATAAATTTTATCTGCGCTTATCTTAACTAGGCCCATTTCCTTGGTACCAACTTATCACCGAGCAGCCTAATGCTGGGTCCATCAAGCCCATCAATAATGTCTACCAGCAGCCCTAGAATACTTATATTACATAATGGACCTAGATCCAATAACGCGTGATCGATTTCTTTTCAAGTCAGAGATCTAGGAAAAAAATTTTAGGAGGGAGTAATGCCCAAGGTACAACAAGGCTTAGATACACTATAAGAGGAGTGTGAGAAGCAGCGGGCACCAACAACAATAGGTGCAGGAAATGGCACCACTAATGGGCGCAACAGTTATATTTAGAAATACCTACATATATATAGATATGAAATTACATGGGCCTTTATTCAATGGTAATAATACAACAGCAAAAAAATTTCGAACCCAAGATCTCCAAGTTATTAGGAAGGATGCCAACCACCCGCAAGTGGTTATTAGCCAAAGATCTAGGTAATTAGCTAATACATTGATCCTTACGAACATTTTGCTTACCAACTTGAGAATCTTCTACTTTTTGTTCTCATTACCCTATTATCGGACTTTGTGAACCGTTGGATTTTCTTCCTCTGAAATGGGCCCGGGAAGTAGACGGAGAGAGATTAGGCTTTGGATAAATGATTCTTTCTGGTCCAAAGCTATGTATAGATTGATGAAGATCAAACGCAGAAAAGATGACTGATAAACATCAGATTAAGGTTAATTAAGTTTTAATTAATTAATGTCGTCCACCTCCAATACCGATTTCTTCATTACAGAGCGCTGAGCGCCTGCCTTCTCACCCAGTCTGAGTCCCTCTCTCTCTTTCTCTCTCTTCTTTCTCTCTCCTCTTTCCATTTTTTTTGTTTTTTCAAATTTATTTTATTTTTTTATCCATTTCAACCATTTTCAATTTACAGACAGAGACATAAGAGTCCAGTCTATCTCCGATTTGTGAGTCTCCCGAGTTTTCACCGACCCGGCAACTATGATGCCGCCGGAGCTTCAACCGCGTCCCCAACGTTCCTTCATCTCTCCTTCACTGAGTGCTCCGACTTTCTCCTCCTTTAATGGCGGATACTCTCCTGAACGAAACCCTAACCCTAATCTCAACTCCAGATCTTCAAAGAACTCTCGTTTCTCTCCTTCCTCTTTCGTTCACAACCATAGGATTGCCATCGCTCTCGTTCCCTCTGCTGCTTTCCTACTCGACCTCGGTGGTACTCCCGTTGTCGCTACCCTAACCCTAGGTCTCATGATCGCTTACATCCTTGATTCTCTCAGTCTCAAATCTGCTTCTTTCTTCGGTGTTTGGTTCTCTCTCATCGCTGCTCAGATCGCCTTCTTCTTCAGTTCGAATCTGATCTCATCTTTCAATTCGTGGCCAATCTCTATCCTTGCTGCGTTTCTCTGCGCCGAAACGAATTTCTTGATTGGAGTCTGGATTTCGCTGCAGTTCAAATGGATCCAGATCGAGAATCCATCGATCGTTCTTGCACTCGAAAGACTTCTGTTCGCTTGTGTACCGATTACTGCTTCTACCTTGTTTACATGGGCAACAGTTTCTGCCGTCGGTATGACAAACTCTGCTTATTATTTCATGATTTTCTCTTGCGCTTTTTACTGGCTGTTTTCAGTACCTCGTGTATCGTCATTCAAATCGAAGCAGGAAATTGGTTACCATGGTGGAGAAGTTCCTGATGAAACCCTAATACTCGGCCCGCTTGAAAGTTGTATTCATACATTGAGTCTCCTCTTCATGCCCCTTTTATTTCACATTGCATCTCATCACGGTGTCATGTTTTCTTCTATCTGTGATCTGTTTTTGCTCTTTTTTATTCCGTTTTTGTTCCAACTTTATGCCTCGACTAAGGGAGCACTGTGGTGGGTTACGAAGAATCCGAACAATCTGCAGAGTATCCGTGTTGTCAATGGTGCTGTAGCGTTGGTTGTTGTTGTAATTTGTTTAGAGATCAGGGTTGTTTTCCATTCGTTCGGACGGTATATACAGGTGCCACCACCTTTGAGCTATCTTCTTGTGACTGTTACAATGCTGGGAGGGGCGTCTGCAGTTGGTGCTTATGCAATTGGGATGATTGGTGATGCATTCAGCTCAGTGGCATTCACTGCTTTGTCTGTTTTAGTTAGTGCAGCTGGTGCCATTGTCATTGGGTTCCCCATTTTGGTATGCATTTGACTTTTTGAGAGGACTTTACTTCTTCAGTTCGAATTTGACTTGCTGCCTACATGTAAATTATAGTTATAGAAGATTGTTTGGACTAGCTTCTTTATATTGCTGTGCTCTATCTGCTATTCTAATCGTTAGCTTTGTCTGTTCACTGTAGATTTTTTTTTTTTTTTTTGCTTTCTTCAATTGAATAGTTTACTTCTCAGTTTCCCGGTTTCAGTGTTGTCATGGAAAGACTCAAGTATGTCTATTAAGTTGGTGGTGTTTCACCTCACCCACCTCTTTAGGATTGCTATAGTACTGATTGCATAATGAATGAATATGTGTTCAGAAGCCTGAATTGTATTTCATCATTGTATTCTATTTAGATCCTTATTTCATTTTGATGTATGCATCTTCATATAAAACAAGCCCTTTACTTGATGATTATTTGTTTGTCAAGTTCCTGGTTCAAGTCTCAATGAGAGCTACTTGTATGCCCCTAGAGTAACTGTGGATAAAATCCAAATGAATTGAATGATTTTATTTTATTTGTTCTGGAATTGAAGGATTCATTATGGTCAATCCCGATATTTTAGTACTTGAAATGTGCCTATCTGCTAAATGCTAGGGAGATCAATCATTGATGCTAGAGTATTTCTTAGACAATTGGGGGTGAAAGCTTCAAAAAAAGAATAATATAGTATATAATGACTTAGAGACAACATATCATATAGTCCCAAGAGAATCACTTCGGTGGGTATTAGAACTCCTAGGTACTATATTGATTTTATTGAAGACATGAATGCTAGAGTTGCAACTGATGTCAGAACAATTGGTCATGAGAAAAGGTTATTTCCCTTACGAAGGGTTGGATCTAGGAAGTAGTCATAAGTCTATACATTTAACATTGGTCATGGATGGTTTAGTTCCACAGTTTAAGAAGTTTTTTTATTGGCTTTATGTTATATGCATATGAAGGAGATGCTTGTCAGGACGTAGGAATCCTAGCTAATATATTGATACTATAAAGGAGAAAGAAACAGATAACTAACCAAAGAGGAGATTTATTTAAGATTGACGAGCAGATATACTCAAAAGAGACCATCTTTATTATTTTGTTTTAATTTTCTATAAGGGTGGAGAGCTCTGAGGATGTGACTCAGTAAATTGCTTAATCATCATCTATAATTGTGTTCCCATTACTTGTGTCCTCATACCTCTTTATTGTGCATATGATCATTTCTTTTCCCGGGAGTATGTTTGCTCCAAGAAATTTTGTGCCACAAATTCTAGGAAGGCTTATCCATCACATAATTTTGGAGGTGAACTTGTTTTTAATTTCAACGTTATCATTTTTAATGTAGTTTAGTTCGGTGAATGCCAAATTGCACCTTTATTAGCAGGCACAGGTAATTGCAAAATTAAGTTTGTCATCTTTATTTTGCAGTTCCTTCCGATTCCCTTGATCTCGGGCTTTTATTTGGCTCAATTTTTTACGAAGAAAAGCTTGCCATCATACTTTGTGTTTGTCCTTCTTGCAAGCTTTATGGTGGCATGGTTTGTTCTGCATAACTTCTGGGATCTCAACATTTGGTTGGCTGGGATATCTCTGAAATCGTTCTGTAAGCTCATAGTTGCTAATGTTATCCTGGCTATGGCTGTTCCTGGTTTTGCTCTTCTTCCACCCAAATTTCGTTTCCTGACTGAGGTTGGTCTTATCAGCCATGCATTGCTGCTGATCTACATGGAGAATCAGTTTTTTACTTATTCCAGTATTTACTATTTTGGATTGGATGAAGATGTGATGTATCCAAGCTACATGGTTATTACTACGACTTTTGTGGGCTTGGCTTTGGCAAGGAGGCTCGTTGTGGATCATCGTATTGGACAAAAGTCATTTTGGATCTTAACTTGTCTGTATTCGTCAAAGCTGGCTATGCTGTTTCTTACGTCAAAGTCTGTTGTATGGGTGTCAGCTGTTCTTCTATTGGCTGTTTCTCCTCCATTACTTCTTTACAAGTATTAGCCAAACCTTGTCATGTTTGTTTTTCCTTTTTTGCTCGTCATATATTGACGGTCAAACGACTGGTTTTTCACTGCCTTTGTTGTTTGATAATTCAGGGACAAGACCAAAGCAGCTTCAAAAATGAAAGCTTGGCAAGGTTATGCACACGCTGGTGTGGTTTCTTTGTCTACGTGGCTCTGCCGGGAAACGATTTTTGAGGTTCTACAATGGTGGATTGGAAGAGCTCCATCCAACGGCTTACTTTTGGGTTTCTGTATTACTTTGACGGGATTGGCTTGCATACCCATTGTTGCTCTCCACTTTTCTCATGTCCAGGTAACTAGTATACCATGTGTTTGTGCTTCTTTGTATGGATCCCCTTTTGATCTTGAAGGGAGAAATCAAATTGTTCACATCAAACTTGCTCAATTCGTAATTCTAGTCTACAATATGAAACCTTATACAATGGAGTATGTCTGCAATCCTAATTTTAGCACGGATAGAAAGAAGTGTATTAAACTATTTAATCAGGTGGAGTGGTGACTGAAGTTCTCTCCGATTAGAGAGACTGTTTTTGGTGATCGTATACTTTCTATCGAACACAGATGGTAGAGATGCTTTAATGTCAAAGAGTTACGGTTCTGAAGTGTAGCTTCCAGAAGATCATCTTGCTTGTTTGTTCGTTCTTCGTTTTATTGCAATTTATTGGAACTTAGATCAAATTAGTTAACACTAACAGTTCATTTTCTCATCCTTGTGCAGTCTGCAAAGAGATGCATAGTGCTGGTCGTGGCGACGGGCCTGCTATTTATCCTCTTGCAACCACCTGTTCCATTGTCATGGGCTTTCCATTCAGACTTGATCAGGGCAGCTCATCAGTCTGTTGATGACATCTCCATCTATGGCCTTGTGGCATCAAAGCCCACATGGCCATCTTGGCTACTTATTGCAGCTGTCCTGCTCACGTTATCAGCACTCACTTCTATAATCCCCATCAAATACATTGTGGAGTTGAGGGCATTTTATGCAATTGGGGTTGGTATTGCTCTCGGCGTTTACATCTCTGCGGAGTACTTCTTCCAAGCATCGATGCTGCATGCACTCATAGTAACAACAATTGTCTGCACCTCTGTCTTTGTGGTATTCACCCATTTCCCATCTGCCTCCAGCACAAGAGTCCTCCCTTGGGTGTTTGCTTTACTTGTGGCTCTGTTCCCAGTCACTTACCTACTTGAGGGCCAGATTAGAATTAAAAGCTTGGCAGAAGGTGTAGGAATCGGAGAAGCAGGAGAAGAAGACAAGAAGCTCACCATGCTATTGGCAGTGGAGGGTGCTAGGACATCTCTCCTTGGGCTATATGCTGCAATTTTCATGGTTATAGCTCTGGAGATAAAGTTTGAGCTGGCCTCATTGATGCGTGATAAGGCAATGGATAGTAGGGGTGGTGGCACACAAAGCCGATCTGGCCAGAGAAGTTCTTCTGCCGGTTTCCCGCCAAAAATGAGGTTCATGCAACAGAGAAGGGTTTCAACAGTGCCAACATTCACTATCAAGAGGTTGGCTGCTGAGGGTGCTTGGATGCCTTCAGTTGGTAATGTTGCTACGGTGATGTGTTTTGCTATTTGCCTTATCCTGAACGTAAATCTAACTGGTGGTTCAGACCGTGCAATATTCTTGTTGGCTCCAATATTGCTTCTCCTCAACCAAGATTCTGACTTAGTTGCGGGTTTCAAGGACCGGCAAAGATATTTTCCAGTTACTGTGGTCATCTCTGTCTACTTGGTTGTGACGGCAGTGTACAGAATATGGGAAGAGATTTGGCACGGGAATGCTGGGTGGGGACTGGAGATAGGAGGGCCAGACTGGTTCTTTGCAGTCAAGAACACTGCACTTCTTATCCTTACATTCCCAAGCCACATCCTCTTCAATCGGTTTGTGTGGAGCCACACAAAGCAGGAAGACTCGAGACCGTTGCTTACGATGCCCCTGAATCTACCGCCCGTCATAATAACGGATGTAATCAAGGTTAAGATATTGGGGCTATTAGGAATTATTTATTCCCTGGCCCAGTATCTAATCTCTAGACAGCTCCATATTACGGGATTGAAGTATATTTAAACCAACATACACTTCTGTACAATATGTTAGGTCAGTTTTCAAGTGAAGAGATTTTGAAGTTTCCTCCCCCTACCTTTCCTAGTTTCTTTTGTATGTAATCAATCTGTCTTTTCGCAGGTAACCTTTCAGTGTGCAAAGCGGGTGCCGTGATTGGCCGCCCCATTTGTCGTCTAATGGGCCTAACAGGCTGGATTATCTTTGACCATGCACTTTAGAGCCAACAGCATCTACTACTGGGTAATGAGAGTTAAAAGGGAGGGGGTAGGTTGGACCAATTTGAGAAGGGGTGGCTCACTTATACAAAACTCTCTTGAGCTTGAGTTCCATCAAATGTTTAAAAGATGAGCCTCCCTGGTCAATGCATTGCATAGCTCAAGCTCCTCCAAATGAGGTTTTGACACTTTAATTTCACCCTATTTTGCTATAATCCGTGTCTTTGCACTTCTAAACTATTTGGAGAAAACAATTTGAACAGGATCTTTGCATGAAATATAGTTGCATAATGAGTCAGCATATTTCAAGTTGTCATTCAATAATTTTTCAGAAAACACAAAAAGCAAAAGCAAAAACAGTAATGTGAAAGGAGCAAGACCTTAACTGAGTTGCACAGCTGCAATTTGCACGGGTCAAATGCATGTTGATACACTGCAATTTGCACAGGTCTTACACAGTTGTTTGTAAACTGCTTGGTATACGGTGAATATTTGCAATTGCAAATAATCTTATTAGTTTGTTTATTTGAGTGATTGGTGTAGAGATGTGATCCCAAAATTTTGCTTCTGTTTAAGTTGAGCTTGGTATGCCGTGAAAATATGCAAATCTCGAGTTCCCGCTCCATACTCTGGTTACGTAGATTGTATACAACTACAACCAAAGCACATCTAAACATAATTTTTTGAATGTTCGCAAATGTTCAGGGCATACCAAGCAGGGCCATAATGTTGCTACCAAGCAACTGTAAATTCTTAAGTGCTTTGCATGAAAGATGTGCAAGAATTTGCACGATGCAAAGTGCAAACGACATGCAAAAAATCACCAATGACTGCCAGAATTGTAAATTATAACTTGTCATCTAATTATCTGAATGGCAAAGAGCGGACTCAAAAAGTTGTGGAAGAGTTCGTAGTTTGTGAAGGAGCTGTCGTCCAAAGATGTGCTTTCGACTGATATTCTGGGCTTACCACCATGCAGTGGCTCTGTAGTTGTGATTTGTGAGTGATTTGAATTCATTGAGGTACATGAATGCCCAAAATGTTTTGGTGATGGACCAACGTAAAGACACCAATCCAATACTGATCAACCTCAGAAA
>MVGT01002051.1:1664344-1714078 GCA_002174775.1 Macleaya cordata | reverse complement strand
TTGTGTGTGTGGATCTGGTAGTAAGAGTAGTAGCACTGGTTCACTTTTGTAGGTCTTTAGAAACAAAAGGCGTGTGAATGCTACACATGAGTACTTGTTGGATTGTCTCTCTTTTCAACCAAACAAACAAACAAACAGATGAGAAAGCTAGAGATGATCATCTAGAGAGAGAAAGAGAACATATAGTGGCGTGTGGAGAGAGAGAGGGTCATGATGTAAGGGGACCATGACATGGGGACTTTTGAATAGTGATCCGATCATGGGAGATAGCAGCTAGGGAAAGTGAGAAGCCTTTTAAGCTGTGATGAGTTCTTTTATGTTAGTTTTTCTTTGAATCTGATTGGTTAAAAAGAGAAAGGTGGGACAGTTTTTTTTTTTTTTTTTTTAAGCTGTGATGAGTTCTTTTATGTTAGTTTTTCTTTGAATCTGATTGGTTAAAAAGAGAAAGGTGGGACAGCCCTCTAGTTTTTATTTTTCTGATCTTGTTTGTATAATAATTTCATTTTCAAATATAGTTGGAAGCTTCCAAACAAGAAATCCATGGATCTTTCATGACAAATGAAAATATAGAAACCCACTTGCATGAAAAGATCAAACCTCTTTTCTTCAGTCTTCATCCCCTGTATATATTCATATATCTCCTGGAAAATGAGAACCTAGAAAAATAAATAAATAATAATAAAGAAATTAATTACTTTGGATAAGCTGGTCCAAGTAACATAGTAGAATATAAATTTGGCATATTTAATTAAGCTGCATGACTATAATTTAGACTCTTGACTATGATCTATATATGTTACATGTAAACAAACACTATAAAAATATGTATTGGGTAGATAGCTGCTAGCATCAGTTTGATTTGCTCAATTTCACGCCTAGCTACTAATCAAGTGGGTCCAAAATATTTGGGAGAATGGGAAGTGATTGTTTAACATGGTATCAAAGCAGATGATACAAAAAGATCAAATTTCATCGTTAGCGCAAATGGGAAGAAAAAATAAAGAACCCCACGCTAGCTTTTAGAGTTGAGGAGAGTATTAAGGACAATAAACCCACCTGATGTACAACAACATAGTGGTAGATTAGGGAGATTTCTACATTAGATCCATTAAACTGGCTCAATTGAGTCTGCTGAAAAATCCGAGATCGAAATTAAGTTCTCCGAAGGAAATTTGATCTACCATGCTTGGGATTTAATATCTTTTTTTGTTATGCGTTATTTATAAGCTATTTATTCTAAAACTCTTAGCCCTATCAAAATTATTGTTCATTTTTTCAAGTAAATTTAAACCAAGTTTTAATGGGATTAAAAATTTTAGAACTTGTGATTTTATTTCAGGATGATCTACATGATGTGGAGCCTTAAGTTATTTCTATGTGAACGTCACAGAAACCTTCTAAAAAAAAATGTATGAAAAAGCATGTATGCCTATCCTGACTCTATACAAGAGAGAAAAAAAAATTGGGACCCACGAAAATGGAGTGTAATCCGTGAATCACTGGATACCAGGCCTGCTTATGTTTTTTCTGAGCAAAAAGCAGGGGAGTTTACGGACCCGACCCTACCAAAAAACCGGTCTGAAATTTGAATATTTTTGAACCGCTTAAATGCCTTTCAAAAAAAAAACTTTTGCAAATGCAAACAGAAACATTGATAAGATGGTGGTGGTAGTGGAAGTTTGAGTGAAAATTAAGTGAAGACTGAAGAAAAAAAAAAAAAAAAGGCCTTGCTGGAACTGGAAAAAAAAGGTTTGAGAGTCTGATTTTGTTTTGATGTTTTTTATTTTATTTTTTATTTTTAATTTATTCCAACACCAGCATGTGATAATACAAACAGGAACTCCGTTCCTAACGCCGGTCTTTTTGTCTTCTAGCTCTTCCTCCTTCCGTCACCGATATCTGACACCACGTCCTCGACTACGGTGATGCGTCAGATTTCTAACTCTAGGTTAAATCCACAGTTAAATAAAGAATATAGAAAATCAAGATAGAGAGAGACCGAGATAGTGAGATATCAAATCTGAACGTTTTCGCTCCATACGAGCGATCGGAAAATCGCACAGAGAAAACCCTGAATCGCCATCTTTTCCGGCGATACTGAAGCATTTTCTGGCGAAACCTGGCTGCTTAGACGGCCATTTGCCCAGGAGATCACCTCCCGTGTTCAGCGTTCTATCCGTAACATCTCCGGTGGTAATGGCGGTCTCCTGGTTTATTGTTTTGTGTTTACTAATTCGCGTTTCTGAAGTGGTTAGTTCTCTCTCTCCTCTCTCTAATGATGCAATTTCGCTTCTCTCACTAAAGAACTCTGTTTACTTCGATCCGTCGAACCTTCTTTCCGACTGGAATCCGTCAAAAGATTACTGTCATTGGTATGGAGTCACATGTAGTAGTGTTTCCGGAAGAGTAACATCTCTAAACATAACCGGAAGTACGACTTTCCGGTCGATAGAATCACGGTACAATTTTACATTAGAAGGCTCTGTTCTAGCGGGAAAACTATCGCCTGCGGTCGGAAACCTCACCGAGCTTCGTGTTCTGTCTTTACCTTACAATGCCTTCTACGGAGAGATTCCGGTGGAGATCGGACGACTTCAGTCATTGGAGATTCTTGAGCTTCAAGGAAATAACTTCTCCGGAGGGATTCCTAATCAGTTAAGCAATCTTCCTCATCTTAGAGTACTTAATTTGTCTTATAATTTGTTTTCCGGTGCAATTCCAGAGAAACTCATCGGTTTTGCAAGAATAAGTGCTATTGATTTATCCTACAATCAGCTTAATGGTGGAATTAGGATTGATCATTTTAGTAAATGTCAATCTCTTGTTCATTTGAAGCTTTCTGGAAACTTTTTGGTGAATAAAATACCTCCGGATATTGGAAATTGTTCGAATCTTAGGTCTCTTTTGCTTGATGAAAACATTCTTGAAGGTCGAATTCCGGTAGAAATTGGCCAGATTTCTGAACTTCGGATTCTAGATGTTTCTCGAAACAGTCTCACTGATAGGATCCCAAAGGAGCTGGGAAACTGCCGCAAGCTATCTGTGCTTGTATTGACTAACTTGGTTGATTTTGAGTCTTGGATTGATAGTTCGGAAGAGACTACAAGAGGAGAATTTAATGCTTTTGCGGGAGGGATTCCTTATGAGATTTTGATGCTTCCAAACCTCGAGGTTTTCTGGGCTCCTAGAGCAAATCTTGGAGGTAGATTGCCGAAGAATTGGAAAGATTCGTGTAAACTGCGGGTACTCAATCTGGGGCAGAACTATATAACTGGTATGATACCAGAAAGGATGGCATTGTGTCAAAATATTTCCTTTCTAGATTTGAGTTCAAATATTTTGCAGGGATCTCTCCCTTCACAGCTGCAAGTGCCGTGTATGGATTACTTTAATGTCAGTCACAACTCGTTATCCGGTTCCTTACCAACATATGCAAAGAGTAGTTGCAATAACAGTTTGATCGCATCTAGTGAAAATAATTTATTTGGGAAGGAAAACATTGAGAATGCTTATTCTGCAGTTCCTCTTTGGGGTTCTCGGATCGATAAGGCATACAGGTCAATGTTGGATTCCGACTTTGTAATTCTCCATGATTTTAGTTGGAATAGGTTCATCAGTTCATTACCATTGTTCTCTTTTGGAGATGGATTCTTACCAAGCAACCGTAAGCCCTCATACTGGTTATTCCTGAACAATAATCAGTTTAATGGGTCTCTTCCAGGCGTCCTTTTTACAGCCTGTAGAGATCTGCGGAGCTTTGTAGTTGATTTGAGTTTCAACAATATATCTGGTGGGATTTCTCAAGATTTTCTTTTTGACTGCTTACAGTTAACTGGTTTCAAAGCAGCTTACAATCAAATTGGTGGGTCAATTCCTCCAAGTATTGTTGATTCAGAGATGCTTCAATATATTGATTTGAGGGGAAACAGGTTGACTGGGTCCCTGCCTGATACATTAGGGAAGTTGAAGGATCTGAAATGGATTCTTCTGGGTGGAAACAATTTGACAGGAGAAATCCCTGCTCAGTTTGGTGACTTGGCTTCTCTTACAGTTTTAGATTTATCTGCAAATGTTCTATCAGGAATTATTCCTTCAAGTTTGGCAAATGCTGCTAACCTTGAAGAATTGTTGCTTGATCACAACAGGCTTTCAGGAGAGATTCCTCTGTCATTCTCAACTCTTGCCAGTCTTACTAAGCTGGACGTTTCTTTCAACAACCTTTCTGGTTATATACCCCATCTGCAACACTTGAGTGACTGCAATTTGTTCAAAGGTAATAATTTCCTTCAACCATGCCCTGATCCAAACTCGGCACCCCCAGCTGGGCTTCCCATTCCCCTCGACGTGCATAAACAGCAGAGTCATAAACGTAAACTGAAATCATTTGTGATTGTGCTGGTAGCTTCCACATCTTTCATTGTCCTTATTCTCCTAACAATGGTTCTAGTCCTGGTTTTTAGAAGGAAAAAGCTTGGTAGAGTTGCCAACCTCAAAAGCAAAGTACTTGTGACCTTCACAGATGTTCCGACTAAGTTGAATTACGATAATGTGGTTAGAGCAACAGGGAATTTCAGTGTGAGGAACCTGATTGGCACAGGTGGTTTTGGAGCTACCTACAAGGCAGAGCTGGTCCCAGGTTTCCTAGTAGCTGTGAAGAGGCTTGCCATTGGCAGATTCCAAGGCATTCAACAGTTTGATGCAGAGATCAGAACTTTAGGAAGGATTCGACATAAGAACCTCGTAACTCTTATTGGATATTATATGGGAGAAGCTGAGATGTTCCTAATCTACAATTATCTCTCAGGTGGAAATCTTGAAACCTTCATCCATGAAAGATCAGGTGAAAATGTAAGGTGGCCAGTGATCCACAATATAGCTCTAGACGTAGCACAAGCTATAACTTATCTTCACTATTCTTGCGTTCCTCGAATAGTCCATCGGGACATCAAGCCCAGTAATATCTTGCTTGATGAAAATCTTGATGCTTACCTTTCGGATTTTGGGCTTGCAAGGCTCCTAGAAGTTTCTGAAACCCATGCTACTACGGATGTAGCTGGTACATTTGGGTATGTGGCGCCTGAGTATGCAACTACCTGCAGGGTATCTGACAAGGCAGATGTGTATAGCTTCGGTGTCGTGCTCTTAGAATTGATGTCAGGGAAGAAGTGTCTCGATCCATCTTTCTCTGAGTATGGGAATGGGTTTAACATAGTTGCATGGGGGAACTTGTTGATTAAGGAGGGACGCTCATCTGAGTTTTTCTCTCCTGAGCTATGGGAAGCAGGGCCCAAGGAGAATCTGTTAGTTATGTTAAGGCTCGCATCAGACTGCACTGTAGAGTCACTTTCGATTCGGCCATCAATGAAGCATGTTTTAGCAAAACTGAAACAGTTAAAAATTCCCGAAAGCTGAGAATTGTGGTTCGGAATGCTGTAAACTATTGAGAATCTTCAGATGTCCATTCTCCTTCACACACTGTGATATAAAGGTATTTTCTTTTATTTCTGAGATTTTCATTTAACTGCTGCTGCTCCTATCATCTGATGCTAGATTTCTTTTTCATCTATAACTGTCAGCCTCCATTTTTCAGAAAAGAAAAAATTAGAGTAATAATCTAGATCTTGAAAAAAAAAAAAAAGTGGATGTTCTAATGGTTCCTAACTTCCAAGTCTGATATAGATCCTTTGGGTTTTGTTCATGTGCTCTTTTATTTTCCATAAAGATAGGAGTTAGAAAGCTGTACTCGAATCATGCAAAATAGGTCCATTTACACGTGACCTTGTCTTTGTCCAGGAATCATCTGTTCTGTACTCTGTAGTCTCCGATGTAGTTTATAACTCTGTAACATAGGCACATTTGAGCAGAATATATAAGTTTTCTCTTGGAGACCACTTATGATTAGTGGCATCAAAAACCTTTTTTCTTTTATCGCTAAGCGACATCAAATGCCTTGGGAGCTTCCAATCTCTTTACTTCAAACATTCAAATGAACTATGAAGTGTCGATCATCTTTTCTCCGATTGTCTTATATCTATGGTTACACAGCCTTTATATATCAATTGAGATACGAGCTTAAAATCGAGATAGAATGTGATTATGTAGGAAATTGACAACTATAACTTGATATTTGGTTTCAGATTCTTGATTGTATTGACAGTTGGGGCATCACTCTATATAGCAGCATGATATTCAGATTCTTTTTACTGTTCCCTACTTACTATTGTCTTTTACAGGCACCAATAATGTGAACTCTGAAATTCTTGGCAAACATTGTACATTTTTTACAATTGCCCATCTCAAAAGCTGAGGTTAGTAACTGGTAATTTCATCCATATGCTGTTTGAGTTCCTTTTGGTCTTGTAACCTTCCTTAATCTCCTTTTAAACAAAGGTTTCACTTTTTTTGTTTTCTTCTCTGCAGGACCAATCAACAGGCGGTTCTAGTCGTCTAGCACGTGAAATTCCAATACTTAGGATTGCAGAATCACGATCAATTGCTCGTCCCACACTCTACATTTTAAGTATGACCAGTTATCACCATGGTTAATGAATCAGGCTGCTGTAGACCTAAGGTCCACCAGTCTGTTGTTGTTTAATTGATTTGGACAGCATTTTTATAAAGGAAGAATTATTTTCTAAATTGTTTTGATATACAGAAGACACTCTCAATTCTGAAACATAAATTTGCACAATCCTCTGAAACTTTATTTTGTTTCTCTCTTCTCGTGGTTCTTTCACGGTATCAGAGCAATCGAAGCCCTACCATTTTTCTCTTGGCATATTTTTTATTTTTGTGTACACAGAATATACAAACGAGGCAGAACTTGATAATTTTGATTTATTACAGATTTGACTCAGATGAAACAGAAAGGATCCTTAGAGATTTGATGAGACAAGGAGGGTATTTTCAAAAGTCATGTTGAGAGCCACTGCAAAAATAATGTCAGAAATCAGAATCCTTGAACTCGCCCAAGCTCATTTGGTGTTCAAAGTTCAAACATGTTTAGGAGAGGTTTTTGTGAACAGAAAACAGTGTCCTCTTCTCTAATAAACAACAACACATGAGATGAGAGGTGGGGGACAGGACCTACACGGAAAATCCCGAATTAAAAACATGAAAGATACTACCTACCCCTCGTGTACCAGATGATCATGTGACTGACCCTTTTTCAAAGGATTTCTTATTAGCAACAACTTTATGATATCTTGCAGATCTCTGTCGATTGATGGGATAGGATATTTTGTAGCCATGATCCAGAATCCAGATCCAGATCCTTTGAGAACCATAATTTTCAATCCANGTTTGTGTGCCTGCCGATCTAGCTAAAGCTGCTTTTGTTTGATGGTAAAATGGTTTAGATTATTATGCTATAAAAGTAAATAGTCTTTATGTTTATGTAAAAAAATTCTAGAAGATTTTGATTGTTGTTTTATATTTAAAGTAGTATGGTTTGTAAATTATTTTGCAGACCAACCTGTTTTGAGCTAAAAAAATGTAAATCTTCGATTTTTTTTATGCCATATTACACCCAAATAAGAACGGCCTTAGGGTTGCTACCAATTTTTTTTAGGGTTGCTACCTAAGTAACCAGAGCGCGGGTCGGAGCGGAAACGAAAGTGGGAGCGGGAGCGTCGGAGCGGCCGATTAAAAAATATTCTTAGTTCAAAAACACCTTCGGAGCGGGAGCGCCAGAGCGTAGTTCGGAGCGGGAGCGCGAGGATCTGGAGCGAGAGCGTCACCCCTATACCAAGGTTTTGGTTACTAAGGTTGCTACCATTGACAGGGTATTAGTTCTTTCTGAGGAGAATGGGTAATGGAAGAAGGAAAAAAAAAAAATCATTATAACCAGTTTATGTGGCCGACTAGCACGATCAAAGACTAAAAATCCAAAAACATTTGCAACCTCCAATTAACCCAACTGCAAACTGGATCTTCAGGTTACCTACCCAGTCCAATCTAAAGCACAACCAAATTTCAGATACCCTGGGAATTGTAAGAATGTGACTATGGTATGAACACCATCTCATTTTCCACAAATTTTTTAAAATGAATCAAAACAAGGTGATTGTAATCAACATAACCCTCGTGTAGCATTCCAGATGAACATACACACATGCTGAGGAAAAACAAACAGAATTACAGCACAAGCAAATAAAAGAATGAGAAGGAAATTCCGAACATGCAGATAGAACCTGGACGACAGGAGATGGACCATTCATCTCTTGAGATACCAAAAATCAAAGGGCTGATAAGAAACCGCAGTATTGCCTGTGCATGCATGTGAGAGGTTAGTTATGTTACAAAATAAAAGTAACAAATATCACCTGAAAAAAAAAGAAGAAAAAAAACAGACATCCATTACCTCGGATGATAGCATCAAGCAGCAGTATTAGCACCCTGCTTTGCCTTCAGCACCAGTTCCTCAGTCGTGGTGCCAATTATCTCATTAGCACGTTTCAGACCTACGCAGTAGAATCTTCCGATAGTATCCTGAATCCAATGGTTAATCCATTCAAAATCAGAAGAGGGACCAAGCTTGAAATGATCTTCTTTGACCAATTTGAGGCATAATGGGGTTGGCAGTTATATTATGAACATGCTTTTGTATGAACAGACCACGCAGAATAGATAAACAAACACACTAGCGTCGTTCAAGAAGGATGAGAAGAAGTCTGTCCCGCTGCTTCCACCACGCGTGACAACCATGTAGTGGAGTAGGAACCCATGTTCTACGAGTTCCACGCATGGGAATGTAATGTCCAAAGGCGAAGTCACATATAAGCCTAAGATGGGCATGGCCCAGTTTTAGTTACCCTATATATTTGTAATGTTTTACATATAAAGGTCAGTGGCCCTCCCAAATAATTATAATATTCCTATTATGGCCACTTGTATAAAAACTGTTTTGCATTTTGACCCCCTTTAAACTAAAATCCTGGTTCCGCCACTGGGGCCCATGATCTTATATCTGCGTTTGTTTGTCAATCACTTCTATAGCATTTTCAGGTCACCAATTCAATCAATGAAAGATAGAGAAGTAAAGCTAACCCGAGCAACTATGCCAAGTTTCTCCAGTTTTTGTACTGCATCATCTACATCAAAATTGCAGCTCTCACCAAACTCTTCTTTAATCAATTCTTCACACCGAAGGTCAAGATCCTACATGTCACGTTACCAGAAGAAGGAGAAGTCAGTAAATTCAAGCCATATTTCAATTGTCTATAGAAATAGGGAAATGTAATAGGAAGAGTATAATGGTGTTTCATACATGTCTAGTAGCTTTACCCTGTTCCATCAAAATGAAAAATGAAATGATCACCTCTTTCACCTGCACATTCAAATCATGATATCTTAGATGTTTGGCTACAAGACATTGTCTTTCATAGCTGTGGTCATCAACCAGTCAAGCCACCATTCAAAAATTAAACAGTAGAAGACTTGTCTCTAAGAACTTGAGCACTGCACCAATGCATTTGTACATCCATTACCAACCAAGTTTGCAGTCAACTAGCACATGAGCCTACATTAGTCTGAATTGATCCCGAAACCTAAGTTTCTCAACTTCAAGTTAAAAATTAGTAATCGACAATGAGACTTGACGCATACTTCTTGTTGAATCACGTCATCACACAAGTGCAGAAGAGTGCCCTTCCCACTATCCAGTTGTTTATCGTACATGGACTGTGTGATTAAGTTCTGATACGTTGTCATGTTTGCCTGAAACCTACAACAGTTTTACCATGTTAATGATCAGTAACTGAAACAGAAAAATTATAATTACAAGAAATAACTGAGAAGATGATGCATCTAAGAACAACCATTAGCAGTGTAATTCCATAGCAATACACAAGGCACACATGTGAGGGAACGAGAGGACCCACCAACCAACGGGTCTAACAAGCAGATGACCTATGTCAAAGTTTCCTGGTAGGATTAAGATAGCCGTCTATCTCATCATTATATGTCAGAAATATGGATATTCCTAGAATGGTCTAGAAAATTGATCCGTAAAATGATTGAATCGGCCCAATCATTTTACAGAGGGGTGAGAGGGGACCACGAACTTTACATGAAGTAGATCTTAACAATAGTTAACTAGCTCGGAGAGGACGGCAATAATAACGGAAACAATCTATGAAAGTGTCCTTGGACAAAGGGGAACTTTACGTGAAGTAGATCTTAGCGCAATAGCCAACCAGTGCAGAGATGATGGCAACCATAACCCAGAAATCATTTTTAGGGCTTTCAATTGTACTAACAAGAGTGACCTGAGAAGAAAGAGATAAAGGATGCACCAAAATTAGATGGGAAAAAAGGAAATCAAAGAAAACCAAATCTTTTGAGTTTCAAGGATAAAAAACCAGACCAGTCCAATGACAGCAGAAACAAGGAACTGGACCCAGTCCATCGGGGTTAAACTAGGATTTTTCTTCTCTGGCTGTTACAAAAAATTCAATCGCCAAATTAAATATAGATAGTAAGAAATACCAAACAGGAACATAAAGAGTAAGAAACAGAGAGAATACACTAAGTGCTCACATGCAATACTGAAAAAGTAAAGTTTAAAAGACTCACCAGAACGATTTCCATATCAGCCATGGGGATGTTTTTAAAATGCTTCACATATATTCCTCGTTCTGTTTTGGTTTTGCTACTTGCTCGCCTATAGAAATACCATTCTTGTCAGACATCATTAAAAGATTAGATTCAAACTGTTGTATGCCTGGTGCACAAAATGGGTATCAGAACCCAAAAATCAAACCTGATGATCATAGCTGTCCAATTTATAGAAATTTGAAAATGATATGATAAATTGGACTGTTATGTTGGGCAGCCCATTGGATTCTGAATTCAACCTAACTCTGAATATGTGCTGCCCTCTCACAAAAGAGGTAGGGTAGACAACACTTGCATCTTCCAGATAATGACCAAGGTTTCAACCAGTGGAAAATGCCCTCTTCTTAATATTGAATAAACAGAAAGTATAATAAATTGCACACTTTCTAGAGCCTATTGTCTTTATCAGCATGAGATATTTTCAATCTCCCTGGTGAAAGACTAGAGAATGTACTTTTTTCTATTCAATCATGCAATTAAAGTTGTAGATAATACTTATATAAAATACTAGACTACTAGTAGTACCTGTACACAACAATTATTCTGTCAAAGGTTGGTTCTTGTATTGTGATCTTGCTAAGCAGATTGCGCAAGCTGGAGGCACACAAAACAATAGTCATAAATGTCTGGATGCTGTCATAAGCTACCTGATTAACTTAATAGATGAAAATAATGTTAGATACAATATTAATTGGACAGTAAGTATCAGACATTTGGACAAGCAAATATGGATAATAGCATATGACTGATTGTATCCAAAAGCTATTTTAAGAACAACTAAGTTGATCTTTGTGACTAGTGGACAAGCAACTATGGATAATAGCATATGACTGATTCTTCCAAAAGCTTTTTTAAGTACAACTAAGTTGATCTTTGTGACTAGTGTGCCGCTAAGCAAGTATATCAAATATCGACTCCTTGACTTGAGCTTTGAGTCATAGACAAGGGTACAAGTGATGGCTTTAAGACCTTTGAAACAATGGCCATCTTGGAGAAAAAGAAATTCAAAAATATCCCAGAATACATGGAACTCCCAACCATCCAAAGATTTGGCTTGTATCTGACGCTTTGAAAGGAAAAGAGAGTAAGTAGGATGTTTTGCCTAGGTGACCAAGAGGCGGTTGACGCCTTTGGTCCATTAGATTGACAAGTATGAGCTCAGAACATGCATGGCACAAAACTCAAATGAGGAAATTATTACCCAACGCATACAAGCACACATACGAGATGCCTATACAGAGATGCACGCACATATACATATTGATGCATATATAAAACCAAATATAAAGATATATAATCTATTTCAAATTTTCAATGATAAAGAAAAACTTTCTATATATAGGATTCCATCTGACTATGCATAGTATTCTAAGATATCCCACTCCGAGATCTAAATCCTCAAGTATCATAGGAATACGTGTAAAAAATAGAAACCAATGAAAACCTGAGTTGCATATTTTCAAGTCGAATTCGTTCAACAGATAACTCTTCTTGCTCTGCTTCAGGGCTTATTTCATCATTTTTCTTTGGATCTTTATTGCGTCGTACACTCGGCTTCCTGGACAGGATGAGTTGCAGTCTGCAAGTACCAGTGCACCACAAACCCACACAAAAAGGGTGAGGACAAAAAAAGTTTGAAGTTCCAAAGGAAGCAAAATTTTAATGCAACATAGTCCTTCTTACAATATTTAGCATAGAAGTACAGGTATCATTTATCAGCAATATTTTTTTTGTATTTTTTGAAAATTAATGAAAATTTTCATAGGTGAAAGTAGGCAAAAGGAAAAGATCTCTAACCAGATAACACCAATTCGCAATTTGCAAACTTTATCAGCACTTGAAAATTTTAACAGTTTAGTTGGCAAAGTTTCGCTGAGGTGAGATAGGTAGTGCTTTTTGTCACCACTTACAAAAATTTTCCAACCCATCTTGCCAACCCGAAAAGGAAAAGCAAGACGATACTGTCTTTTAAAACTTTGATAGATAATTACCAAATATAAATTGGTATATTAAAAATCTCAACAAAAATTTGTTCTGCAGAAATTACTGAAGTAGTTAGGGTCAAAACTCAAATTTCAAAAGTTCTGCTTAGTTCTGATAAATTCCCAAGAAAAAGAAGTTGTTCCACGACCTGGGTTCAAAACCCGCCTACACCTTAGCATCTAACTGTTGACCACTACCCTGTCTTACCAGTGAAAAAAATATTATCAAAACAATCTCTGTTTTTCAGTTATGCCGCAACGCATCACTTACCTAGTTACTCTGAGAAACCACCTCCATAGACGTGAAATGAGCATATCCACTTTCTCCATGAAAAAGTAATCAGTTGTGCGATCAATTCCAATCCCCCGGCGAAAGATTATATACTTCACATGCAAAACAAGCACCAAAATTATTCTAAGTGTTCAATGAATGAACATAGAGACACAAAACACACACATGCACTCACACAGACACACACACACACACATGTTAGTTGTCTACTATTCAGGCCGATAGAAGAGAACTTAATAGGATGATTAAAAGGTTTTGGGGAATTCTGTTCTACAAAAATGTTTTACATCTTTTCCTTTTCTTCAGTGATAACTATGAGATGTTTGAGAAACTGGGACTTTCGCAAAGGGATTAATGAAGGATCTTATCAAGTCATTTCAAAGGTACTGGCACGAGTCTACACCATGGCTTTCTTACAGTTGCCCTAAAAATATGTCAAATACAGTTGAATTTAGTTTATATGCTGTAGGGTCCTCTTCTGACTGGTATAATCAAGTTCACTTTGATAGTAGCATAAGAAATGAAGACAATGTAAATCAAGTGGTAAGCTTTCACTTTGGGAAGACAATAACCTGAAGTAAGAAGTTGGTAGAAATTCTTACACAGAATTTTGAGAATCCCAAAGAAGCTGATTCAGAAACCAATGGGTAGGTTACTAAATTCTAATTGTTGATCTACATGACTTGATAAAGGAGTCAGGCATTTTTTTTTTTTAATCTGCATTAGCTCTTGAGCAACAAACCTTACAAGCTAAGAGGCTTAAATCCCAAAAAGAAGCATTCACTTTGGCGATTTTTGGTAGTTCATCACTTATCATTAAATTTTGGAATTTTCAGTGACAACTGTTGAATAATGAATGAAATCTTTTCGCAAGATCGCTTAATGGATTTCTTCACTAAGAAAAAGGGTAATCAATTTGTTATCTTAAATAACAATGCTGTGAAATGGGGATTTAAGTTTCTTTTATACCAGTTTATGCTTGTCTCCAACATCTTTAAGTTTTCAGCACTTAAAATCAGTTCAAACATAATTCAAGTTTTACCGAACACTACCTTAATAAAGGAGTAGTACCCAAAAAAAAAACTATTAATTAGAAAGAAATCCAAACATTAGTGCAATATGTGTTATCAGGACACTTTTTCCCTTTCTTTTTTTGGGAATAAAGCCTTGTCCATGACATACCGCACAGCTGCTAAGCTGCCCCACCAGTGAAACCAAAATCATCCCACAAAGATAATCACAGAAGGCCTTCTAACCACATCCATTCAGACACACTGATAAGATACAGAAAAGAATCCAGAAAAATGGATAGCTTGAATCATCTTTGTCCATTCAAATTTTGGTGAAGGAGAAGTTGAATGTAGCATCAAATGGTGACACAACTGATAAACCACCCTCAAACTTTCATATTGGATGTCAAGGGTATTTGTTTTCCCTCCGGCACACATCCTTAATCTGCCAAGTACCTAACATGACCTCTACTATAACAATAATGGATAGACAGACACCCAACCACATGCTCAAACACTAACTACAAAAGGAAAAATGGATTGTAATTATGCTACAAACAACTGAAGTCAGACTTGAGCAATACCTTATCAGAAAAGTCCGGGAGGTTTTCATGACTATGCTCTTCAAAATACCTTTTCAAAAGCTTTTTGTCAAGCTACATCCAATCAAAAGAAAAGAGATTGGGATTAGCACAAACAGGAGCAACATAAAGACATTTAGTGCCCAACATGGAAATTCTAGGTAGTAACATTGACATATTGGCATTGCATAAGGTTTAAACCTTAGATTCATCTACTGTGATTGGAAGATTTAGAAGATATTGCCCAGAATGTGCAACTTCAATTTCCTCGTCACTTGTTATTTTGAAATTGCTCTTATTCATCACCTGCATGAAGAAAGAGAAATGGAAATGTAAACACCAAAATAATAAAAATAACGAGAAAATGATCAAACAAGAAATACTTACCCATAAGTTTGAGACGCACAAGCAAGTGGGTCTACAGAACTGAATTGAGCCTAAAAGCAATTAAGGTGCTCATTGTAAGGGTAGAAGCAACAGGCAGAGGTTAAGGGGAGCATCACAGACCATTTATGCAAAGAATTGTCAGCTAGGTAACTTGGTCAGTGAACAAAATTTTCAGATGAACTGATCTTAAAATCTCCCTACTCCTACATGTTGAAACATTTGAAAACAGAATATTTTATAAATGACGGTGTACACATTTTCAGCAGATACACTCCAATAGATGGACCTTGATACATGTATCTTACATAATATAATGTACACTAACGCAGACACAAGATGCAGCCAACTGACCTCAAATAAGTATGTCAGGAAATTCTGTTCAAGGACATCTATTTCTCCAGGAGATAAGTTCTGCTGCTCCAATTTTTGAGCTCCATGGACGGGGTCAAAGAGGGAATACAATTGCTACAAATATATTACATATTCAGTTCACATACAATCAACTAAGCATAAAAGGATTCAACATAGAAAAATAAGTAATACAGGTTGAGGGTACAAAAAACTGTAAGGTTCAGTTCCTAAAAACTATGGATACATAGACTTACCATTAGATCCTCGAACTGTAGAAGATACCAAGCTCGAATTGTGTATTCAACTCTCTTGCACAACTTCAGAAACTCAGCCCGGTCAGAACCATGTTCTGTAAGAACGAAAAACTTTTAGGCATTGAGACCCAGTTGACAGTAAAAATTGAAACATAAAACTCAAACCCCACTGGAAACCTTCACTCTACAAAAAAGGATGAATTATTCAACAAAAATGAGAGAATAAAGGAAGCTCGGCCACTATAACAAAATGATCAACAAGAAAAATGCATAATTTACCAAATTCATATTCTCTACACTGCACTATACTAATTTGGCCATGATCCAAATCCCAACGAATTCAGAATACAGAACACCAGAATCCAACAAAAACAACTACATATACAAATAGAGAATCAGAATTACCCATTTCTAGACTAGAAAGATTAAATAGAAATCAACTCAAGATATCCATTTTATAACGAAGAATATGAAACACAACCCAGGAATCAAAATCAAGTAAATAAACAGAAAATGCAACAACCCATTTCAAATTTAAGAAAATCTCAAACACCCACATAAATAAAACATAAAAATTAAGAAGAAAAGAAAGACAGATAGTGAAATGGAGGAAGTGGGTACCTATGAGGTTAGCCAAGGTCATAATAAGCTTAGGTTTCAAAACTGGAATAACGGATTCCCGCTCCAAGCGTATAACATCTTTGTTCTTCTCACCCATCTCTGCAACACGATCACTCAACAACAAAAGAAGAGAGACAACCGAGCCTTTTTTTTCTCTCTCTAGCTTAGAACAACCTTAAGAGAGGAGAAATAGAATAAAAAAGGGGTTGTGTTTAAAAGCAGCTGAAATTCGAGAGATCAAAGGAAGGGTTTTCTTTGGAATCCATGGGATTTCATGCTTAGCAAACAAGGAATGCCAACAGAGAAACTCTGTAACTCCTATATTCACTGCTCACTAATTTCGATCTCTAATATTAATGAGAGAGAGAGAGAATCAGTTTTAGTTTTTTTTCGCCCAAATAATTATATGTTTCCTTTGTCCTCTTCTCCTCTTCGTTGTTTATTTTCTTTGACCTTCTTCTTCTTCTTCTAATGTAACGCCCGCGCCATCTTCGGAACGATTCATTGGCTAATTCGCACTGTGTCTCTCTCTCTTTCTGTAAAAGATTAAAACTTTAAAAACGAGGTTTTCAAGAGATTTTCTTTCAATCCAAAATCAGAAAAAAAACCATCCCGGGACCACGATATATTTGCTATTTCGGCTGAGTTTCTTTCCTTCTGTATGCAATAGATATGGACCCACTTCATGGTGGGACCCACACTCCCCACGAAAATCAAGTTTGGTCTGATTGATTTTCATCCACATTAATTGGAGTTGTGTAAGCACTATAATGGCAAGTATTATCGACACCTCAAATAATTAAAAAAAAATACATTTTTTGAGGTTTAAACAAGTACTGTGGGCACTTCAAACAACCAAATTCCTCCCCACCGTCACAAATTTGAAGCTGTGTCAATGGGTTTGAGGAAATTGGCAAAGATTGTGTTGGACGATACTCTTTTTGTCTTACGGCACAAATTGTGCCGCATGGTTGCCTCCAAATCTTATTACGAGACAACATGCCATTGGCCATGGAAGGGAGTAATGGGACGACATTGGGAGTGTCGTCCAACACAAATCCCTTTCCACTCCACACCATGATACTTGTCATACCTCAAAACCTTAAACCCCCTATCTTAAACAACCTAATTAAAGGTTTCCCATAATACTTGCCCTTAACAGATGTCAAAATCTAATGACCGAAAATCAGGCACCAGATAGGCTTCAATGTGCGTCGGGATTATGGCACATGGCACTAGGGACAATTGGACATTTTGATACTAGAGGAATCGAGCTTTTAAAATCCATCCTACCTTAGAGTTGTGGTAGAGGATCAAGCGCAAGTTTAATGGGAATCCCTTAAATCAATTCCTTGATTTATGGAGGTATGGAATAAGGGCTCAACCATTACTAGTGGGAAATCCCTTGATATATAGAGAGAGAGAAGATAACCTGTTTATAGAAAAAAAAAAAAAAAAAAGTGGGCAGTCATTGGATGACCTCTCCACTAAAGATCCACATTTTTAGTGGAAAATTTAATGGATTAGTTGATCAAGGTTTCACACTAGCAAGCCATGGATGAAGAAATCCCCACTAGACTTGCCTTAATGGTGTTACGTTTCCCTTCCAGAAAATCCTATATTCCTATTTATACTGTAGTTTTAACCAAATTCAAAAGCAACCGTTAATGCGTGAGTTACGAGTCAGAGGATTATCGATTCCTGATCTTTTTGATATTCTGCATTCACCTTCGGTTTTGCATTCAGTACAATTTTTATGTGAAATTAAAGGATCCTAAACACTAAACGCAACACTTTACATTTAGGAGCCATTAATTTCACCATTTTTTTTAAGAGGTGAGCTTGTTTTAATGAGATCCGTAATTTGATGCTAACGGGTATTGAATTCGAAATTAAACTATCAATAACATCAGACACTACTAATTATAATAGCTGGCACATGCTAATTTTTTCATTTTATAACCATGCATTTATGTAAGTCTTTCCTGTACAAATAGCTTTTTGGGTCCATAAAGAACAAGTACAATAGTCACAGAGCATGATCTAAAGTTGTGTTTAATTTTTACTATTGTAAGGGCAAGTACTATGGACACTTCAAACAATCAAACAATACATTTTTTAAAGGTTTGAGTAAGTACTACAGGCACCTAAACAACCAACCCATCCCTAAAAAAAAATAAAAATTTGAGGTTGAGACAAGGAGTTCGAGGGAGCTGACAAAGATTGTGTTCGAGGGCATTCTCTTTGTCGTACAACACAAATTGTACCGCACGGTAGAGATTGTACTGACCAACACAATCCTTACCTCCAAACTTTGTTAGTTTATCACTTCCTTTCCACCCCACACCATACTACTTGCAACATCTCAAAATCTTAAACCCCACAATTTGTACATGGTACAATTGTGAGAGATATCTTTAATTGAACCTTTTGAAGTTAATTTCAAGTTCTACATTTTAGATGTAATAAGGTGAAATTCTGATCTCTAGCTACCGACATTATTATGTGGTCATCAAGAGCTCATCCAAAGTTCTAAGAAAAGGAAAAGGGCTTCAAGACCAGAGATTAACCTGGTAAAAAAGAGACAATTGAACATGACGTATATCTACAGTACTACTTGTGTAGAGACAACTACTAAAGGAAAAAAAAAATGTAATTTCCGTTGCCGGGACTTGAACCCGGGTCTCTCGGGTGAGAGCCGAGTATCCTAACCAACTAGACTACAACGGAGCACATCCTTAGGTTCCAAAAACACAATATATAATATTGGTCGTACTAACAGAACCTAAACAAAGTGACAAAAAGCTGCTCAACATTACAACTTCTACCGATTCCTCATTCACTTTTAATTTTCAATCAACTTTAGATTAACTTTTGATGGGGTTAGAAATTTTAGAATGAGCTAATTTTTTGCCATGATGTTGTACATAATAAAGAGAGCAACCTCACAAAATTTCAGCTCTTGAAGTGTATCCATGTGGGCCCCACAAGCCGGTGTTTAAAATATGAACACCTAATCGAGTGTTCACATAGCACCGTCCTTCCTAAGAAATGGTACACATACAACAGGGTTTAGTCATAAATAGATAAATATTTTTTAAAAAAACAAAACAAAACAAAATTTGATAGTTTCCATTTTTCTGTTGTTTCTGATTCATAATAGTAAAACATGCTAATAATTTGGTTTTTGCCCAGTAAATGCTATTACCGATTGTTCTTTTGAAGGTTGTTCTGATTTGTAGGTTGTAAGATAAGGTATTTATCTGATTAGGTTTGATCCAGAAAACATTCTCCATTTCTATAACTCAAACTGTACCTGGTTATTATGGTGGAGCTACATTAGCTTGAACAATCAGGGACCACACCTGAACCAAATAACAAGAAGAAACAAGTCTAGAAACTTGCCACGTAATCGTAACGACTCAAAACTGTCTCTGTACACCCATGATATATCATGTAATAATGTAAATAGTATAATGCCATTGAGTTTGTTATTGTCAACATTAGACCTTACATGATTGAGAAATTACAGATAAACCAAAACAAATTGGATCTTCATAGTTAAATACCTCTGATTGGATTGACCACCATCGTCGGTTCATTTTTTCCCCGCTTCACAATTACCTGCTCAACCCTGTATTTATACCTCCGTGCCGAATATGCGAAAACACAGAAATTGATAACACTTAAAACTGTAAGAAGCCAGTACAAGTAATCGAATCTACCCTTGTTAATGTTCTGAGACAGCCACGAAGGTTTCCCTTCCTTTTCATTCCCCGTGACAGATTTGATGATGCTGTTCAATATGGTGGCTACAAAACAGCCTAAACCCCCTGCTACAGCAGCATATGCAGATCCTATACTTCTCATGGCATCTGGAGCCTCCTGATAGAGAAATTCTAGAAGTCCCACTATGCAAAACACTTCGGCTATGCCAATCAAACAGTACTGGATCAACAACCAATATGCAGTTAGGTTGGGCATGGCAGTTAGAAAACTAGCCTCATACCCATTCTTGATTGCATAGTTTCTTCTGTACCGCTCGAAAATTGCAGCCCATGCCACAGATAGGATCGATACTGCCAAACCGATGCCTACTCTTTGCAGCTGTGAAGCACCATGAGGGTGACCAGTGATGCGGCGAGACAGTGGGACAAACGTGGAGTAATAGAGTGATAAAATGAGAAAGATACTTAGGCCAGGAAAGACAGGCATACACGTAACAGGGAGTTTCAAATGTCCCATGTGGGTGTTCATGGTATACACCTGTTGAACAGATAGAGTCAAAAACTCCGTTAAAATTACACTGAGCATTATCGTGCAGGCCGGTATCGGAAGAAGTCTCAGTAGTATCTTCACTTCTTCTACTTGGGTTACAGTGCAAAGCCTCCAAGGACTGGGATCAGCACCATCCTCTTTTAGTTGCAGAGCTGCCTTGTCCAAACATCTGTGGTAAAAAAAAGGTCATAAATGATGAGACTGGTGATAAAATACATCATAGTAGTAAGAAAAGAGGAAATCCAGAATGGCCAAGGTAAGTAATCTTGCAGTAGCAATTGCCAGTATATTAATTCACCAAATGTGGAATACATAACCAAAAACAGATAAAAAGTAAACTTCCATACCTAAAATCATCGCTGTGAGCTATCTTCCCACTACCCTTTATGGCAGAGTGTTTGCCTGAAATTTCATACAAGCCCACTAACTCACTACTAGAGAAAGATTTGTGTCGCTTCCGATATGCGGCAACCAGAACTTGAGCAACCCGTGTTAGAGGGCTGCCACCTGGCAACCTGTGCCTATATAAAGGAGTACCAATAAAGAAGACCACATTTGAAACACCCATAGCTATGGCTAAGGAACCAAATGCAGATCCCCAACCATGTTTCATTTGTATGTAGACTATCATAGTGAAGGCCACAATTGCCCCAATAGTGACACAGAGATAGAAGAAATTGAAAAACCTGTCCAAGTGCGACTTGTAATCTCTACTATTTTCATCAAATTGATCAGCCCCAAATGAGGAAACACATGGTCTAATGCCTGCAGCTCCAAATCCCGTGATATAAAGCACCGCGTAGAGGTACATCATCTGCCATGGTTTTGCCTGCTCACAATGGCCCAAAAGTAGGGACAGCTGATTACATTCATCTTGATTTGGCACGAATATATTCATTGTGGCACATAAGGTAATTCCTGTCAGACCCTGCAGACCCAAATATAACTTGTTAAACCTTGGTTATCCACAAGAGAGAGGACGCCATTGATGCTTCTCATAACCTCAAGAGTTTTCAATAGAAAAATTGGAAATTATCTTATAAACCCTGAAAGCTTCGACAACCCTGTTTCCAGGCTCTCTCTTTGATTTCTTATGAACTTCAATAACTGAGGCATATCTATATACACAGAAACATGATCACAGCCTATTAAAACTATAAGGGCAGGAAGTATTGTTTCTGGGCATAGGCACACATCTAGGTACCAAACATGACAAATTATATTATTGAAGATACTTTGAGAATCTTAAATATATGTGCTATAATCTGCCAATAATCTTTAAAAATTCTTAGATCAGAAAAAGGAAAGACTTGAAGAATGCCAATTTGGTTGCTAAAAGAGAGAACTAAGAGCACCATGGTTTTCTCTGCGGACATATTTTTCTAATAACCTAGGAAAAGAACTCCACTTGGAGAGCAAGGGTCCGATATTCTTAACAAGAGATTCTTACGTATCTTCCTTTTACAAGAGCATTTGAAAGACTATCTAAAACATATTTCATTATAACTTAAAGAATTAGTTAACAAGAAGGGGAAGAAAATAAAGAGCCTCGTTTCAATGCCATCGCTTCAAAATAGTATTAGCTTACGTGTAGTGTTTACGCAGGTCTATCGTTTCCCAATTTAAAAGGATCCATATTTCAATATTGGGATCTTTGACCTTACACCCCTAGTTAATAGCCCAAAGTAGTCAAAGCAGGAAAAAGGAAAAAATTTCAACTTTATGTCCCCAACTCGGTCCATATCAGTGTCTATGAAGGCTTTGTTCCCATAGATATTATAAGTATCTAAAATGTCAAAATAATCATGGACCCCTACTTTGCTCCTTGGCGCATAGTTCTTACCATGTTACCAATGTTAGGGAGTAATGACTCTCCAAATCCACCTCAATTGTCCTCTAACTTCAAAGTGTCAAGGGATTATGGTCTCTTCAAACCAATGTTTTACAACGCGAAGGCGGAAGTGAGGCGTACTCCTTAATTTCTTTTTGGAAAAGTGTTTAAATATTTTAAAAAAACATACACACAATATATATGTTATAATACTTTAAAACACATCAATGTTGTCAAACAATTATAAGAACATAAGAAAGAAACATGAAACAACAATTAACCATAAAAAAAGTAACAAAAAAAAAGAAAGAAGAAGCACTGCCTCACCATATTCCTTGAAGGCATACGCCTCGAGGCGCCAACCCACCGCCTCGCCTCAAGGCGTATGCCTCAAAGGCTCAAACGCTGTTTAAAACATTGCTTCAAACTTCTAACCTTCCGGATGTAACGGCATTCATGGACTCAACAATATTGACAGACTGAAACAAAGAGACGCCAAGATATTGAAAAGGTTGGATCTCTTGTCAATTCCGTCAATTAACCAAGGGTTTGACCCATCAGTTCCCTTTGAGTATTTTATAACGACAAGGATTACATTATAGATAGGGTATAAATTTAGGTTCATAGATTTGAAAATGAAACTTTACCGCAAGATAGATCGTCGAGAAGATTGCTATCGTCCAATATCGGCCAAGATATGCATCGGCAAGAAAACCACCCAGCACAGATGAAGCCTGTGATATGCCCAAGAAAATGTTCACCGCATCAGCTGAGCTGGAAAATGGTCTATGCATGACATAGAACATGAATGCCACCATATTAACTGAAAGGCCGAAATAAGCCATTCTCTCTGCCATCTCGTTCCCTACAAAAAAAACATCCAAAACCTACATATCAGAACCCCAAATGATAAAAGAAGGCAAAATTCGATAGAACTACACAAGAAAACAAGTCAATAACAAGCGGTGGGCAAAAGCAAAACCAATGTACATTCTTTTCTTTTCTACCCTTTTAAAGACAATAGTTTAACCAATAAAAAAAACACAACAGTGTACTGCAGAACAAGGAGAAACAAGAGCAATTGCAAAGACTACAGAAGGACTATTCTATTTATACCAAAAATGAAGAAGGCAGCAACCCAGCCCCCTGTCTTTGACAGATTAGTAATGGGTTTTCCATGGATATTAACTGGAGTAGTTCCTCCTGCAATATAACCCCCACCAATGGCCGTTCGCCTATCATCGCTCTCTACGAAATAAATCCCAAGTTTCTTTCTTTGAAGCGAATCCGAACTCCTTTCCAACCTCGCTGGTGTCTCTGTAAACTCTTCAGGTGACTTGATTTCTCTGGAATCCATACCTAACAGTAGCAAGCAAGGACCCCAAGTGAGAAAATCACTATATATAAATATATACCGTATGCTGATGCTCCAACTACTTCTTCCGGTCTTAATGGAGGTGAGGTACTTGTTTTCTTTAAGACCCAAAAATTCTCTCTACTTGATATCCCGTACACCAAATGATAACCATTTCTTGATGCAATTCAAAAATTAAAACCCTAAGTGCTACAAAATGCTGATCTCATAAATGGAAGGAAGATAATCTAACTCAATACACACCTTAGATTTCTAATCACAACTCTGTCCTCGAAATAAACACACAGACAAGTCAGGAAGAAAAAAGAATTCCCCGGTTGGACCTAATACAAAAGAGGAAATCTGAACTTTCGGGACGATTTGAGTTACTTTAATTGAAGCTATGAATTCTTGATAAAAATAAAATCATCACTTTAAGGATCCAACCAACCACGTGAAAATCCAAATAATTCGAACCAACGCAATAAATTGTAGTGATTGAGAGAGAGAGTGAGGCGCCATTAATGCGTACCTGTATATTAGGTTTGAAGATGAAACACCAGCACCGTTCGATCTCTTGAGCTCGAGGTGACGACATCATCACTTTTTCCTGTAAAGAAATTAGGGCACAAGAAAAGCCTGATGGAAATCGAGATTAGAAATGATGAATTGTGGGGTAAAAAGGAGCTCTTGAGAAACAAATTTCATGATTTTTAACGTTTAATTGCTTGCTCCTGGAGTCCTGGATGAACTGTTTGGTTGAATAATGTTGGAAGCATTACAGTGAAACCATGACAATGAAAGCTGAAGCAGGAGTGAACTTTTGACGTCGCATCTGTGTGCGTCATCGGTATTGTCGCATGTCATGCAGTTAGCCACGTTGTATGATTGGACGTGGGGATCCAGTTACTTTTGGAGGTGGCAGATAAAAAAAGACATGCGACATCAAGGAGTTCTCCCATCCCATGCTCTTGCCTGCATTTATTGGCCATGTTTATGAATGTATCAGTAGCACCCCCAAATATAGGACCCACTAGGCCAGTGTGACTTTAAAATCTCCAACTTCTCGTCTTGGACCCTCTAGAGAACACCTGTCATATTAATTAAGGGCAGTGCTAGGGCTACCAAAATCCCTACCGAATTTGCTACAGCAGGCACATTTCACGGTGAGATTCATAACACTTTAGGATGGAATGCGAAATACGAGGAGATGCAAATCACTTTGACCGTTGGATGCTTGAGTGGTAGCAAATTCTGTAGGAATTTGCTGTAACTCAAGCATTACCGATTAATTAATGGTTTGGAGATTATCTTACAACTCATCTACACTTATATGTAGGAATGCTAGGGGCAGTGCCGACCCTGCGACTTAACAGGCCCGGAGCGGATCCAAAAGAATGTGGCTCCATATATTTTCACATATCAAAAAAATTACAAATACGCAACAAGAAAAAAAAATTACAATAACAGGAACAATTGCATTTCACTAATTTACTATAACAAAAGATTTCATATATACTCGAAAAGCATTACAGTATGTGTAATTTTTCTTTTATGTAAGCATTGGACCCAAATCATTTTAGTGTTACCTACATACTCAAGAAGAGGGACTAGCTATACATGACCCCATTGAGATCAAGCACAATGTAGTTCTCCTCAAAATGTCAAAAACAAAGGCCAATGCCTACAACCACAACAAAAAAAACTTCCAAAACTTCCATGACAAAGCAGAAACACCCAATAAACCATATAAAGTGTCACTTGTGAAAGATCATTCTTCTTGCGTTTTTAGTTATAAAATCACCAATTGTGGATGTATAATCATTCTTATTGGATTGATAAAAAAATTCTAAAATACATGCTTCCTTCTTGATTTAAAAAATGTTCTTAAATACTTAGGGACCTTAGGGTTAAAATCATTAGGATCTTTGCCGCGAAATTAAACCCTTTTCAAATTAATTAAGGTTTAATATGTGCAATCTATCTTTAAGCCTTCTTCAAAAATAATTAAGGTTTATTGTTTCAAAACCCTTATCAAAGGTAAATTAGAATCATTCGGTAATTAAGGTTTCAGATACTTAATTAGTGTTTTTGCAACAAAGATGAACCTTAAAATCTCTCTTATACACTCTTTAAAAATAAAATAGACAATTAGGGCTCAAACAATTAACATTTTATATCTAATTATCTATAGAACAACTTAACAAGCCAACTAAATTAAACAATCTTCAAAAAATAAAACTCAATTAAATAAAAATAGGATATCAAAAATAAAAATTACATAATTTAGAATTCGGAGATTAAACTTACAAAGTTTCTACTGTTCACATACTTTAACAATTTATGCTTTATGGCTCAATACATTCCACCCTTTCCCTTTATCGTCATTTATTCATTTAGGGCATTAACAACTATAAAAAGAAAGAGAGAAAGAGAAGAAACATATTGTTAATTTTTTATTTGTTCATCAGTAATTTACTAATTTATTATGTTTTTTATGTTTAGAAGTTAGATCTAGTGATTTTTTTTTCAAATGATTCAAATGAATAATCGAAAAAATTGCTTACCTAAGGAGTTAAGTTGAGGATGACCGATGAAAGGAGAGTAGGAACTAGGAAGAGAACCACTGCACCGTGAGGGACTGAGGGTTTTTTTTTTGTTCCTGTTTCAAAAATTTCACTCTTGGTGAACTGGTGAAGATAAAAGATCCATCGAATTGGGATTTGAGTTGTTATATTTAAAGTTTTTAATGTCCCCCAACTATATAACTATTTATTAAAAAACCATCTAAATTTTTTTTTTTAAATATACCCAACTAATATGTACTGGGCCTAGGAGGCCCCCTAAATTTTGGGGCCCAAAGCACCGCTTGTGGTGTTTTGGCCCAGGGCCGGGCCTGGCTAGGGGAGCCTTTGGAGGACATGTTGGAGCAAATTTTTGGTGGAAATAGTCTACTTACCATGTACTCGTTCACCGTCAAAAAAATATATTATGTCATTTTAAAACTTTAGATATTCTAAAATTTTATTTGAAATTCAACACAATATATTTTACAATATATTTTCAATGGGTTTTTTTAGTGGGGGTGTTAAGTTTTAAAAGGACATGCTTTCGGTACCATGATCTACAAATATCCGCAAAAAAAATCAATCATTGGATAAACTCGAGCCACAACCATAATGTTAGCTACATGCATGGTCCCCAGCATAATTAATACTCATTAATTCATTAGTCATAAATCCTTCTCCCAAAGTCCCATTAACACCTTGTAGACCTACTAATTACTACTATCAGTCACACCTCCCTCTTGGTAGATCCACTCATAATAGTTGGATTGAATTCTTTATTTATTTTTTCAATGTTGATTGATTTGACAGGCATTTCCATTTTGGAGGATATTCGGACTTTGATTCATTGATTTGATTTTTGGTGTACAAGAATGTAAGTATATATATTCAGTGAACATTGAACATGTTGGCTTGGAATATGGTTGAAAGTTGAAACATTAATGTCACATAATCAATAGATCTAAATTCAATTTTGGCCACCCACAGTAAATAATTAATACATAATATTATAGGTGGATGAATAGCTCTATGAGAGGTTGATATATTGTTGTTCTATCGTTGTGCTATTTTGTGCACCCCCGCCCATTTTTCAGCCTTTCGGTTTGATGTCATGGGTCAATTTAATAATTAACATTTTTGACAGCACAACATCCAACCAACGGTTCCATGATGAAATATAACGTGCACCTTTTCCGGATGCAGAAATGTTATTCTTACTGCATTATCTTTACTGCAATATTTACTGCATTCATCCAACGGTGACGACTTAATCCCACACCCCTCGTGATATGCGTCATTCCCTAAATTACATTGCTACCCTCTTAAAAAGCTTGTGCAGTATAAACTGCAGTACAAAATGCAGTACGTGTAGCAAAGCCCGGCCGGATGAAACATAATAGCATTTGTTGACGTACGTCCGATAACATTTTTCTTTTTTTAAACTTAAGTCTTATACCGCACTTTGTGCAGCCATTCTACCATTATTCATACTTCATATTTTTTATTAACACTGCATTTATACATTTTTTATATTATTTTGTGGGACTCACATGAGATGAAGATCATTGTCACAAAAAATTAACCATTGAATCTTTGCCATATGAACCCGTACGCGAAGTGTAAGTAGAGTGTTTAAATAAAATATGTGTAAAAAACTGAGAAAATATATAAAACAAATAAAACTTGTGAGGACAAAATAAATGAGATTTTGCATATTGGGAGAGTCAGTTTTGAAAATAAAATTTTGTGAAGATGTGTGTTACGACTTATGTCTAGTGGTTAGGAGCTAATTATAACCCCCTTATATAGTATAGATGAATTGACAAACTAAACTACGTGTGTGTAATGATAATGTCATGTGGGACATACATGAAGTGGAGATGATCCATGAGCTGATGTTGATCTAAATGATGATAGGATTGTCGCCACAAAAGATCAGTTCTTGTATATATCATCTCCATACGACTACATTGGCTAGTGTAAGATAACTAAAAAGTTAGACTTAAAGACACAATTGATACTTATGGAAAAAAGTGTTTCGGCTAGGTAAAGTGTAACGACCCAAAATAATTAAGTCTAGCATTTAATAATGAGTTTTTATTCGGAGCATAATTTGAAGAATCGAACCGTACAATTGGGTAGATCTCGAAAAGTTATTCAATTTGGACTATTCATGCGCGAAAATTGGACACTGATTGATCCCAAATCGAGGCCCGGAACACGGTNCACATCGCCTAGGAGAGTGTCCAGACCCTGGGCTATGAGGTTACGAATCGTCTTACAGTGTGCCAAGGCCTTTTAGGTGAGCTCTCTGGGCTCATACTAAGAACAAAACTCTGTACCCGTGTGGGGTGGCTAAAGCAGGGACAATATTGGTGCACGTGTGAGCGGGGCGTGACATAAAGCCTCTTATCTAATATTATAATGAGGCTCCTATGCGGCTTGTATAGGAGCCGTGTATGAAGTTGCGTGACTTTTGTCACGTTTTTTTTTTTAAAAAAAAATACCTTATACACTTGATTTACACTTGTCAATGGGGTCACATGGAGTGAATCTAAGGGCTGAGTTTTTTTTAAGATGATCTCCTCAACGTGTAGATCACATCAGCCTATATATAATCACCAGTGGACCCTCCTAATATCCATTTTATTATTGAATTTCAATTACATGTGTTTGTACGTTCATGTAGAGATAATCCAAGGTCTGATTGTTTGTGTCGATGATCTATCCATCGTCTAGATCAACATTAGTGCGCGTATCGTTCCCAAGTGATCCACCTAATACCCAAAATAATACGCCGAATAATTTGCCAATTCATAAGGGACAAAAACGAGTTTATCACGTGTGTAATCCGTTTGGATATCCCAACTGCAATTTTATTTTTGTAAATAATAATGCGACGCAAAATTTGTCAATTCACTACGTGCGTATGACAGTGCAAAACTCATTGTTGGGAGAAAGCCAAGTATAATATAATAGTTTCTTACTGTTGATTGATTCGAAAGGCATTTTGGATATTGACTTACGAGTAACCCATCCATTGATTTGATTTTGGATGCATAGGTACATTCATTTAACATTTTGCCTCTCCTATAGAGCTTGTACACTCCCCACCTCTCGACACTACTATTCATCATCTATCACAATCTAGATGTGGTTGAAACCTTAGCTTCACATAATCACATAATCAATACTATTGTGGCGTCAAATTTCGCCTCAATTGGATAGTGTAATTTTGTAAATGATGATAATGTACATAGCGAGTTGGGTCCATTTTATTCACACAAATGTATTAGGAGTCGGCTCAATAGTACGTGAAATGCATACATTAGTAGGGATATTTCCTTTCTAAAATAACAAAACAAAACAAAACAAAACACCAAAATTATTATTTTCTTTTTAAAACTTTTTTATAAAATATATTTATATATTTACATGAGGTTTACATTTACCAGTAGAGGCATATAGAGTTGATCCAAAGACAAGTTATTTTTTACAATAATCTCAACAACGTCTAGATCACATCGGACTATACATCGTCACCGAGTGAGTGACCTAATACCCATTTTATTCTTACATTTTATTTACACGTATTTGTGCGCCTATTAAGAGATTTTTGTGACGATAATTTATCAATCGTTTAGATCAACATCAATGCATCGTCCCCAAATGAGACCACATGCAATGTGAGGGGGCAAAATGAGATACTGGGAGTGTGCACAGCACGCGTACCGTGTGGCCCTACCGCGCTAAGCGCGGTTGGACATGGCTCGTATACTAACGGTTACTTGCATAGTCACACAGTCACACTCGGGTTTTAGAGAATAGAAATTAGAAAGTGCTGGAAAAAATGGATCGTTGCAGAGAAGGCGATGGAGCGTCGCCGTCGAAGAAAGAAGACTCATCAGAAACCTTATTTCCGGAGCTTCTCAACTTCGCATGTAGAGCTCAAACACTCATCTCCGAACTCTTGATCTTATCTGCTCGGATCCCTCCCGAGTTCGTTGATCCTCGCTATGATCCCGTTCTCTTCGATCTCAGGTTAGTACTATCCCCCACCTCTATCTCGAACTTTCCTACGCAACCTTGATTAAATTCTAGGGTTTAGTCCTTTTGAAGAAATTCATGTTCTAATTTCATACGTTTGAGAGGTTTTTATTGTTCGAAATCTGTTTTTAGTAAATAAAACATCGGTCTAACAGGATTCTTACTAATTTCGCCAATGTTGAGTTTTCATGGAAATTTTGGCTCCCATTAGATGGCTTTGATGATTCATTCGGAATCCACTATTTCACTTGAATTCTATTTGAAATCTTGGTTACACGCCAAGTTGCCCAAAATTTAGTTACTCTAATCACGATTTTATCATATATAGAGGGTGTTTGGCAACCAGAAGCAGAAATGCTTTCTAAGGAGAAGTTAGTTTTGGTTAAGTCCTGGCTTATAAGTTAAATAGTTAATAAGTAAAAAAGTTAGTATGGCAACATGATTAGAAGTCAATATCACAAAGATGATGGTGAGGTGGTGGTAGTATGGCGATGGTGAGGTGGAAATATTGGTGATGTGGGGATGGTGAGGTGGCAGTTGTGAGGTGGTGGCGGGGATGTGGTAGTAGTGAGGTGGCGGCGGTGGTGACGGTGAGGTGGTGGTGGTGGAAGTAAAGTTTTGACTTCTAGAAGTCTTTTCTAATTGTGTATCCATTCATACTTTTTTGCTTTTCAACTTATATAAGTCGAAAAGCAACTTCTTAAGGTGTTGCCAAACACCCTCTATGTCCCTTTAGAAGATTTTGTGAATGAATGGTTAAATATAAATTTTGGTCATTTAATCTGGATTGTAGTTTTTCATTTACTGCGCTTTGTGACAAGTGGTGGAGTATTGAAGTGCTTCAATTTTCAGGTACTTTGATTCCCCCCATGATTTCGAAGCAAGAATTGATGGGAATGCAGGATTGGAGGAACTTGAGGATCAGCTTCGTGAATCTTGTTCTGTTTTTATGCAAAGGTTTTTTCTTCTGGCGAATGGAATCGTGGTGTACCATCAGGAGCTTCTCAAATACTTAAATGACTTACAGGAAGGGATGCATGTAAAGAGTACACTGGAGAGAGTAATTGAGAATGAGGAAGGACGACAGTTGCTTACGGAATCATTAGCATTGTTTGGATGCCTGCTACTGCTTATGGAGCACCATATGAGCGGCTCCTTGCGAGAGAAATTGCTTGTTGCACACTTACGCCATGATCGATGTTTTGATGCTCCCAATTTAGAAGTCATGTGTTTGCTCTGTCGTGTTCACCCGTCTAATACGTCCGGCTCACTTCGTCAAGTTCAATCTTCTCGTTCTGGCTCTGTGATGGTATTAGTTCAGAAGCCGGAAGATCTTTTCATGAGATTTCCTTTCCCAAAACAAGTTTTGGATTCTGTGCTTAGTTGCCTAAAGGATTGTGATTTGTACAACCGCATCCTTCACTACCCTGATCCGGAGCACTGCTCTGTGGCATTGGCATCTCAGGCTGGATATCTGTACATTCTGCTATTTTATTTGCCAGTGATGCTTCATAATGAGTTTGTTATGCGAGAAATTGTTGATCGATTCTTTAGAGATTCCCTGGTTGTTCCCATATTTATGTATTTTACCGTGGATTTGTCATTGTCTTGGGATACGTATAAAGGAGCAAAAGCATCACTATCTTCGTGTTTAATGCCATCATTTATCCACGACCAGTGCCAGCTTCATTACATGAAGGTTCGTTTTATTGCTTATTTGATAGAAAGTTTTTATATACAAAGCTGTATTTCTTAGTGGAGTCTTGGCTTAAACAATTACAAAATCTTTAGATGACTGCTGATGAACATTCCATGAAGATGCTCTCTGTTCGGTTTGAAATGGTTATGTTATGCATTGCATATGTAAAACTTATGGTACTTGGATTGGACCCTTAAAATTCCCCTGCACTGAACTCTGAGATTTGGGACTCAAACAAGTAGTCATCTTATATCTGTACTGATCCCTCTGCTTAGTATGTGTAGCATAACCAGATAACAGAGTCCTGTACCTGCACTCGGATGAAATAGTATAGAACTTTGAGAAATACTAATCTCTACTAATATATAAATCCATCAGAGGTTCCCAATGGTTATTTCGTAAAACGTGATGGCATCCTGCCCTTTTTACAAGAACTACCTTTCACCTAAATAAAGTCATTAAAGAACATAAAGATATAGAGGGTATTTTACTAATAAAAATCCAACATCCCCAATGAGTTTTGAGAAAATAACTAACCACGTTTTCATAAATGCCCACTTATACCGAATTACTTAAGAATCTAATGTGTATCTTACACATATGACTTCCATGTATTAGGTATACTAGGTATAAGCTTTCGGTCAAAATACATGTGCAGCTAACTGGTGCAACGAAAAATAAAAATTACATTCTGTCCTCAAGATTTTTGAGCAAGATTACTCTTATTCACTATTCCTTGTCTGCATTTAGAAGATATCTGCTTATTAATGATGGTAATGGATTCAGCATAATCATATTGCAGGTTAATGATCTTATGTCTGAGCTATGTTCAGCTCTCTCCAATCGTGTTCTAAACAGGGATTACGTGTTAAATAACTCCCAGTCACTTCTCGCTTTGGTTAGAAACTGCAATGTCTCACTCCGATGGCTTTTGCTCCATAGAACCGTAAGCTTCTGGAAACAAAACTGTTAACCAATTCCTTTTTTTTTCCTTTTTCTTCTTCTTGTTTCTCTTTGATGGGGGGTGCAACCAGGAGAAACTGCAAGTCTGCAACCATGGTATACCCAGCTCAAGAAGGGTTGTCCCCCTTTCATTAGCTGCTTCTCCTTCTTGAATGAGTTTTTCTTTCTTAATTTCATGAATGCTAATATTAATTTATTTTCTTATATTTCTACTACATGTAGTCCAATAACAAGAAAGTAAGGGACACAGTAATTTCTGCTGGAACCGCTCATCAGATCGAGGAAGAGGCCCTGTTATCATTCCTACTGAAGACCTCCCAAGTGATGATTGTTTTCTGTGTAAATTGTAAAATTATACTACTATAGATAGCAGCATATAGAATTCTGTTTATCCAAGGTATTTATTATCATAGAAATGCCATGTTTCAGTTTGAGTTTGAGGTGAACCAACTCTATACTGAGCTTATGGAAAGCAAGGGAACTCTGTGGCAAGAGAGCAAAGGACATGCTTCTGAATCAATGCAGGAGTTATCTGAGTATTTCTCTGGGTCTCGGGTATGTTTCAGCTTATTTTCATGGATTTATTGATCAATCTCATTTTCTTGAGTTGCAAAAATGTGCAATTTCAGCATTGCAGTCATAGTTATAGATATATGTCTGCCTGTATGTTATTTGCTTCTGAACTTTGCCTTGTTAACTCTTATTTTTCTGCAGACTTTGTCATGGAAAATAAAAGATGAAAATCTGATGGACTTGTTCAAGAGTTTGTGTGTGCAGGTAAATAGTCAGGGCTGTACCTTTTTTAAGTTCTTAGCAGGTAGAGAAACTCTCTTTCTCCAAATGAAGTTTTTATCATCATCTATTGTATTTTTTTATATCTTACTAAGGTCTGGACCCTATGCTATATTAATTTTCTGGTCATTGCCTCTTCAACTCATTTTCTTCTCTCTGAAACCTAATAAAAAAAAAAAGCTAATTTTATTTGCAGGCATGATTGCACAATTTGTAGATTGCCTTTCTGTGGTGTCTGTTCTCTGATATTACCTTTCTTTTGATTTTATCTTTCATCAAGTTGCTTACTTTTGGGGCAACTGAACTATGCTTTTGTAGTTTTTTCCATATCTTGCTTCACCTAGAAAAGAAAATACGACTCATGTTCCTCAGCAGTATGTCGCATTATCTCTACGTCTACTACATGTGAAGGGGCGTGGAGACGGCTCAAATCATTTCTGTCCTTGCTCACCAAATTTGAATCCCCAAATACCCTTCAAAATTAGAAAAAGTAGTCTGTCTATCCCTTTTCGCTAAAACACGTGCCAAGCACATGCGTAACCCTCATATTGTCATATACTTTATTACGGGTAGAATTTTCTACGAAATCGAGGTTGTTTTAAGAACTCTAATTCTAACAAAATTCGTTGTTGACAGGTTTGCTCATTGGACTGGACAAACAGTGGAAATGCTGGGAAGAAACTCTATCATGTGATATCTACATTAAAAGAAGTTGAACAATTTCATGAGGTATTTGACAGGGGAAGGTTATCATGCCAGTTCCTATATGAACAATTTCTACTTAAATTAAATTCCATCATTGAACTAAGAATATTTTCCTTTTCTCTTTTGAATGCAAATGTGTGTTGTTACCAAAGACAAGAACATACATGATACATTTGCATTAGAAAACCATTTAATCTGCTTTACCACATTCGTTCTCTGTAGTCTCCCTTGCACCTCAGATCCATTTAACTATAGGAGATTTTCTCTGCAACTCAATTTTGCAATAATGGTGGACAGACATCTCTTTACCCACCCCTTCCCCCCTACGACTACAGCTAAACTCCTACAAGGCCACAATAAATTTTTTTGAGTGGAAATTCAAATTTTATTAAATAGGACAAAAGGCAAAGAATGTACAAGTATGAAAATATAAGATAAAAGTAAAATCTATACTAGGATAGGCCAACAGGCTGGCCTTCCCAAAAGCCTTCCGGTTGAAAGATCATAATTACAAGGCCACAAAATCCCAATTCACCCTTCTCACTGTCAAGCTTGAATTCTTGAGTAGGCATCAGAGAATTCTATTAAGGTTTTGTATTTGTCTGTGGGATAGTGGTTTAGCATAAGATGATAACATATACAACTTATTATGAGATAATAATTGCACTTATTGATCTTTATTAATTTTCACTCCAACAAACAAATGCTGTTTCTCTACACCTTATTGTTCTTGTGGATTAGCATAAGATGATAACATATACAACTTATTACGAGATAATAATTGCACTTATTGATCTTGATTAATTTTTACTCCAACAAACAAATACTGTTTCTCTACACCTTATTGTACTATGAAGAAAACCTTTTGCCATCCGAAAACAAGTGAACTGATTGGACTTAAACAGCTTCTACATTTCTATTGCCCATATAGCTTGCCTTTCTTCTTTGCTAACAAGTTCTGGATATTTTAAATGTAAACACGTTTAACTCGTTCTAGAATGTTATTATAGTTAATCTGTATTTCTACTTTTTTGCTTGACACTTTTTTTTTTCAAATATTTCAGCTTAAAGAAAATTTGCATATCAAGGAGCAGATCTCTATCATTCATAAGTACTTGCAGAATATGCTCCTAGCTCTCAATTTACATGATGATACACTCTCGACCTTATCTCTGGTATCTCTAGAGCTCTAGACACTTAAATTTTCCTTTGGATCTTATTTACAAAGTAACTGCTATGCATACTTTGTTCACAAAATGAAACATGCATGCTTATTGCTTGGGTGGTGCCATGGTGGCATTTGAGCTGTTGTACCTCTATGATTAGAATAATTTTGTCCTAAACTCCTGATCAAGGAATTTTTGTCAGAGGAGACTTCAGATGAAGTCTGGAGTTTTGTCTGCTCAATATCTCATTGATGTCAAACCCAATTTCAGTGTTTATATTCTCATTGATGCCGCTTTAGTCAGAAATCCAGCAAAACTTTATCTAGAAGTCCCGCAGATAGGAATCAGAGAGAATATTGATAATATTAAGTTATCATGTTTGAGTCCCACCTTGAACATAAACTCATTCCTTTGTCGAGCTAATTACTGGTGTTCTTTCTAATGGCATTAGGTTATGGACATCATAGGAAAGTTACTGCATGTTCCATTCTGGGACAGTCGAATGATGTGCAAAATTTGTCACCAAAAGTTTTTATAATCTCATCTATTTATTATTCATAATCATAACACTACGAATATGTGGCTCAAGATAGAGTTGAATGGTGAAATAGATACCTGTTGTCAACTTTAACACTGGGAAAAAGGTATAGATGATTTTTATGATGATTAAGTCATAAAAAGAAAAGCTACAGTATTATCGGAACATTTTCTATGTATGTCTTCTTTACCTCTTTGTTTATAGTTCTTTGCATCTTACAAGTTACTGTTGTACGCATCTCCTGTAGTGAAGATGGTTAGTTATGCATGCAGATCACTGACGCTGTCTACATGTGGGGGTTTATTGAAAATTTTACTCAAAGGTTGTACAAGAAGGTCAAACAAGATTCATCCGTCGTGCTCAATTTACATGCTTTATTTCTCAAATTTCGATCAGTGCTAGATGTACCGATTGTCCGGCTTTCACAAAACAGAAGGTTTACTGTTCCAAATTTCCTACATTATTGTTTTCTGTTAGTTATTTCATTGCATTATTGTTGCTGTGATTATTTTATGCTGTTCTCTTTTGGGAATTCACAAAAGTGGATAATAGTGTGCACTAAGAGCTCAAAATGGCACTTCAGTACTCATAGACAGGCCATCAGAATGGTATTGACAATAAAATCAAGTCGGACACCAGAATGCAATCCATTTTCAAGTGTCTGGGTAACATACCCATATACTCAAGTGCAATACTTCAATAAGTGGAACAAATATAAAAAAGAAAAAAAGAAGGAACTCAGGCATAATTTCTATTGAAACCTTTAGATATTATAAAACAGTCAGAAAACACTCTAATGTGTTATCTTACTAACAAAGAACAATAAACAACCATAGGAATGATTGAAATAAGGGAATGGAGATCAATATGCTGAAAGAAAAAAACAACTTTACTTGTACATGGAAATTACAGTATCTGTGCCCTATTACTCTTTTTTTAATCGGTTAATATATATACCCTATTACTAAAGAGACATTGAAGCTCCCTTATAACTAGGCAATATATGAAATGTCAGCTGCCTTCAAAACTCAAGGGATTTTTTTTTTTAACATTCTTTAGTTTCTCTTTAGTCTGCCTGTTGGAAGTTTCTGGTTTAATAATTTCAGTCCTCATTGTGCACTTCATGGCAATAAGGAATGCATGGGCAAGGTGTTGTTTCAGACAGGACACCTCTTCATCACATTCACATTCCCATTCCCACTACTGTAGCATGTAGCAACTTAGCATCTACTTATCCATGTTAAGAGTCACGCTATGCCCGTTTCATCCTCCATATGTGACAAGCCGATACATGTCATATTGACATTTAGAACTAATTAGAATTTCTATTATTCTGTTTTTTACTTTTTTCCTCTAAATGCGTTCTCTATTTTGCTCATGCTCATTAATATATTTGCTTGTGGTTGATGTCAATTTCAATGTGCTTGAGGTTGTTAGATACTTTCACAAGCTCCCGTCTTCCTTACTGGTTATTCTTTTCATGCCTACAGTTCAGACCTTCCATTTGTCTCTGCTTATTATAACTCTGAGTATGTGGCTCGTATATGTGCGATATTGGAGATCATACCTGTAAGTTTCCATCTAACTTCAGGCACTGAGAGATGTTATCATATTTGGCAATCTTGTTTCTGCTAATTCATTGAGAAATACATTACTCTTGCTGCATTTAATGTAATGTGCATTATGCTTTCATGGAAATTTGTTCATAACTGGGCAAAAGAATTTCTGAGGGATTGTGAATACTTATTAAGTTATACAATATAGATGCGAGTACTTCATATTCATTGCTCTATTTAATCTGAATGTTGTGATGTTCTCTTCTTCCTGTGTGGAAGTCATTTGAATAAGCATCTTGTTATCTTTGTTCTCTTTTACTAAATGTAGGTAATGCTGTTTTTGATACTTAATGATGATGTACTTTACACACTACAACCATTTTACCCACAGAAGCGTATTGAAAGGGATAGTCTTCAAAGTTTTTTAAAGGTAAGAACTTGTTAATTTTGTGATATATCCTTTTCCTTTGTTTATTTTGAAATTTACTGCCATTTACATTGGTTGCTGACTATGACGCATGTACCTAGAGCAGATTTGTTGATGGAAAGTTCAGTTTGTTAATTTTGTGGCCATTTTTTATTATTCTTCTTTTTCTGATTTTTCATATCCTATTAATTTACCCTCAGAAGGCTGATATAAATTCCTGGTGCTGTAGCCGGGTCCACAATTTCATGTAACGAAGGCGTTCGCTCAAATATCCATTTTCTCGCAGGTGCGAAATGGCAGTTTGTTTATCTGGGAGATTGTACATATACATATATATTCTATTGATTATTTTTTCTTCTTCTCTGTGAGTGTTAATGCAGGGAATTCTGGTAATATCTAAGGCTCTTTTCGGGCTCATTGACCTGGTATGCTCCTTCCAAGTGTCTTTACTTCTGAATTTATACGGTTACACCTTTATGGCTTTATCATACTCTTTTTTGTTGAGATTTGTATAAACATTTTCTTGAAACCATATTATTAGTCATATCCATACTGTATCAATAATTCTATTTGCATATTAATATCACAGTTGCAAATGAATTGTGTGCTTTGATAGCTGTTCCTAGATTTATGTACTATTTCATTTCCCTATTACAGTTCTGTGAAATTCTTTTGGCTCCTCTGTAACATATTTGTCTCTGTTATTATTTTACTATCCAGAATGTGAAGAACTGGATAGAGGACAATATGCGAAAGGAGCTTTCCAAAAGATTTAAGGAGAAGTCAAAGTCCTTCTTCATGTATCCTAGCGGTATTGAGTTTCTTACAGCTAAACAGTACATTTACTTGGACATATTCTTATGTATGGAACTCATCTTAATATTTTTGTTTCATGATTCCTTCCTGATGGACCTGGATAACTTATTAGTGCCATATGGTTGATGTGGATTATGTGAACTACTTGATGGGGGAAGAGTTGATAATGATTATGTCAAAATTCCACACTGCAGCAATTTATTCACTTCGCAATATCAGACATGGCAATGAAAAGAACCTCTTTCTATGCTGTTAGATATTTTCATATGGATCACCAAAGAGTATACTGTTATCATCTTAGCTAAAACATCTGGTTGTAACAATCTCTGCTTCTCCAAAAATCCTCTACATTCTAATGAAAGTTGGTATCTGGTGCATGGAATTGAAACCTTTTTTTCTAAGGTGAAAATAGGAAAAAAGGGGTTGACAGATCATTATGTTGATGGGAAAGGAAATTGCAAAAACAGAAGTAATGAAATTGAAGACCTGAGCCTTAGAGCCTACAAGACCTAAAGCATAAAAAAAGAAAAGAAAAAGGCAAATCAAAGCGAAAATGAAATACAATTGAAACGATGGAAAAACTTTTTTTAGTGCATCGTGTCTTTGAACTCTAGTACAAGTGGGTATTATTAATGAATCAGAAATCTGAATAAGTTCTTCTCATTTCTTTTTGATCTGTAAATTTGACTGCATTCTTGAATTCCCTGTTCCTAAAAGTGAGAATGTTGGAAATTATCACTGCTTAATTGTTGCAACTGTAGTATTTAGGTGAACTTGATTCATCAAATATTTATAAGTTCACTACCTATTTCAAATAATCTTTGTTGAGTAAGATTTGTTTATTAAAGATTTTGGTTCCATATCTGTGGGAATGGAATGCTCTGCAGTAAAGTAGCATATGTTCAATTGGATTTATTAATTTTGAGGAAAAGCAAACTGCTGACTATTTATGCTTTCTTTATCGGCTTTTCTGTTCTATTATTATCGGGGAGGAAGTATGATTTCTTTTGTGCCTGTTGAAGATGAGAGTTTTTGGCCTCCTTAGCCTTAAGTTTTAAGGGTTATTGTGACTTCCTACAGGTGGACTGGACGAATTGGAAATGAATTTGCAGAAATTAACAGCCTATTTTCTTTCACAGTTGCATCTAATGGAGTGCCTTCAGGTCATAATTTTCTTGTAATTCTCTTGATTGCCAGGAATTTGTATTCGTATTGTTCCTCAATATACTTTTCAAAACTTAGATTGTGTATGCTGACATTAATTGTTGATTCGTAGGAGCCGTTACCTATTTTGGGGCTATCACATTGTTTATGAGTCTTCTATCTGTTTTCCTAGGATTTGGCATACATTCTGGGGGACCCCAGTCCCCACACACATACGCAAAAAAAAAAAAGAAGGAAAAATGCTTTCCAATGCAAAATTGGCTTCTATTGGTTGGAAGAATTTTTAGTTTCGTGTCTAGCATTTATACACTTCTATCCACATGTGTCTGGAAAAAATGACTTGGGAATTGAAACGTATCCTTCTCAAGACAACGTCTAACCTTGAGAATCGTAATGTGAATTTCATCAAACAAGTATCCTGTCTGCCTCTCTTTCTTAGATATGTCATCGAGTGGTCCGATATTTCATACACGAACAAGTTGTTGAGCATTGTCAACTTCATTACTTTGTGAGGGCTATTTTAAGCACCTGCTTCTGATTTGGCCAATGTGAAGAGCCGTAATGTACACCTGCATTATATTTATAACCAGGTGTACAAATAGCCCTCATTGCTTTGCTGGCCTCTTAGGATGTAGTCTTAACTTTAGACAAGTATCTGTGGAGTCTCTTAATGTGTTAAGAAAAAAAAAAAGAACCATTTTATGTCTCAATTATTTTTTAGGTCCTGAACTGATGTGATCAAGTATTGTGTTATGTTATCTACAGGATCTAATTGATATACAAGGAACTTGTCTTTGGCAGGAAGAGTTTACCTGCTTTTTGAAGCATTGTGCTCAGAAAGTATGTCGAGAAAATTTTATCATATTTCCCTTCATTCTTTCATTTACTTTTTTAATATTGACCTTCGAAGTTTGTTCCTTATTCTCCTTCAAGGAGAGTGATGATTTTGTTAGTCGAAGAAACAAAGACACAATTGTCATGCCTGTAGAAGTGAATGACTTCTCAAATTCGCAGACATTTTTAGGTAGGAATTCTATTTAATAGTTTCTGCTTTCTGCTACATAAGTTACTTAAAGTGCTGCTAAATCTTCTCGTTGAATTCAAAAGATGCTGAAGCTGCTGCAACATAATAAGTTGGTGTTTTTTTTGGCATTTATGTAGAAGGCCTAAACATGGCGCTTTTCACATTTATGGAAAAGGCCTAGGCATTAAGTCCAATCCTAACAAGGACAATGCATGTAGGCCAAGCTCATAAAACTGGTCCAGCCCATTTCAATCTCGATGTTCCCAAGTGTACTTCACTTAAACCACTTGTTCTCTAAAATACTTCTGCGCCCAAGTTCTATGTTAAGGGGGTGATATATGCCACATATCTTTATGAAAAAATGAGATCTTAGATGGTCTTTCTTCAGAGAAACCAATTTTGTTTTTTTCATTTGGCAAAGCATTTTTCAAAATTCTTTGGAAGCCTGGCTGATTCTTGCCATATGTTTTCAGAGTGGTTCTTCTAGTCAGGCCTAAGGATGAGTTTGCTATGGACTTAAATATCTTAATGCCTTTGGTGCACGTATTCTAGGATCATCTTGTTTTGATAAATGAGCAAACTCATATGGTGAGCAGAGTTTTCTGACTTATGTAATTAGTACTTTTCTTAATATCTGCAGGTCATCTACTACACCAAATCCTAAAGCTGACAAAGCCTTCTCGGACAATGTATATAGAGCCTATGAGTGGTTGGTGAGTTTCCTTTTTCGGTTTATGAAAGTTTTGTTGGCACAGCCTACCTTTAAAATTTAACTTTTTTAGAATTTCTGAATATGCTATACTATCTCTCTTATGATCAAATTTACCTAATCCTTTGGCAAGTTGATTGATTTTACTGTGGATATTTCATTTCAGGTTTGATGCAGAAGGATGTGAATTACTAGGCCTGCGTTTCTTTGAACTATTAGAATCATGGTATTACTGCATTTTTTCCTTTGGCTTCCTCAACATCTCTAATGTTTTGATGAATATGGCCATAATTTGTGAGTTGTGAATCTTGGGATCACATAGTAACCATCAGGTCCATCACCACAAGTGAAACTAATATGCCATGTTTGAGCTGGCAAGAGCTCCATTTGGACTAAACGTCGACCTTTTGTTCTCTCTCTGTTCTTCTAGCATCATTAAAGCGCTACGAGTGAAACATTTACGAACTTAGGTTCTGGAATGGATCTATTTCCCTTTTTCTTTGGTTAGCATTTCTCATATATTGGAGCATAATTTTCTACTGAACAGAGCGTTAGCCGCATTGGTGCATCCCCGTCTTAGGTCTAGTAGTAGATTGAGAAGGAATTTGTAAACCGTACACACGTGATTTACTTGCTACTGCTTCAAGGGAACTGGATTCACCAATCACTGTGTTTTTTGACATTTTATGGTTTTGTTACACATCGCAGAATTTTCCAATAAAAACTATTTCTTGACGCTTTGGATTTATTTATTTATTTATTTTTTTCACATTTTGTTCCAACTGAGAGAGTTCTGATGAAGTGCTAGATGTATCATGGTCATCCTTCTCTTATTATGATAGAGAAGATTTTCCTGCTTGGTTTTCTCTTGTTTGTGATTAGTGTTCCTCACAAATACTACATCCCTACCTTATCCAGAAATATGAATTAGCATTTGCGAATTTCATCAAGACGAGAATGTTTTTCTCTTTTGTTGTGTCGTAAAGCCTTTATATCTTCAGTTTCAGTAAGTTTCTTTATTGACAGAACTGGAGCATCTACAATATCTGTTTTAAGGGCTCATGAAAAGAACAACTCAAATTCTTTCTGTTGGATTCCTGTTGCGATTGATCTTGAATATAAACTGGATAAGATGGTGTTTCTTCAGTGTAGGACCTGTTGGAATGGCCAGCTTGGATTCACTATTAGCTATAATTATCATGGAGAACTTGAAGCTTGCACTGAAGGGTTTGAAAATTTTGGTGAGCCTCATAATTAGCTACTTATATCTTGTGTTTGTTTCTTCGTGAATCTCTGTGAATAAAGCGGTAGGAAGCACGGACATGGACACGACGTGACACGACAAATCTCAAAAAGGACACATACACATTCATTTCGTAGATGAAATCCCCTAAAAAAAACCCTTGAAAATCCCTCGTACAAAGGGATTTCAGCAAGAGAGAAAGGTAGAAGACATGGATGTGCCATGTTGTGTCCTTGTCCAGAACGGTTGCGCAACAAAAACTGTGTAGATATGTATGTGGTGTGTCAACTGTTTGTCCGACATGGGTACGCGTGCCCGAGTGTCCAACATGGGCACACGTTCCCAAGTGTCCGACACGGACACGTCATAGACACTCTTCTCCTAGAGTAGTGTCCGTGCTTCATAGGTGGGAATCGATTTCTCTAAATTCTATAGTAATGCATTGTAATGATAGCATGTCAAAGATAATCTATTTTGAGCTTTTTTGGTATGATATTTCGAATAATTTATATTATTGCAGCAAAATATCCCCCCCACAAACGCACACACACACACACACACAAACACACCAAAAAAAAAAAAAGATTTCAGCACAACAATTATATTTGTAGAAGTCTTCTTTTGTGAACCCTCAAGTTAATCAGTTCTTCTCACAGATGGATGCAAGATGCTTGGAACAGTTACAAATGTTGGACACTGCTTTGGGTCCTCCAACCTCCCTACCTTTACTGGGCTGGTCTTCTTATCAGCAGATGGTATGGAAGTTCCAAATTTTGAACTCTTATGTAAAATCAGGTCTTAATATTGATATTTCTATAACAGTGTTATGGCCTTGGATTAGATTAGAATGTTTGTCCTAATATTGATACATTATAGGAATGTTGTTCTCCAACATTTGTAGTTTAGGTGGCAATGTTGATTAAATTCCTGCCTATGATTTCAAGTTTCACAATTTTTTTACTAAATAGGTAGAGATTTTGACAAGTCATACATCAGTGATGGAGTGATGCTATCTATGATCTCGCATGCCCTCCCACTTTCTGATCCTTGCAATAAATTGTGAATCAGTACTTGCCAGTCTTTTGTCAGACTGACATTATAATGAAAGTTAAGCAGTTTCACACCTTCAGTAGATACATTGGAGAATCTAGTTACAAGAATAGTTTTCCACTTAATACTTGTAGCTTTCAAATCCTAAAGTACATTGTGGCATCATCTATGATTTTCCTGATAAATATATGGTTCGGCGATTCTCAAAAAAAACTTGGCTCTGGTATGCTGCCACTCATTTATTTCATGGAAATAATGGAGGTCAAATTTATGAGCATGTTCAAAGTCAGCACATCCAAAGGAAAAACAGAGGGAGGTTGATTGTGATGGTTTAGACATTTGCAACAAAAATGAACACCAATGAAGAGTGGTTGGTACAGTTTGAAGACTCCAAGGGGGAATGCCAAACGTTACACGAATTTAGGTAGTAACAGGATATTTGAAGACGCATTAACATAGGTTATAATTCTTGATAGAAATGAATGGTGAAAGATTTGTTTTGCCAATTCAAGATAATTGGGAAATGCTATTACTCCTAAAAGACTAAACTAAATCTGTTTGGAAAATGAAAATAATTTATTATTTTTTACTTCATTACCTCAATGTGTTGGTGCAAATTTTAATCTGTAAATCTTATCCGACTTTTGATTGTTACTGTTCATCATTCTTCCCGCGTGAAATCTTTTGGGTTTCTTCTTGTGCTTATAAGTTAATAGTAACCATTTATTTGACCACTTCGAATTTTTTCATCTGAAAGTGTTCACTATTATATCACTAAAAGTCTCATTGTTCTTTTTTAGTTTCGTCCCTTCTATTAAGTAGCATCGATCCTCTCATTGTTTCCATAACTGATAGGAAGTATTATTTGTCGGTCAGGCTAAATTGCTGAACACGTTATGGGAGCCATGGGTTGAATCTTTGGCTTGTATCGGCCAACTGCAGCTAATACGATGTCTAATAACATTAAAGCTGAACTCAGCATGTAAGGTAATTAAAAAGAAACTTGTGCTAATATTTTCATATTCAGTAGACACTGTTTATATTGGATTAGTTTGTAGCCAATGCATTTGTACATAAAAAACACCAGAGTTCCTGATTTAGCTTATTTGAGCTAGTAGCAAAACATACTGAGTTTCCTCTCTTTCTTTGCCTCCATTGCTAATAATCAAACTCTTCTTCTTGTTCTGTCTTTAATACTTAAAAATGAAGGCTTCTTGTAAGACTGAGGTGTAAAAGATGTGATATGACTTGGCAGGTTAAAGCACGTGCAGTATGTTCAGCCCTTAATGGTATGGTTACTTCAGTTTCCTCTCAAAAGGGAAAGATGGTGATGGTAAGCTGATGAACAATTCCAATGATGACTCAATCTACTTATTTGAGCACTGCCAGTTGACTCCATATGCAATTAAAACAGGGCAACAAAAAGGAGAGTTGTGGAACAGCGGGACGTTTTCTCCATGATTTGAGCAAGCAAGGAGCACTATGTGGCTTTTGCACCCCTCTTCAGACTATATACATAACGGAAGATCCTCCTGCTTTTCTAGGTAGATGTGCGTCCATGGTTACAGTCTCACAGGTAAATTCATTTTTTCAGACCCTTCTTGCTGTATATGAACTCAGTTCACTGGTGATTCGAGATAGAGTCGAATGCGGAAAAGGGATTCTTGGTGTCAACCCTAGTATTTGGGAACTGAAGTGACCAATAAGGCACATATGACGATTATATTGACCATAAACATGATGATGAACTTTCACTTTTAAGTTTGCCTCATTCTTATGATCCAATGACTACTTTGTGTGGTCTCTTATAAAAGGAAAAAGACTAAATTCTCTGAATGCTTGGCTGCACTGATATCTGTATTCTAGACAGATTGCAACAGCCATAATTGATGCTCATTGTTAATTGCATGGGATCACAGTTGGTGTGGATATACAACCTCCTTCAAAACCTACAGAGGATAAGCACATTATTGTGGACAGATGGTCTTCACTCTTCACTAATGATTGTAGTAGTCTATCCACAGAGCACCGTTATGCATGGAACCAGACCCTTAGTTTAACACTTTGTGCTTCTACTGGGATGCACTCTCACCTTTTACATGAGACTAAACTTCTGATATTTCCGAGTCTTTGATCACTTCCATCATGTTTCTCATCTCTCTGCAAGGTCGCTACTTGAGACTGCTTATCTACCATAAAGAGCTGAGGCCCAGCAATGTACTTGAGCAGCCAATAGTTGCTTCTAATAGGTACTAGTCAGAGTTTCAGCAGTATTTGGTATTATGAAAGTTCTTGAGAGTCATCATGATCATCACCTATGAATTATTCCAATGCTGGGTGAATCATATTATGCCTTCAACTATATCTTAAGCCATGTCTTCAATCAAGGCATGTGCTTTCAGATCAAGTTTCTGAGAGTAGACCATGACCATTTTTGTTCTGGGTAATCTGATAAATTCTCGATGTCTGTAATGTGATAATCTTCGAAATCTCAAGACTCTGGTACTTACATATTCAGTATCGACCACTATCTATTCCACTTATGGTTTCTGCTTGCAGTTGCCTCGGTACGTGCTGGATACTCACTTGGGTACATTAACAAGTCTTTTGAAGAAAGTCGCACTCGATTTTTCTCCTGTAGTAAGTTCAAATCCCTGTATTGATGTGTTCCTTTTCTCAAGTTGTTCAACCTTTTGTCTTAAAATTGATCAATTACCCAACTCATGATAACAAAATATTGCGACATAGACAAAATACAAGTCACTAATTCGTAAATCCATATTGTTTGTATTGAGTATGCGATGGATTGTGCATGGTAGGGTGATTGTCAACATAGGAACCTTGGGTTTGATAAAAATGCTCACTTAGTCGACTACTCTTATCAAGTTTATATGGTGAAGTTCAACACCCTTTTTAGGTTTTTTGTTGCCTTCTCAATTAGGTAGTAAATTAGTAATCATTAAGGCCCTGTCAACACAGCTTCAGGTTTTCATAAATATTCCTAAATTTTATTTCCTTTATTTCAAATATATGTTTTGCTTAAACGTAGTTCATTTTATTTTGTGATTATGAGTTTTATGTGGATTCCATTTGTTTGTTGTTAGTTTATCTGAAGTAATTGCTTGGTTTTAGGTCATCGGTCTTGGAACATTCCTTAGGCAGTTTCATCCTACCTACTTAATCCAGTATGTTCAGGTACGTATCTGCCTTTAGACAAGTGATCTTGATTGATCTTTTCTTATATAATTGCAACCAAGGAAAAACATCTATATACAAAGAAAATAATGATTGCATTTCATGCAGTACATGGGTCAGTATATACGAGTAAACGTGGAAACATGTGGGGCTAAGCATGAACCTCAGAAAGGAACCACCGACTCAACATCAGAGGTTGGTATATTTAGTATTGCATTTACATGCTTTGGCGCCTCGATACCTATTTATCCTTAATGAAACTCTTGCTAGCACCTCGGCGCATGTGCAAAATGATTTGGAAGTCTTTGATTTCTTAATGAAATCAGTTCAGACTGTCCAACATGGCTCAAATATTGGTCTTGAAATTTTCCATGAACTTGAAAGCCCATGATATCATCATCATTAGATGCCTTCTCCAACTATTTGGGATCGTATGGATCCTATGTCACCATTCATCTAGTGCTATAGTAAATTATTAATATTATGTTAAGTCTGGTCGCTCGGGCCGTTGTACCTTTTGATTATGGTATGTTACAACCTCTAGCAGATGGTTCGAAATTGATTCTAAAAGAACCTATTTCACCAAGTAGTGCTAATTTCTCCCTTTTTAGAATGGCTCCAGTGGCTACATTTATGTTAAGTCTGGTCGCTCCGGCCGTTGTACCTTTTTTTAAGTTCTTTCTGTTTGTTCTTTATCTGTCATTTCTTTGTACCTTGATCCAAGTCATTTCAGCCTTACTCATGTCCTATTGGAGCGTTGAAGTTGTACTACATGCATTCACACCAATCACATCATTTATTTATTATATATCCCAGACCATCTCAATCGAACTTATTACATCCCTTATTTGTGCATACTTTTAGATTCCTTCGGATCTGACTTTTTAGTGTTTTTTTCTTAGTCTTCAAACTCATCCATCACAAAATCTTAGTTCTACTTCATTTATTTTATAAGCATGTTGTCCAGTTCCAAAAAACTCTATGAGCCTGTTGTCTCTTTGTCACCCAACGTTTTCCTCCATTCAACATGGATGATCTTCTTAGGTTTTGAGCTTCTCTTTTACTTTAATCGGAGCGGGTCAGCCGCATGTATCTTTTTATCAGAAACACAACAGTGATATAAACGGACCGGTTAAGATTTTTCTGTTTGTTGTTCTGGGGAGGTATCCTTATATTCAGATAAAAATGAGTTTTTTTGGATGAATATATATATCCTTTTAAACATGATACTGAATTGCTGGCACCAATTTTCAGGCCTTGAAAGCAATATTTTGGCTGATGTATTTTTGTAAGCATATGGAGATCCCGAAAAACTTGGTAGATTCATGCCTACCTCCATCCCTGCTGGTTGTTCTTCAAGTTTAAGCAGTGAGTGAAATAGTTCCCTTGGAAAGCAAATTCCTGCTATCGATTCTCTCTCCCTCTCTTAATCTTGGGGAACCTGCAATCTCGTACGCCATCATTGAGAGACAGTAAGTGCAGCTAATTTTTGGTTCTGCAATTTTGTTAACTGTTTCATATATCTATCTACTAATTTAATGAAAGTCTCCTTCAGATGAATTTTCCCCATTCAAATTAATTTGCTCACTGTTTTCTCTTTTTCCTCTAACCCCTTGGTTGATTGGCTAAATTAGCAAGAGTAGCGTCTTCAGTTTATTGGTGTATATTAGAGCCATCATAATAAGTAGATCTTGATCAGAAACATCTTTCTTGTGTATGTTACACATTTGGATTGAATATATATATATATATGATTAGGATTGGCAACCAAGGTTTGGTAGCCAATATTAGCACAAGGTTTTTTTTGGAGCCTATGTGGAGATGATCCAAGGGTGTGAACATGATCTCCTCACCAAATAGATCACTTTTGTATAAAATCACTTGGTTCTAAAACTTTCAACACCATCAAATGTTGGTTCAAATTAACGATTTTTATGGACGGATAAAAAATACCCAACTTTTAAAGGGGTTAGAAGTTTTAGAACAATGCTATTTTTTGTAAAGATGATCTATGCAGTGAGTAGAACATTTTCACAAAAAAAGCCATTGAATCATTGCTATGTGGGCCCCATAAAAATCCCTATATATATATATATAGAGAGAGAGAGGGATATTGCACCACTCCTTATCGCAACACTATTACACTATTTAATCTCGCCCATAGAAATAACAAATTCGTGCGGTGTAAGAACTTGCTGACGTGGCAACAACTTTTACCCTGCAAAATATCGATTCAATTTCTCTTTTAAACTAATGGTTTGTTTGGAAGGGGATTCCAAGATAGGGATTCAGTGGGGATTATGGATTCATGTTTCTCTGGTCTGTTTGGCTGCCAAAATTTTTTAGAAACTTGTTTCCCAGGGAAATATGTTTTCCAACAAATCCCCCCCCCCTCATTAGAATTTGCTAGAATTCTAAACTAAGGATTCACTACGTATTCACCCAACTCAATGTAGATTACACCCCACAAAATTAAAACAACAAAATAAAGATTTTCTTTGGATTTTAAATGGCA
>MVGT01002051.1:1653786-1664329 GCA_002174775.1 Macleaya cordata | reverse complement strand
TCTTGATTTTAAATGGCAGCCAAACAAACCAAAGGATTCAAGCTTCTAAGGATTCATGGATTCTTTTATGGTTGCCAAACAAACCAAAAGATTCATGTTTCTTGGGATTCATGTTTCCAAGGACCCATTGGAAAACATGAATTCTATATCCAAACACACTATAAAGAAAATCTTTGTTTAGTTCAGCACTTGCACTTCCGCGATCAGCGCTTGCACCGCTCTCTGCACTTCCACAATCAGCGATTCATTGTCTGCGTTCAGCGCTTCCTTGTCCACGTTTAGTGCTTCCTCGTCAGCTTTCATTGCTTCCATTCCCGCATCCGTGTTCAGCGCTTCCGCGTACGACTTCAGCACTTTCGCATCCATGATCCGCGCTTCCGTGTATGAGTTCAGCGCTTCTGCGTACGCACTCCGCGCTCCCCATTCTGCGTCCTTCGCTAGCAATTCTTCCTCCACACTCTGAATTCCGCGCTACACATTCCTACTTTTGTTCGCACTCTAGCTCCACGCTCAGCATCAATAGCTGAAAAACAAGGGATATGCCATTTACTCGTAATATTCTCCATCGAAGAAGTAAACATGCGATAACCAAGGATCTATCCACCGAGCAAACAATCGCTTGCTATGTTGGTTTGCGTCCCTCTCTATGACTTGGGAGGTTATACGTTCAAACTCTGCAGGCTGTGGTATTGCCACTAAGTTTGGCCCATGTAATTAATTATGTTGGAGTCAATAGCTTCTCTTCGGCCATGGTGGTGGATCTCTCTTCATTTATAGTAACGACTAATCTTCGTCCGTGGTGGCGATTCATTTGATGATCTTGGCGGTGTCTCTACGCTTCTTACACACATATTACTAGTGATTAGCTTAATGATGTATCTTCGCTTGTCATTATAATTCGGCAATAGTACAAAAAAAAGGATCTATCCACCGAGGCACCGTCAGCGTGTGCATGAAACTCTGAAATGATGTATGAATTTGCAAATATGAGGTGGCGTTAGTTAGGAGCTAAGAAGCACGGACACTCCTCTAAGGGTTTTTCGATTTTTTTCAAATTTTAGATTTTTTAGGAGTTTTCTATTTTTTTCAACGAACAAATCATTCAAAACTAAGGTTTAACTAGATTTAAAAAAAAAATTAACATATAACATTTATTAATTGATCATTTAAACTTAAACTAAAACATGACATAATTAGAATACTTGCATTATAAAAAATTAAAGTTCGTTCAAACATAAAAAATGAAAAACTGATAATAACTAAATATTTATTTAAATTTAAAACATAAAAAAAATGTCGAAGTGTTCAACCATCTTAAGTAATTATTAATTCTCTTTCTTTTTTTGTGAAAATTATTAAATTTAATATGAGAAGATCATCCTTATTAAAAATTATATCAATCAAAAATAATTATAAGGTAATTTATAGGCCATCCATTTTAATTATTACTTTTAAATTAAATTTTGATAGGGTTAAAAATTTTGGTACGATATGATTAGGGACGAAGTCATAAATTTTTTTAAGGAGAAAACCACAAAGCACAACAAATTTCATTGGTGTGCCTAAAAGCTTGTGGGGTACGTGTTAAGAAATGAGTTAGTCAAATTCTAATTTTACAAAAAACTAAGGCACAATATACTAAAATCTTAATAATTGGTGGGGCACGCAATTTCTTCATAGGTATTAGATGTTGGAGTTTAAATTTTTTTTGGTGGGGCACACTCCCCAACAACGTGCAAGATAGCTCGTCTCCGAATATGATTGATTTTTATTTTTTTTATGATGAAGATACATGGTGAAGTCTGTGAAGAGTTCGTCTTCATATCTTAGATATCTCTATATGGATCCCAACATATTTTCCATAGCAACATAGTGCCAATTTTAATCATGGCATGTCCACAATTGAATTTTTTCACAATAAAAATAATAATTATCTAAAATAATAAATATATTATAAATTAATTAATAAATATGTATAAATTTGAGAAGATACAACACACATATGTATTGCCTCATATAGAATACAAATTAACATAGATACATTGACTTATGAAATTGTGATTATATTAAGAGTCAGGCTCCTTAATTCATATTTTCATAAGTTAGCATGCATATTTATACATAATATGCATGTGTATACTATATAGGCATATGTGCGGGTTTTTTTCTTGTTTTTTTAGTTTGGTCTTTCAGTTCGGTGTTTTTGGTACAGTTTCAGTTTTTTTAGTTTTTTGAAAACATGAAACCAAAACCAGACCATAAATATGGTTTTTGCAGTTTTCGGTTTTCGGTTTTGGGTTTTTTGGTTTTACGGTTTGTCGGTATTTTTTTCGGCTCAGACCGGCTCGGACCAAATTTAAAACCGCACCATGTGCAGCCCTACCAATCACCACCAGCCCAGACACCTTCATCACCTCTAAAGAAAGCCATTCGACATTAATTGATGGTCCCTGGTAGAAACTAGAGAGTTTTGGTAGGAATCCAGATAGCTTTAGTGTTCTTAATTGAGGGAGCACCTCTGATATCTCCAAATGATGAACTACTACATGATCATCATATTCTTCGTCGTTGTCGTCATCTACATTAAATATCACCTCTAGTTTCTCACACTGGTTTATCTCAAGAAATCGTAGTCTCATCGGTAAGACGTGCTTCATGTTATCACAGTATACTATTGAGAGCAGTTCTAAGTTCTGAAGGCTTCGAGGTATGATTATCCTTGTTGTGGTCTTGAATTTTGGTAAAAACTTGGAGTTCATGAATGTCAATTGAGGACGGAATACATGACCTTCATCTCTAACGTTAATAATCTCCTCCAGACTATCACACTCCTCCACTTCAATAGAAATCTATATTTAAGAGACCATCTACTATGAAATAGAGAGCATCTTTTGTTTGAAGGTGAGTAGAGAGTCAAAAAAGAATTGGTAACTCCAATGGAACTTTTACTATTATTATGGTTTTTTTGGTTGGTCACAGGGACAGTGCTATTTGAATACCAAGATCGGGTGTTACCATTGTAACACTGGACTGTGGGCCCACATAGTTACACTTCAAATTTTATGAGGTTGCTCTCTTCACTATGCACCTCATCCTTGTAAAAAATAGTCCATTCTAAAAACTTCTAATCCTGTCAAAAGTTGATCGGAAGTTAATTGAAAATTAAAGGTGAGAAATGAACGGTGGAGAAAAGAGTCAAACTTTGATGGAATTAGAAGTTTTAGAATAGGTTGATTTTTTGTGAAGATTGTGAATAGTGAAAAGAACAACCTCACAAAATTTCAGATCCTGAAGTTTAACTATGTAGGCCCCACAATCGGGTTTTACTTTAGTGACAATTGTTGTTGACAGATTGATAGTCCAACAATGAGCCTTATAATAACCCGCTCAAGTAGCCAAAAGTACAAGACATTCATCACACAACTACACCTACAAAGGGCAAAAAAAAAAAGAAAAGAATCAACCTATAATAAAATGTAACTCTTTCAACAAAATGTGGCTTTACACTTCGAATGAAGACCACCACCACCACCAGCAGCAGCAGCAGCAGCAGCGCTTACATTGACTTTGATCGATCATCAGCTGGATGAAACAGTAAAGTTCAAGAACAGAAAAAATCCTGTGTTTGGAAAATATGAAACTACCAAGGTTTCAGGTCTCCTACTGGGCCCGCAGTCCAGTTCAAGATCTTCTCTCCAGGCTTCAAGTACACGCTCTTATCATGTGGCAATTTACGAGCAAGGCCATTCAGTATCTGATGGAAAGCATCTCCTGGTTGAGCAGGCTGTGGAAACAACATCGCCTGCTTCATCGAAGGGTTGGCAAGTAATCTCTGCTTCCTCAATATTACTTCTGGTGGAATCGAGGTGAGGATCGTGTCCAAATTAGGAACATCCTTCTCAGCAACAAACACACCAATGTCCTCCCATGGGATCGCATCAGCAAATGGTAAAACAATGTCGTCTGCAATGATAACGGGAATGCAACCAAATATCACCCCTTCGACCAATCTTGGACTCCATGGAGCCCAACCCAAGGGACACAAACAAAAAACAGCCCGTTGCATGTCTTCGTAGTAAGTTGTTGGGTGCTCTGTCGAGATGTCAAAGAGTGGATTGTCCTTGAAGTTCTCCCAAACTGCAGCCCGTGCACCTCTGTACATTAAAAGCAAAATGAAAGAGTAATGAACCAATGGAATAACAATCAAGTTGGCAATAGATTACTACAAACTCCATAAGCAAAGATAAAATATACCTTGCGTAATAACCACCTTCAGGGTCATTTCCCACATCGTAGAACAAACCCCGGAAGTACACAAAGATGGAGCGAGGAGTGTCAGGAGGAATCAAGTGGGCTTGCATTTTCTGTGGAGGAGCATATGGAGGGATTGTAATTGAACCCTCATTTAAACAAACATGATTCCGCTGTCCAAAAGTCTGAACCAATGTAGCACGTTGGAGCAGGGGAAGAATCCCACGTTCAATAGCTTTCTCTTCCTACAAAAATTGACACGAAATAAGGTACAGTTTGGAGTACGTAAGCTTTTGTCTGGCAGTTGCACCTTAAAAATGGATATGGTGTCACATTGACCCTGAAAAGTTGGAACTAAAGAAACTTAAGAATACTTCCCCAACAAAAAGGATAGATAGAAGCCATCTTTGAAGCCTATTCAGTATTAGATTCTTACTTGATAGTGAAAGCAGGCCCCAAAGTCATGGGGAACAACAAAAAAGTGATCAGCTCCTTCTGTTCGATTCCAGTAAGGCCAATTTGAAGAAATCAACTGGATAGCACTTCTCATCATCCGTGGAGATTTGAAGGGCAATGGTAGCCCATTGGGCGTCAGGTCACAAGTGGTGTACACAGGGGTGTAGAGCCAATCAGCTTCCTCAGGATTGAGTGTTCGGACAGGACTGGACATCAAGAACCGATGCATGAAGATTTCGGCTGCAAACATGTGGGTGAGGCATCTGGGGTCTTTTTGCAGGATCTTCTTGTTGTATTTGCTTGGAAGTTCATAAACAAACACTTTCAACCTTCCCACTGGATCATCTTCCAAGACATCACCAGCACTACCTACATTTGCAAAAACGAAAGCACGGTCACAGAGCTAATAGGAATTCCCCGGTACTAAATTTTAAGAGAACTTAAAACTCTTTCATTTCTGTCAAGGTGTTTAATAATGGAACAAGGGTACAAGCTTAATTCATAAATATGGTCTCAGCTCTCAAATTGTTCTTACAGCTGCCAACTCAGATTCTATTCGACCAAGTGAAGTCCCATTTTACACTTCGACCGGTAGCCAGAAGCCAAAGACAATCTAGTCCAATGTGAACGTTGATCGCTGAGTTCGGAGCACTGATTCCAACTAGGGGTGTGCTACCGTGCTACACCATCAGATCTAGTACGTTATGATTTATGTAGATAGAAGAAAACTGGAATTTTCAAAATTAAGTATAAAATACGCCTCATTCTTGGATATTCTGCCTATGAAGACTCTCCTTGGTGGTTGATCCGAAAACAGACAAAATACACATTCATAGAGTAGTCATCTCCTTGAAATAAATTAAAGGTCATGTCATTATGAATTTTCAACCAGTACCCTATTGAAGACTAGCACTACCACAAGGTGACCAACCTTGGATTCCAACCTTAACTTACCTCTGGAAACAACTAAATGATCCAACACATCCTGAATCCATGGTTGGGTTAATCCCAATCCCTTATTAGTCAAGCGTAACAGTATTCAAGTTCACAGGTTCAATCAAAGCTTACCAAGCAGAAACAGAACTGAACACTAATAAGCATTACTCCATATAAGAAAGAAAGGATCTAAAAGCTTAAATATCTCAACTTCGTTGAAAAAAGTTTCAAGATATCGTCTGATTTCCATTGCTCAATTCACACTAGTATCACAAATCAGTCAAATTACCCTGAGTCTATCCCAAACCCAGTGAGTCATGAACCATCCAAGTCGATTCTGATTCATCACCCCTATCATACCAGATTCTCAATAACTAGTAAAAAAAAAAGGGCATTTTGATCTTTGTTCTTTGATAACCTAAAAATTCCAAAAAAAAACTAAAAATAAAGCAGCAGAACCAGATAGAATATGTGCATTAACATAACCAAAGAATCCAACATCAGGAGTTCTACAAATGACAAGAGAATTGAACCCACAAGGATCAAAACATGGGAACTGTCAACGCTCAAATTCCAACTTCATCCAGCTCCACAAAATATTACCCCACGCATGAGTTTAACATAAGCAGGAACTAATCTAAGGTCATCTGAATAAACCTTCCATTTTGCCACCAAAAAAGAAAACCTACATTGACATATGCATTAATCCAATTGACGCAAAAATCATCAGATTCCCACTGTACACTAGCTGAGACATCCCATAAACCTCGCAATTCAAAAGTTGAACCTCAAAATACCTACTACTAGGTACCAGTATCCAGCTGAAATGTGTAACAGTTTCACTAAACGCAATCAGACTTTCTTAAATAAATCAAAATAAATCAAAAGAGAAGACGAAATTAAAGAAACCCACCTGAAATTCGCTCCGTCAGTTGAATCTGATGGAGCTCGTCAGCACCAATCCTCGAAGTAAAAGCAGAAAGGAGAACAAGAACAGAAACCCACATCGAAATATTCATTTTTCTCCCCCAAAACCCAATCATAGATTACGCATAATCTAAAAAAGAGAGATGGGTCTTCGAGGATTTGTCCCAGTGGGGACGAGAGAGCTTTATTTACTGAAAGAGAATTGTTGGGACGTCTTATGGGAGAGTGGTTGAGACAGATTCCTTAGGTTTCGGGTTTTGAGAAACCATAAGAAATAGAGAGAGAGAGAGAGAGAGAGAGAGAGAGAGAGAGAATTTGCTTGAAGAAACAGAGAAGAAAATCAAAAAAAAAAATTCAAAACATTTTCTAATGTGAGTTTTCTGATGAAAACTAAGAAATTGTTTCTCTGTCTCTCTGTCTCTGTGTGAGTTTGATGAGAAGTCCATCTCACAACCAAAGAAAACTGTTACACCTTCCAACAGTCCAACCTTTTTCTTTAACTAGCCCCGGTATCCCTGGAAGGCACGGGGGCTTCTGATTGTGGGCTTACCTCACGGTTGAGTCTGCTGACTGCTTCGGTTGCCATAAATCACAAGCCCAACTAGAGTAAAGTACCATGGTAGACCTCAAATTTGAGGTGTTGAAGTTGGATTTTGATTGTTTAGCAGTTGATAAATTCTATGGTCAATCCTTAAATTTGAGTTTGGGCTGTTCTCTCCAATGACATGTGTGCCGATTTTTCGAACTCTTTGCCCCAGCTTTAAATTTGAGATGGTGGAAAAAGACTTAATTGTTTTAGGTATCTTTGGTACTTGCCTGACAATCTCCAGCTAATCATAGTACTTGCCTTAACAAACTTATGATTTGTGTATATAATTATGAGGTACTCTACACAGATCACAAGACTATGAGTAAGACTAATACGTACCTCAAACACCCAGATCCCAAATAGAGGCAGTCTATTGGGCACCTCAAATTTTCAGATTGAACTCTCTAGTCACTAATTTGCCAATCACTTAATAGTATGGACTGACCGCAGGACTTTCTTATGGTCGGTGAATAGTCTATCAATCGGTGGACTATATCAATCCGTCAACAACAATTTTCGCTAACAAAAGTACATTTCACTATCGATGGAAAGAGAATTTGAGGTTTCAACTTCCCAAATTTCCCACTAGACTTGCTCTCCTTCAAACCATCAAATTTAATGTTTTGTGTAATGAATTGGAGGGATGCTACTAGACTTGCTCTAATGCTACTACATGCCATCTCTTTAAAAGTGGACCGTGGACCTTAAATAGCATTTGAAGTTGGTTGTTGTAATCGGTTAAAAGGCCGTGAACGTGAAAGGCATGGCATGTCTATAACCACCCCCAAAAAATCATAACATTTTCTTCCTTCAAAAGATACACCGCCAACATTGGCAACTTCCAATTCTTAAGTAAAGCTAATCTTCTTCTTTTTTTTTCATAATTTAGTGGTTGATTTTAACGCCGGACGAATGTGTAAAAGAGAAAAATATTATTTTTAATAGACGTAAAAAAGTGTTATAACGATACAAAGAACTCAGTACGATTAAACAATGAGAAAATTAAAATTATATATCTATACTATTATATAAAAGGAATACTCTTTCCAGATAGTTATTTCGTTGGATGGTCTAGCTTCCTGCAAAGATTACTTCAAATATCTTTGATATTTATTAACAATAAATATTATGGATAAATTGGTAATCTCACTAACATAGTAATAAAAAAATTTAAACACTTAAATTTTGGAATGATGCGTGAGTGGTTATACACCAATATTTTAATGAATCCTAACTAATTATTCCTTGATTTCATTGGAAGTTATTGCCTTTTTTCTAATTGACTAAAAATACCCCTAATTATTGTTAGTGAAAAATAATATAAACATATCTAATTGGGGGTATTATTGTAATCTATGTTTAGAGGGAGTTACAATCGAATGCTCTCCAAAGAAACCATAAATTTTTCTTAAAATCTCTCACACTATCTTTCTCCAATCTCTCTCCACGATCTCAAATGGAACATCGGTTAATTAAATATACCTATAATTAAGAGATTGGGTACTTTCCAAAAAAAAAAAAATAGTGAATGGTTTTTTTTTTTTTTCAAGTTGATGTTTATGGTTTTTTTTTTAAGAACAATTGAGAGATTTGATGCTCGGTGGACTCATGCCATGTAGATTTAAAGAACCTCATCTCTCTTCTTCTTCTCTTCGGTTTTGTCTGTAGCAGTGTAAGTAACCTAACACTACAATATGTATGTTTAATTTTTTTTTTCCTTCTTTAAATTTATTTGTGGTAATTTGGTGTATCTTTGTTTGACAGGAAGCATCTATTTATCCTAATCAACAATTTGTTTGAATTTGAATAGTCGAAGCAAATCCAGGTTCCCTAAGTGATTAATTTTGATGCCACATTTGTTTGGTAAGAGTTCAGTTTTAATTTTTTGTTTCTCTATATACCTTTTTAGCTTTTTTTTTTTTCATTTGAAGTACTAAAATTGTTAAATGTATCTTAATGTTGTTATAGTCTTCTTATACGAATTATTTTTCATTGTAATGGTCTATAGCATATAAATTAGAATGCACCATACATTAGCAATTGTCTGCAATATACTAATTGTGTGATATTTTTTTGCACTAATGATCATTCATTTTAATAATTTTAATATTTTTGTTATTTTTTTTTAGATTAATATTATATTTTATTTACAAATGCATAATAAAAATAATATATTTTAAAAAATTAAATGGCTAATAGGCGCACCTTCAGGTTCGTTTTCCAATAAATGGCATTGAAGTTAAGAAAAAATAAATTCTTAATTTGAATTTTTTTATTATTTTAACCCATTTAGATTCAAGCACGTCATGGGCAGATCTTATAAATCTCAACATGGAGATGTGCCATAGAAATCAATTGGTGTAGCTGGCAGTTAAGGAGTTAGGTCAACAAATACTAGTATACTACCAAATGATATTGAATGTGACGCTCACTAGTCACAACAATTCATGGACGTGTTATTCGTGTGGGGGAGCTAGTGGGACCTAGTGAATACCTGACACGACGGTGCGGCAGCCGGAAATTAAGTGTGGAGTTTTTGAACTTTAGATCGTAGTTTGTTGATGTAGTTTGGCCCAGTTTGGATTGGGTTTTCATTCAATCCATTTCAGGTTGGTTGGAATCAAAGACGGAACCAAAAATTTTAGTTGGGATGGGCTAAAGTAAATATTTTTTGTTTTGAGATGTATGTATATATAAATTTAATTTAAGTTACTTGGTATATAAAAATTTTGTAAAATTTTACCCTGGGCTAAGATATCAAATCCACTTTAAATCTAGTTACGGTTGGAATTGGATTAGATGACCATTTTATACTCTACCCTATGACTCTGTCTTTAATATATTTTTTATTAAATTATATATTTATAGATTTTGAAGTTTTTTTAGTATTTACTGTGTTTTTGGTTGGATGATGGCCTTTTTTTTTTATTATATGTATACTTCAGTCAATGCGATTTATATGGGTTTTGAGATGAGTTAATCCAATTAAATTGATTTTCATACAACAATAACTGATCCCGAGTCCAGATCTTCTGTCCCAAATTTCTGTATACCCTCTCTGTCCCATTGCTAACTTTGTACTTTGTACCATGTGTCATCCACTAAGCCCCAATTAATTATCCAGTTAACACCGTTTAACAATATAACTGTTAGTTAAATAAAAAATTAATAATAACTAAATATTTATTTAAATTTAAAACATGAAAAAAATTGTCCAAGTTTCAACCATCTTAAGTAATTATTAATTCTCTTTCTTTTTTTGTGAAAATTATTAAATTTAATATGAGAAGATCATCCTTATTAAAAATTATATCAATCAAAAATAATCATAAGGTAATTTATAGGCCATCCATTTTAATTATTACTTTTAAATTAAATTTTGAT
>MVGT01002051.1:1596114-1653735 GCA_002174775.1 Macleaya cordata | reverse complement strand
TGTTTGAAATGATCAAATAAGAAGTAGAAGTAAGAAGCACTGATGTCAGGTGAACAAACAACAGTGAGAAATTTGTGATATCTCAGTTGCAAAACTAGAAGTTTCTGTCACATATTCATCATCTACAGCGGTAGGTTCGAATTTGCGCCGTTGATGTTGCTGATTCATATTTTTCGGCCGCATAATTGCATCAAAAGATTCAAAATAGAACAAAGAATGAGCTATCGTTGAAACCCCTTGTGCATGATGAAGATGCTGCTGATGAGGATGAAGATGACCAAAGGAAATCGAACGGCTCTTGATCCACCACCACCAACACCAACAGGGCGATGCAGCATATCAAGATCTAAAGGTTCTGGATGACTGATCGGACCACCTCTCTCTAATTGTAGGTCCTGGATGAGGCCCTAAAAATGGAGGATTACTTGTAGGGAGAAGAGAAGAAGGGACGCCCAAAGTTAGGTTTTTTTTTTTTTTCTCACTTTTTTCAATTTTTATTTTTATTTTTTAATTTAGCTAACAGAGTTACGTTGGGAATTGAATGGTGTTAAATGGTAATTAATTTGGGTTTTGTGAAGGACACATGGCACAAAGTTAATTAAGGGACAGGAAGGGCACAGACGAATTGGGGACAGAAGATCACTCACTGATCCCACCCAAACAACAAATTGAATTGGTTTAAATCTTGTCAATTTGGTTTGGATCCGTCTGTTCTTATGATTTTTGTGCACTCCTACATTAACTTTGTAGATGTTGGTTACTAAATGTAGTGGGCCTCACTTTGGGTACTACAATTTACAAGCTCGGTGCAACAGTGTACCTACTGGTCGACCGATAGTTTGTCTTACCAAATGCATAAAGCTCAACATCGCTATTCTCCTTCTAAAAGTAATTTATAGTTTGTTTGGACAAGAGATTTTGTGGGGACCAGAGATTTTAAGGAAAAATATAACATGATTTTTCCACTAAATTGCTGGTCCCCACAAAATCCCTTTCACAAATCTCTTGTCCAAACAGACTATTAGATGACTTTTCTACTTGTCTGATAGCGGGGATCCACTGCTACAATTGGGTTACCTATGGTTGAGGATACTGATTTGACCGTTTTAAATTGCCAACAAATTATTTTATGAAATTTTTACCAGGGGTCTAAGTTAAAGAAGAACTTTCAAAATATCCGCCGCCTACTCAAAATTAAATGAAGGTAGTCGATTCGGTAAACCACCACAAAACAGTACACTGACTCCTTTTCTCTCTCGATCTACTAGACTTAAAAAGAGATTGAGGAAGAGAGAATTGACGGAATTTCTAACGGAAGAGGTTTACTCGATCGTTGACGTTAAAATTACGAAGTAGTCTCTCTCTAGTCTACTATGCGTAAGAAAGATTAAATTCAGGAATGGACTAAAAAAAACTAGAGAGAGAGAGAGAGAGAGAGAGAGAGAGAGAGAGAGAGGGGGAAGGGGGAAAAAGCTGGTCAGCTGAGGTGCTACTGCAGAAATTAAACAAAGAAAAAGATAAGATGGATGCTGCAGGTTCTGAAAAAATGGAGAATGGACAAGAAGAGAGAGTGGAAGGAGAAGTCAACAGCATGAGAACCAATAATGAGATGGAGCAGAACAAAGTCAGTCTCATGAGAGCCTTTGTTGAAAGCCAGGATCCCACTTCAAAGGTGCTTTCCTTTGCTTTGCTTTGCTTTGCTTGCTTCTCCTCTCTCTCTTCCTGTTTTTCCCTTTTGTTTTCTGTATTTGTATGTATTTTCTTGGGTTTAAGTGATTTGATGGGTTTTCTGTTTATTTTATGATGATTAGTTCCTCCTTGTATTAGAAAACAATGAACCCTTGATTCATTGGCATTCCTTTGGTTTCTTTTGTGTTACCCATTACAGTCCTTTTTATGTTTTTCCTTTTAACCTGAATTTGATTATTTTGATTATGGGTTTTTACTTTTTAGATTTTTTTTTTTTGGGTAATTAAGGAAAGCAGCTATAATTTGTCCTACTCATTTACTCGTTATTTTTCTTCTCTGTGTATAATTCTCTTCTTTTAGTTATAGAGAGAGAGAGGAAGAGATCTCTGTGTGTAATTAGAAATTCTTAGTTCATTGAACTCCTCTAATTTTGGGTGTCCTGATTCTCATCAAGATTTATTATATTGATTGACTTCACTGGTAATTACACAAAATGCATCCATTGATGGTTAAAAAGTCAAGGTCGGTCAACTGCATCCTGCAATCAAGATCTTGCTTCCTGGGTCTTTGGAGTTCTGGCCTCTCTTGCAGAATCAAAGTTTTAGAAAGTCATTGAGATCTGATTTTACCCAAACAGAAGCCCATATCATTTTCATAGATCTCTCTAGTATATTAGATACATTCGTCATGCTAACAGAATAACTGCTCGGAAAGATTTGTGGAATGAGACTTTTATGTTCTTCATAAAAGCCACCTCTTTTCAACCAATTCAAGCTCAGATGGGTTTCAATGACAAACAATCAACTAATGCCCAATTATCAGAAATTCGGAATATCTCTCTGATGGGGACTGTGAGTGTGAGAACAAAGAAGTCCGGGTTAGGAAATTCGATGTGTTTCTATACCTATTTATGATAGCTGAATCGGTTAAATTACTTATATAATACCGGTACTTACTGAACCATTTGAAACCCCGTAATTTGATTTCAGTTATCCATTATAGACTTCCTCTTTCCTACTATACGCTTGGACCTCATAAACGTGTACATTTGATATTCCCTAGTACTGTCGGTGTGTTGTTGCTGAAGTATACCTTAGATTTACCCTTCTTTTTTCTTTTCTTTTTTTACTCTCGGTTCATTTCTTTCCCATTAATGGTGTACCCATATGGTGCTTGATCTGTACAGGAAGTGGATGATCTGATGCTCAGAAGATTTTTGCGTGCTCGTGATCTGGATATTGAGAAAGCCTCTGCTATGTTCCTGAAGTACCTTAAATGGAAACAGTCATTTGTACCAAATGGTTTTATCTCAGAATCGGAGATCCCAAATGATCTAGCCCAGAAGAAGCTGTTTCTGCAAGGATTGGATAAGAGTGGACGTCCTATAGTAGTTGCTTTTGGTTCTAAACATTTCCCTAAAAAAGAGAAAGGGGGTCTAGATGAGTTCAAGCGTAAGTTCTCACATTTACCCATTGAATTAAGTCTGAAGTTAATTGATTATTTTGTATCAGTCTTTCATCTTTGTTTCTTACATGGTTCAGTGAATGAGATGCTTGATTTGGGCTCAAGCCCGTTACTCGGTTTACATAATGCACTGCAACCATGATATTACAGGTTTAATCCAAACTTACCCACCAAGAAGAAAGAGCAATTTGGTCATTGACAAAGCCAACTTTCTTATTAGATGTATTCAGTTGGATTGAGTTGTACTTGTTATCATTTCGATTATTGTCTTTGGATAACAAGATTATGATATTGTCATGTTGAAACTTCTCCTTTGGCTAAGTCAGTGTCTCCTCATCATTACAGGTTTTGTAGTGTACACTCTCGACAAAATAAATGCAAGGTAAGTCATTGTTCTTCATAGGTATGTTGGATACCTTCAGCTGAATGTGGGTGAGAGCAGGTTCAAATGTTTCTACATAGATACCTCTCAGCAAAGTTGGACCTGTAAACTCTAGCACAAGCTGAAAATAGATGTAGATTAAACCTGATTTTATCTTGATTCCACAGGATGCCTACAGGACAAGAAAAGTTTATCGCAATTGGGGATCTTGAAGGCTGGGGATACTCGAACAGTGACATCCGAGGATACTTGGGATCTCTATCCATCTTACAGGTTTAGTTCGTGACCATTAAAGCATTTCATCCAAATTTTAATTTTGGGTCTTATATTATACGATAAAGTAATCTTACTTTCAACTCAACTTCATCATGACTCGGTTCAAGTTAATGGGTACCTCAGTTATATTAGATTCATAAGAACCCAACATAAATAGCATGTTAAATTACTCAAAGTAATTCAGTAAGGCTTTCTAGTTACTGCATTGCTCGACTCATAACTTGGTGAAAAGGCCTCTTTTGATGTGTACAAGACACGATTCAATGATGACACTGTTAGTTATATTAGAACAACTTATGGTTTACAACTAGGACTGTGGTGCTTGCAGGATTGCTACCCAGAAAGGCTTGGCAAGTTGTATCTAGTTCATGTGCCTTATCTTTTCATGACTGCGTGGAAGTTAATCTACCCATTTATCGACAGCAACACCAAGAAAAAGGTAACTTCTGAAGGCTTAACCATAATATATAGCTGTGGAAATCTGGGAACCTGGGTTTAAATATGGGTGCTTCTATTGTTGTCCTTGAAATGCCATAAATAACAGATTTGGGAAAACAAATGAAAGCTCACTATTACTACATTACGAGGCATTCACTATTACTACATTACGGAAGCATTCACTATTACTACATTTAGCATCAAAGTTCAGTCAATTTGTCACTTTACGAGGCATTTCTTCTCGGTAACTTTGCTTGAATGTCTTTCACAATTTTGCAGATTGTATTTGTGGAGAACAAAAAGCTGAAATCAACACTGCTCCAAGACATTGATGAGAGTCAGCTGCCAGAGATTTACGGAGGTAAACAGCCATTAGTGCCCATTGAAGAAAGCTAATTAGCTCACACTCGTATGAAAGCTCCTGCTCCTAATCCTATCTCCACATTATTTGAGGTCAACTTGGGAAGTTGAGATTAAAGATCTTTTACCGACCCAAAATATATAAAAAATAAAAGAAAAGTTCTCTTCTTGTGTTACTTGGGTTGTGTATTGCACTGCTGAGAATCAAATGCATGTATCATCCTTTCCATGTCATGAGTTGCAAGGACTTGGTCTTTAGAATAAATTGTTATGTTGACAAAGAGAGAATTACTGTAACACCTATGTTGTATGAACTTAGGAAGTAGAATTCTATGTAACTACGACATTCCATTTCCTAGGAATTTACTGTATCGGACAAATGTAGACGTGCTTATCCAAATAGATCATTTTGTTGCTGCCGTCGGTTATATATTTTTATATACAAGATTACTATGTATGAATGTAATCTAGATGCATGCTTTTCAATTGCATACTTATTTTCTCAAGAACTTCAATGAAGATGGATCATTTTACTGATGAACATCCATGGAAGGTAGTCTGTGTTCAATGTTTCTCAACAGAGGTGATATCAGTTAGCATACAAACCTCCCGATCTATTTCACGTTTCACTGTTATTAACATATCCTAAAGCTCTTTAATCTCAGGCATACCCCTTGACCATGGTCAAGTGCCATTGCCGTTACTCGGAGGGAATATTCAATATTGTCTTCTTGAAAAAAATATGTATCAACACCCATATGTATCCAAACCAAACCCGTCAATCAAAAATCTATCAAACCTGAATGTGAAGTACAGTTAATACAAGATGTAAATCGTAAGGAGGCAACTACAGAAGAACCCAGCTTTGCGGTTGTGAGTATTGTGAAGTGGGTGTAAGAACCACCCAGAAAAAAGATAAGGTCACCTTTAAACTGATTCAAATCATGCAGATGAGCTGTTGCCTGTTCCAAATAACATTAAGGATGGACAAGAGGTTGTTACCTATATGGCCGTGGATATTTGGTTGTGTAGACCTTAGTAACCAGAGCGCGGAGCGGGAGCGGGAGCGAGAGCGGGAGCGGGAGCGTCGGAGCGCCAAATTTAAAAATGCCTAAGGCTCAGAGCGCCTTCGGAGCGCATAACTTATTCACACGTAGTTGAAGTTTAGTTGAAGTTTTAATTGACTACCCTTGNTGTATTAGAAAACAATGAACCCTTGATTCATTGGCATTCCTTTGGTTTCTTTTGTGTTACCCATTACAGTCCTTTTTATGTTTTTCCTTTTAACCTTTTTTTTTTTTTTTTTGAAAGATTCATATTTATATTTTTCATTTTTTTTTGTTGGGTAATTAAGGAAAGCAGCTATAATTTGTCCTACTCATTTACTCGTTATTTTTCTTCTCTGTGTATAATTCTCTTCTTTTAGTTATAGAGAGAGAGAGGAAGAGATCTCTGTGTGTAATTAGAAATTCTTAGTTCATTGAACTCCTCTAATTTTGGGTGTCCTGATTCTCATCAAGATTTATTATATTGATTGACTTCACTGGTAATTACACAAAATGCATCCATTGATGGTTAAAAAGTCAAGGTCGGTCAACTGCATCCTGCAATCAAGATCTTGCTTCCTGGGTCTTTGGAGTTCTGGCCTCTCTTGCAGAATCAAAGTTTTAGAAAGTCATTGAGATCTGATTTTACCCAAACAGAAGCCCATATCATTTTCATAGATCTCTCTAGTATATTAGATACATTCGTCATGCTAACAGAATAACTGCTCGGAAAGATTTGTGGAATGAGACTTTTATGTTCTTCATAAAAGCCACCTCTTTTCAACCAATTCAAGCTCAGATGGGTTTCAATGACAAACAATCAACTAATGCCCAATTATCAGAAATTCGGAATATCTCTCTGATGGGGACTGTGAGTGTGAGAACAAAGAAGTCCGGGTTAGGAAATTCGATGTGTTTCTATACCTATTTATGATAGCTGAATCGGTTAAATTACTTATATAATACCGGTACTTACTGAACCATTTGAAACCCCGTAATTTGATTTCAGTTATCCATTATAGACTTCCTCTTTCCTACTATACGCTTGGACCTCATAAACGTGTACATTTGATATTCCCTAGTACTGTCGGTGTGTTGTTGCTGAAGTATACCTTAGATTTACCCTTCTTTTTTCTTTTCTTTTTTTACTCTCGGTTCATTTCTTTCCCATTAATGGTGTACCCATATGGTGCTTGATCTGTACAGGAAGTGGATGATCTGATGCTCAGAAGATTTTTGCGTGCTCGTGATCTGGATATTGAGAAAGCCTCTGCTATGTTCCTGAAGTACCTTAAATGGAAACAGTCATTTGTACCAAATGGTTTTATCTCAGAATCGGAGATCCCAAATGATCTAGCCCAGAAGAAGCTGTTTCTGCAAGGATTGGATAAGAGTGGACGTCCTATAGTAGTTGCTTTTGGTTCTAAACATTTCCCTAAAAAAGAGAAAGGGGGTCTAGATGAGTTCAAGCGTAAGTTCTCACATTTACCCATTGAATTAAGTCTGAAGTTAATTGATTATTTTGTATCAGTCTTTCATCTTTGTTTCTTACATGGTTCAGTGAATGAGATGCTTGATTTGGGCTCAAGCCCGTTACTCGGTTTACATAATGCACTGCAACCATGATATTACAGGTTTAATCCAAACTTACCCACCAAGAAGAAAGAGCAATTTGGTCATTGACAAAGCCAACTTTCTTATTAGATGTATTCAGTTGGATTGAGTTGTACTTGTTATCATTTCGATTATTGTCTTTGGATAACAAGATTATGATATTGTCATGTTGAAACTTCTCCTTTGGCTAAGTCAGTGTCTCCTCATCATTACAGGTTTTGTAGTGTACACTCTCGACAAAATAAATGCAAGGTAAGTCATTGTTCTTCATAGGTATGTTGGATACCTTCAGCTGAATGTGGGTGAGAGCAGGTTCAAATGTTTCTACATAGATACCTCTCAGCAAAGTTGGACCTGTAAACTCTAGCACAAGCTGAAAATAGATGTAGATTAAACCTGATTTTATCTTGATTCCACAGGATGCCTACAGGACAAGAAAAGTTTATCGCAATTGGGGATCTTGAAGGCTGGGGATACTCGAACAGTGACATCCGAGGATACTTGGGATCTCTATCCATCTTACAGGTTTAGTTCGTGACCATTAAAGCATTTCATCCAAATTTTAATTTTGGGTCTTATATTATACGATAAAGTAATCTTACTTTCAACTCAACTTCATCATGACTCGGTTCAAGTTAATGGGTACCTCAGTTATATTAGATTCATAAGAACCCAACATAAATAGCATGTTAAATTACTCAAAGTAATTCAGTAAGGCTTTCTAGTTACTGCATTGCTCGACTCATAACTTGGTGAAAAGGCCTCTTTTGATGTGTACAAGACACGATTCAATGATGACACTGTTAGTTATATTAGAACAACTTATGGTTTACAACTAGGACTGTGGTGCTTGCAGGATTGCTACCCAGAAAGGCTTGGCAAGTTGTATCTAGTTCATGTGCCTTATCTTTTCATGACTGCGTGGAAGTTAATCTACCCATTTATCGACAGCAACACCAAGAAAAAGGTAACTTCTGAAGGCTTAACCATAATATATAGCTGTGGAAATCTGGGAACCTGGGTTTAAATATGGGTGCTTCTATTGTTGTCCTTGAAATGCCATAAATAACAGATTTGGGAAAACAAATGAAAGCTCACTATTACTACATTACGAGGCATTCACTATTACTACATTACGGAAGCATTCACTATTACTACATTTAGCATCAAAGTTCAGTCAATTTGTCACTTTACGAGGCATTTCTTCTCGGTAACTTTGCTTGAATGTCTTTCACAATTTTGCAGATTGTATTTGTGGAGAACAAAAAGCTGAAATCAACACTGCTCCAAGACATTGATGAGAGTCAGCTGCCAGAGATTTACGGAGGTAAACAGCCATTAGTGCCCATTGAAGAAAGCTAATTAGCTCACACTCGTATGAAAGCTCCTGCTCCTAATCCTATCTCCACATTATTTGAGGTCAACTTGGGAAGTTGAGATTAAAGATCTTTTACCGACCCAAAATATATAAAAAATAAAAGAAAAGTTCTCTTCTTGTGTTACTTGGGTTGTGTATTGCACTGCTGAGAATCAAATGCATGTATCATCCTTTCCATGTCATGAGTTGCAAGGACTTGGTCTTTAGAATAAATTGTTATGTTGACAAAGAGAGAATTACTGTAACACCTATGTTGTATGAACTTAGGAAGTAGAATTCTATGTAACTACGACATTCCATTTCCTAGGAATTTACTGTATCGGACAAATGTAGACGTGCTTATCCAAATAGATCATTTTGTTGCTGCCGTCGGTTATATATTTTTATATACAAGATTACTATGTATGAATGTAATCTAGATGCATGCTTTTCAATTGCATACTTATTTTCTCAAGAACTTCAATGAAGATGGATCATTTTACTGATGAACATCCATGGAAGGTAGTCTGTGTTCAATGTTTCTCAACAGAGGTGATATCAGTTAGCATACAAACCTCCCGATCTATTTCACGTTTCACTGTTATTAACATATCCTAAAGCTCTTTAATCTCAGGCATACCCCTTGACCATGGTCAAGTGCCATTGCCGTTACTCGGAGGGAATATTCAATATTGTCTTCTTGAAAAAAATATGTATCAACACCCATATGTATCCAAACCAAACCCGTCAATCAAAAATCTATCAAACCTGAATGTGAAGTACAGTTAATACAAGATGTAAATCGTAAGGAGGCAACTACAGAAGAACCCAGCTTTGCGGTTGTGAGTATTGTGAAGTGGGTGTAAGAACCACCCAGAAAAAAGATAAGGTCACCTTTAAACTGATTCAAATCATGCAGATGAGCTGTTGCCTGTTCCAAATAACATTAAGGATGGACAAGAGGTTGTTACCTATATGGCCGTGGATATTTGGTTGTGTAGACCTTAGTAACCAGAGCGCGGAGCGGGAGCGGGAGCGAGAGCGGGAGCGGGAGCGTCGGAGCGCCAAATTTAAAAATGCCTAAGGCTCAGAGCGCCTAACTTACTCACACTTAACTAGATTATTAAATAAATTTTTATTAACAAAATCATTGAATAGTTAGTAAAATAATTTTTAAATTTTATTAAGTATTTTTTGTAATAATATTCTGTTTTTAAAAAATTATTATTTTTTCTTATTTGTTAACTATAAAGTATATTATATATATAATAACTAAAATTTATTGTTTCTCATATTAATTATATTTTATTATGGAAAAAATGAATTTTTACTGTCCAAAAAGTAAGTGAGAAACACAACCATATAACGTGTGCTTTAAGGGCACTTAATAAGGTTATTTTTGAACTAGTTTTTTTTCCAAACATCTTGAAATCAGCTAATTTTTTTATATAATATTATCATTATTTATAAGATGTCCACAAAAAATCAGCTCAATCAGAGATATTTAACCCTCCAAACAAATCACTTTAAATGACAACCTTGTAGTGATATCAGTCTCCGATTGAGCTAATTTTTTTGAAATATGATCTAAATAGTATAAATAACATACATCCAAAAAAATTAGTCCATTTGGACAAACTTAACAAAAAAAAATAGACATTTGAAAATATTTTGTTGATTAGGCGCTCCCAAAACTGGAACCGCGCTCCGAAAATTCACGAACCGCGCTCCGACAATTATGGAACCACGCTCCGAAAATTCTCGAACCGCGGATCGAAGGCGCTCCCGCTCCCAAAACGCGAACGCCAACATGGTTGGGCGTTTTTGGTTACTATGGTGTAGACCTAACATCACAATTACAAAACCTATATTCACAATGATAAAATGTTTATCTCCAAGACTAGACAACAATAATGATTGTAAGACACTGTTGAATGGCATGTAAATTATAATCATCTTCATCATCATCCACCAAAATCAAAATTTGAAGAATATTCCCCCATTTCTTGATCGTGCGCCTATCATCATAATGGCGTACATATATGCAATTATTTAAAATCTAGGGCAGACACTGCCCACCACGCCCACCTGAATTATTCAGAATCCAGAGCCAGACAACACTGGCAACAGATACATGATCCAAGTTAATTAAGAATTACAAAACAGACCCAAAAAAGGTTCTAAAAGAAAAATGTAAAAAGATGAATTTTTCTGATTGAAAAATCTGAGATTTAATGATCCAACAAAAATAAAGTTAAAAATCTCATACTCGTTTCTCAACCAATCAGTAACTTGTTCTCATCCAAAAAGCTGTAAGTGGGTACTTCCAGGTTGTATGGTGCTGGGCCCTTGCGTATCCTGCCTGAAATATCATAGTGAGAACCATGGCATGGACAGAACCACCCACCAAAGTCCCCAGCATTTGGCAAGGGAATGCAACCTAGATGGGTGCAGACACCGACCACAATCAGCCATTCTGGATTTTTAACCCTCGCTGCATCCTCCTGTGGATCACGAAGGGACCCCACATCGACATTGTTGGCGAGTTGGATGTCATCTTCAGTTCGGCGCCTAATGAAGACTGGTTTCCCACGCCACTTGACAGTCACAGTAGTACCAGGCTCAATGCTGGAGAGATCAACCTCAAGGGAGGCCAGGGCAAGAACATCCTTGCTGGCAGACATGCTCAAGACGAACTTGAGAACCAGCAAACGAATCAAGGAGGCATAGACGAACCTTCCACCAGTCAACACAAAGTAAGCAAATGCCCGCTTGCTTGGGTCTCCAGGAGGATAACGTTCATGGTTGTGGTCATCATAGATGATTTTGGAGGTTGGGTTCTTCAGAGCCGCCACAGTTGCTGGGACTTCTTGCATCATCCCAAGGTCATGGGCTGGGGCAATAGAATCAGAAGCAAACCCTGGAACATGTAACCAACTGTTAACCAGAAAACAAAGATATTATAACACTAAGCATGTCATCTCTATCAGTCTGCAGCATCATTACACAAGAGAGAAAGTCAATAAGAAAAATACGAGCTGTGTCATTCTATAACTAATGTGTTACTCCCAGCAAAAAGATCACATCTTGAATATTTCATTGAGGTAGAGGCATTGTAACCTTTAAATTGTGTATGCTTTCTAACCTTGTCTCATCTAGACCAAACTACGGCACTTTGTATGTGCCTTTTGCTACGACTCACCAAGGGTGTGCCTCGTTTCACCTTTAAAATTTCATTATGTTCTCTCCACCCACTTGCAAGACAGTAATTAATATAATCAGGAGTTCTGAATCTTAAAATAATTGTTAAAGATTTCTATGTATATGATACAAATTATAGGATATTCCACGCACATATTTCATATTTTCATTAAAAAATTATTTCCTCACTAAATGATAATTACAAAACTTACTAGTTTCTATATTATTTAAACTTTTGAACTATAAGGTTCAATCAACTAATCCTATTTTACACAGTTCAAGATTCAACAAATCGAACAGGGAAGACCTATGACAGATATCAACACCTTGTACATGCAACAATGAAACTTAACAGAAATTTGTACCATGATCATAAGCATTGGATGAAAATTTAATGATATCCTAGCACATAAAGTACAATTAGACCAGGTGCAGGTACATTTTGGAGGTTGGTGGATGAGAATAAAAAAAAAATGATAATTGCTGAAAGGTTGCTTCGTAGGATACTTGCTGGGACCATAAATAATTCCACAGTACAGGCAAGCAGGCTATAGTCCACTCTTATACTTCCTTTTTGGTACTAAGTTGTTGAATGGCATGGCACTCGTACTTGAAACTTTTTTTTTTTTTCATTTTTTTACTTTTATGATACTTGAAACATAGAAGACAAAACATTATGACGGTTAATACTTCAGAGGTTTTGAAAGTCGATATTCAATGGATAATTTAAGGATGAAAGGTAGTTATGAGAGACTAACAACTGATAAGAAGATTGGATCCACTACCCCAATAAGCGAAGGTCAGTTGAATCTTAACATTCACCTAATACAACAACTCAGGTACACAAACAACTTAGTTGATACTTGATACTTCATAGCCGCAAAACTTAACTATCAGAAAAATTTGAAGAATGAAAATTCCTTGGTGTCTCATTCTAATGAATACAATCTAGATGAGTCACAAAGTTTTTTCATTAATTCTACTCAGAACTATCTCCTGCTGCAAAAGTAAAAAATGGAGCTGTAAAATGAATTCAAACAAAGACTACAATTGGGAAGAAATGAAGAATACCAATTTAAAAATGATAATCAGATATCTATTTTTTCTTTTCATCCTCCATTTATCGGCTCCATTTTTTGTCATCTTACAGGCTATGTTATTAAAGTCGGGGCCTAGGCGGATTTAATCGCTGCCTAGGCGCTAGGCGCCCTCTGGCCGCCACGCCTTGGCCCCTAGGCGTCCAAGGCCGCCAAGCCCAAAAAATCGGGGCCTAGGCGGGCGATTAGGGCTAGGCGGCTAGGCCCCTAGGCGCCGACTAGGCCCTTTATTAAAAACAAATTTCAACTTTCAAGGGGTTTTTTGGAAACATTTATAGTTTTAGGTCCATTGGGTATAAAAGACTTTTTTAGGGCCTTTAATGAAAAAAACCATACATCTCTACTATAATAAAAAGAAGAAAAGAAGGGAAGTGAGAGTTTTTTTGTCCAGGTAGCATGAGCTACTTTTTTTCTCTCCTTCTTCCTCATTTCTTTTTTTCTCTGTTTTTTCCCCCCACCGATTCTTCTTCTTCTCTCTCTTTTTTTTCCTGTTTTTTTCCCCATCGATCCAGGTAGCATGAGCTTCTGCCCCATTCTTCACCTGCTTCTTCTTCTCCCCCTTTTTCTTCTTCTTCTCTCTTCTTTTTCTCTGCTTTTTTTTTCCCCTGCATACTGCTTTCTTTTTTTGTTTTTACTTTGTTGTTGTGGATCATTATTATTTAACATACTAGACTATGAATATTTTGTTTTGATGTTGCTGCATGTGGATCATTATTGTTTAAGTTAATTTTATGAAAATTTTGTAACATCCATATGTATATATTATTTTGAAATTTATATTAATTAAATTTATATATGCCCGCTTAATCCCGACTAGGCCTCGCCTAGAAGGATCTAGGCGCTAGGCGCCCTTTGGCCGCCCAGCCTCCGCCTAGGGCTTTAACAACATAGCTTACAGGGCAGGAGAATCTTGAAAAATAAAAAGCTCCTGAGGATCGTTTCATAAGTGCGTTAATCCCTAACCAACTTCACATAATCAGGAATCAGCATAAAACATAGGATGCAGATGCTATACGAAATAATGGTGAGAAAACACAAAAATTGGTTCTAATCGAAGTTCTTCCCTCTAACACGCATAATGGCAAGCTCGCAATCTATAGAAACTTCAAGCTAAGGATGTCAATTGCCAAACTTGGCTTAGTGGATCATCCATGTTCTTATTTTAGATCATCCATTAAAAACGCAGGTAAGGAATCAATATAAGAACACAGCACAAAAAGAAAGGGAAAAAAAATAATTCCACAAATTATACACAATCTAATCGGCACCAAAAGCTGTTAATATGAAAACATAAAGAAAAGAAAACCCTAATGTGGCAGGAAAGGGAAAAAACATCGAGATCCCCAAAAATGAAACACGTGAAAATTATAATATCCCGGATTCATAATCAAATTCGAAGAAGCTAACAGGATTAATCAAAGAAAACGACCTAAAAAGGTGAAGCTGAGAGAACGATATCAGAAAAATCCTAACCTCTAATCGAATTGAAGAAAGCCGATCTGGAATAGAAATTATCGTTGGAGCAGATCGATTTGCGGTCATCAGATGTGGAATCTCCGTTGATCAGATTCCTGGGAAGTACAATCGATGCGGTCTGGTTCGCCCGCCATGAGAGAGAAGAAAGTCTCCTCCCTGCAACCCTAAGCATCTTTCCCCTTCTCTTCCTAGGGCTTTCGTCTTTCGTTTCCCCTTGGATCTTAGAGAGAGAAAACAGGTGGAGAATCTAGAGAGAGAAAGAGAGAACAAAGATGCGTCGGCTAATAAGAAGATGAAGAGGTAGCCTGGTATTCCATCATATGCGGGTTACTGTTTGCCTTGAGACCGATTAATCGTAACAACAATCTCAACCGTCAACAAAGATGACTATATCTCGAATTCGACAAACATATGAGTTTCAACGGTTGAGATGAAAAAATGGATATCGGACTTTAAAACAAAATTTGGGGTACTTTGGGATAATTCCACCTATGTCAGCACTTAACTATACACAATTTATCTTGCAGTCGCGTTACACTCTACCGCTGCCACCTCCATAGAGATGATATGATTTGACATGGCATTTACAAAGCAGTTTGGGGCCAATGAAAATTTAATGGTTGATTTCATGTGACGATGATGTTCGTATTATATGGATCATCTCATTCAAAAACTTCATGATCCATCAAAAGTTGTTTAGAAACCAATAGTGATTGAAAGATCCATTTTGCACTATTATGTTGGACCCATAGGTAGATGATCCAAGGGTCACATATAGACCACCTCAAAAGTATTGTTAAAAATTTTCACTATATGGATGATGAGGGTGTAAGCTTTATAATGGACAGATATTATTATGAGGATGATCTAAATGGTGAAGAGATCATCATCACTCAAACTCAGCCCTTTGATTGTCTTTCATTTGGATTTGATCAAAAAATAATTTCTTTAATTTTTTGATGGGTAATGAAATATATAAAACACTAATGGGGGAGGTCCAAGCCTCAGATACAACTTTAGGATCTTTGAAAAAGTAAATCACACAAATATGAAGGAGATTTAGGCTAATAGACTAGAAGCAAGTTGCAGGTACCAGCTAGTGTAGTTGGTAAAGTCTATTGTTGTTGATAGCACAGATTTGGATTTAACTCTTTCCAGGATTGAGTTACTGGTCTCATTAAAATAGGCTCAATTCTTACAAAATTTGAAAAGACTAATGGAGTTATTATTATTTTTACCACTAATTAGTTGCAAGCCCACAAAAAATGTTATTTATTTTTCACTACTAACTAGTATTAGTTAGTGGACTTGGTACTAATTAGCAGCAAAAAAAAAATCACCCCCTTGAGAACAGGTTCAACTTCATCAAATATATCTGTTAAGGCTTTGGTTATTTACAGTCAATTTATTACTTTGCATTTAAAGCTTTTTAAATTGCTCAAGCCTAAATAGACTTCTTAAGGCAAGTCTAGTCGGATCCTTCATCGGTTAATACATTCAACCTTCAACTAAATTACGGATCCTTAGTAGAGAGGTCATCAGATGTCTGCGCGGTCATCCGATAATTGCCCATTTTTCCCCTAAAAATAGCTACTCCCCTCTCTCTTTCTTAATATATATATATCTTTATCTCTTTCACACTCTGTCTCATTCTCTATCAAGGGATTCCTTACTAGCAACCATATATAGATCAAGGAATTTCCACTAGACTTACCCTTAAAATGACTGGATAACCAGTTCAGATGCTCAAAGCCATCAGGGATATATCAGTGTTTAGCGTAGACCTGACAATGGGTCATCCGCGGGTCGACCCTAGGCGGGTTAGCGGATAAAAGGATCAATATTATGAAACCCTAACTAGTTTATGAAACGGGTCAATTTATCGTTCCCTAATCCTAACAGGGTAGACCCTATCCGTGACCCTAATGACTCTAGTTCTTTATTAATACCTAAAATTAATCAATACTGAAATTCAATCAGTTCAATCTTTTTTTTTGCAATCCAAGTTTCCACATCCAAATTTATGATTTTTTCTTAGCAGAAAAAAAAATATGATATTAAGAAAAATAAGGATTATAGAGGTGTCATAACTAAAAAACAAGCCTTTGGATTATTGTATATGAGGTATTATCTGGGATTGTCGTCTATTTAAAAAAAAATTATGGGTATTGTGGTCGTCTTATGGAATCATTCATTTCCATTACCATCCAACATTTCTCTAGAAGGTTTAGTGGTATTGCACATCTGTTGGTCTCATATATGCTAGATGATAATTCTTTTTGTTTATTTGAATTATGAAGATGCTCTTCCTTTTATGTTGCAAAAAAAAAAATATTATACAGTGTCAAAAAAATAATAATCGTCCAACCAAACAAAAGCTGACCAAATCGTCCATGTTAGATTGTTAGCACAAAAGAAATTCCCTATCTCCGAGTAAATATCGGTAGTTTTTTGGGAGGGTCCAGTATGAATGTCAAACTCTGTTAAGAAATAAATGGAGAGATGAGATCACAAATTTGGAAAGATTGGGATCTATAAACACATCTCAGATCTGGAAGAAGAGAAGAAAGAAATAGAGATATGAGATCACAGATCTGGAAAGATTGAGATCTATAAACACAAATCTCAGATCTAGAAGGAGGAGGTGTTCAAATAATTGAAAGAACAAGGAGCAAAGAAGAAGAAAGGAAGGATATCAGAGCGGAGAGAGAAAGCTTACCTAAGCCAGTGGTAATGGCGGATGAAGCGGATCGGCGACAAAGGCACCGATCTTCAGTGAAGGAAGAGAAAGAGGAGTAGCAGAGCAGAAGCTGCACAACCCTCTTCTCTGTTTCCTCCTCTCAACCTCTTATACAACTAATGAAACTAAACATCAGTAAAAATTAAAACCTAGTCTTAAACTATGTATATGATATAAAATATTTGACGGGTCGCGGGTTATCCGCGGATTTAGGCGAGTTGACCCGTTTGCTAGTGGGTCGAAAAGGTCTAACCCTAACTCTATTCGTTTATCTTACGGGTTGAATTATAGTAGGGTAGGCAGGTCGGGTTAGGGTCAAATTGCCACCTCTAGTTTAGTGCATTATTTTAGCCATTCAAAATACAGTTAAACTTCTATAAAGTAATAAAGTTAGAATCGGTTAAATTTATTAATTAATTGAAGTTTTAATTTATAGAATAATATTTTATCTTTAAATTAGCGCCAGTTATATGGATATAGATACAATCTACTGTTTGTGAAAGTTAAACTTGCCGTCCTAGCTCAGCTGGTAGAGCGCACGGCTTTTAACCGTGTGGTCGTGGGTTCGATTCCCACGGACGGCGAGAACCCGACGTTTTTTCATTATTTTAATTTTTTTCTCCAGTGAGTGAAGATGGGAGGATAAATCGACACGTGCAAGACGAGTGTGTGAAGATGGAAGGATAAATCGACACGTGCAAAGAAAGTACTGGCAGAACTAAAGAAATGAATGACGTGTACAGCACCAGGTAGATATAGAGAGAGAGAGAGGAGTACAGTGGACTGTCGATGTCGAGCCGCCGAGCAGCGTGCACCACTGAAGGCCTCGGCTGTCGAGACACAAAAATGTTATTTAGCTGTTTTAGGGTGGTGCGAACGTACTTTCACATTGAAGACGTATGTGTACCACTGGAACCGAACGATTGAAACCTGAACCAGTTCCAGTCATCAAACTGGTACCCATTTATGCTGGAAAAGCTTGGAACCAACACGATTCTGTTTTATCCACAATTAATATTACGAAAAATCACTTCTTCTTCTTCTGAATTTATGATCAATTCATTTTATTCCAAAGCACTTGGAGTGCATTTTACTACAAATCTACAAATAAGTATATAATTACCAATTTCAATAACTTTAAAAATATTCTAATAAAATATTTTCAATATCAATAACTTTAAGGTTGCATGTACTCACAATAGTAATTGTTAGTATATGTTGTTATTGTTGGTGACAGCTTATACTCGAGTTCTATTTCTGTTAGCACAAAATTATTGATTTTATACAAGTACTTTATGTGATCGATAGTTGATATTCTTATGTTTGGAAGAGTAGGCTTCTCTCTTAATTCTCTATGTTCGTTAATGATTGTATTATCTGCCAATTAGTAATAATAGTTGTAAACTACAAGATCATAAAAATGAGTGAAAAAAAGTTAGTGGATCAATGTTTTATTTCTCTGTAGTTTAAAAAGGAAATATAATTTTTACTCTCAAATTTTACGACCTCCAACTTAAAATTAGTGGGCACATTTTTTTACCCCACATTGTGGCATCAGGATTCATAGGGAGATCAACAATATAAAGTGAAAGTAAATATATGATCAATAAAAAGCAAAGGGAAAGATATACCAAATATCTAACTAGTATGAACAGAAGAGGGTTGCCCAAAGTACAAAAATCAGCCTTTCAGAGAGGCAAGCAGGCCCCTTCTCTTCATAAACTGACTTAATAGGCTGCAACAATTGATGCCCTGTACCTGTACTTCTCTGCCAGAAAATTGCTTTATAAGCAAAGCATCCTTAATCTCATACATTCTTCTCATTGCCCAAAACAATTAAACAACCCCTTCCCCCATCTTCATCTACTTTCTTCTTGGTGGTGGCTAGGTCACCGTACGTCCCCTCTCCATCCCTTAAAACCCTAACCTGAACTCAGGGATAAGGCCTTAGCCTGGCTTGAGAAGTCCATGCTTAGCCCGGCTCGATAGACAAATTAATTTTGTGGAGTTACTTAATAATGGTGCTAAAAATGAACCTAACCATTTGATATTTAATACTTTATTGAAAGAAAAAAAGATTGAAAAAAAAAACATTTGAAAGTGGTATAGCATCTATGAAAAAGGTGTTGTTTTTGTTAAAGGGATTCCTAAAAATGTTAAAGGACGACTAGGCTCTCCAAATGTGTTTTTTGTAGGGAGATTCCCATCTCCAAAGAACTTTAAAAACCTAATTTAAAAGGGATTTTCTTCAAATCAACGACTTTGTTCTTTCAAAACTTGGGATTTTTAGAGGTAAATCTTTTGATCATATTTATATTGCATTTTTGTCATTGCTAACAAAACATATTTTAGGAACACCCCAAACTTTTGTGGGATCCCCTTTTTAAAATCAGCGCTACTGTGTGGACCAACCGACATATAAAACAAATGGCCGACGTTTATGTGGAATGGTAGGTCCTACTGTCACATAAGTTGAAAACTCCTTATCTAACACCAATTTTGTAAACTGGTAGGTCCAAAAAACTTTATTATTTTAAAATTGCAAAAATTAATAGGGTGTCTCATTAATCGTCTAGAGATATTTAGGTCCCAATCCTGCACTTCAATTTTGTACTTTTGGACAACAAAGTGTATTTGGGTCATAATTAGTAACAAATCCTAATTTATTAACACAAACAACAGTTACTTTTTGTAATTTAATCATCCATTACTTAAGAAAAGCAGGCAAACAAACCCTCATGAATATCAAAATTTCAGAACTCTGAAATCTCCCACGGTAGAATCACGTCCACAACATTCTTATCAAATCAGGACTAATTAATTGGTGGGGGGCCCCTTTTCCATATATTTCGATGTACGACATAGAGCTACTTTACTGTAAGATTACTATGGATCCGGAAGTAGGTTATTGCTTCATCACTGAAAGACAGGTAATTTTACGTTATTTGCTAGTGGAATCAAGGGTAATTTCGTCACCCTAAAACAGTCAACTTTATAGTATGAGACCCCGGTAAGTAGACCCAGTAGCGCTACTGAGCAATTTTCTTAAAACCCGACAGTGAGAGAGAGAAGAGAGAGAGAGAGAGAGAGAGAGAGAGATCAGCGCTACAGTGAACGACGGTCGTAAGTGGTTGTGATGGATCCGGACGCTTTCTCGGCGAGCCTATACAAGTGGGACCCAAGAGGGGTGGCGCCACCACCACCACCACCACCACCAAATCCCCGGCTATACGAAGCTATGTTACCTACTCCGCCAGCTCTGTCGTACACTATCCGGCCGAGAGAGCTAGGTGGACTTGAAGACTTCTTTCAGGCGTACGGTATCCGTTACTACACCGCTGCTAAGATTGCTGAGCTAGGGTTCACGGTGAGCACGCTTTTAGACATGAAGGATGAGGAGCTGGACGAGATGATGAACAGCATCTCACATATCTTCAGATGGGACCTACTCGTCGGAGAAAGGTATGGTATCAAAGCTGCCGTACGAGCCGAGCGGAGACGCCTGGAAGACGACGAATCTAGGCGGCGCCACCTCCTCACCACTGACACAACCAACGCTGTCGATGCACTCTCACAGGAAGGTCTCTTTCGATCATTTTCTTACTAGCTTCCAAACCCTCAACACATTAAAACCACGTGCTATAAATAGTAAAGCAGCTTCTTCTTCTTCTTCTTCTTCTTCTTCTTCATGGGCTTAATCTTTTGCTAACATCACACAAAATAGGCCTTAAAAATTAGAGCTTGAATCATGTGGGCCCTTCCGGTGGCAATGGGGACCGGCAGCAAAAGTTGTTACAAGGATCCCTGTTTCTTACTAAATTCACGCAACATTTTTTCATCCCTGCAGATAATATATATTTTTTTTTCATCCCTGCAGATAATAGATTCACTCTTGAGATGAGAGATGTTTAGTGGGGCCGATCATGTTTAGATTTATTTGCCCCCCACCAAAACAGTAAATACTCATGTGATTGATGGATCTTTTTGTCAGTTCAAACTTATATTCTTGTCGTTCTAAGCAATGCCTTAATATTTGATTGGATTGTTGAACAACTTTAGGATCCACCAATCACAAACTATATATATATATTTTTTAATGTATTAACGAAAAATAAAAAGTTGTAAATCTTCTATATTTTTTTTTGTGATGATGATGATGATGATGATCAGGGTTGTCGGAAGAGCGAGTGCAACAGGAGAAGGAGACGGGAGGGAGTGGTGGAGGAGGTGCATGGGAAAATGTGCCAAAAGAGAAGAAGAAGAAGAAGAATAAGAAACAGCAGAACAGGCGGAGGAGGGCAGTGGTGAATAATAAGCAGGGAGTAGATGAAGAAGAAGACGACGATGAAGATGATGAAGACATTAACGGTGGTGATGGAAGTGATCAGAGGCAGAGAGAGCATCCGTTCATTGTAACGGAACCAGGGGAGGTGGCTCGTGGCAAAAAGAATGGGCTTGATTATTTATTCCATCTTTACGAGCAGTGTCGTGATTTCTTGATTGAAGTTCAGAATATCGCCAAGGAGAGAGGTGAAAAATGCCCCACCAAGGTATCACTATAAATCTAAACTCATCCGTAAATGATGTAATAGTCGGTTTGGACAAGGGATTTAAGGTATGGATTTTGTGGGACCAGGGATTTGGTAGAAAAATAACCACCAAATCCCTAGTCCCCACAAAATCCCTTCCCTAAATCCCTTGTCCAAACAGACTATAAGTTATTAGGGAAAGTCTAGTTCAATATGTAAAAATGGATCATTTAATCTCTTTGGTGAGAGGTTGAGGAATCCATTTTTTCTAGTGAATAATCTCTTAAAAGGGTTTTAAAAAATAAAAATAAAAAATAAATTTAAAAAAAATGGGACTTTGGATGGAGAGAATTGGAGAGAAAATTTGTTAGTTTTTTTAAGGAGAGGATTTAGCGTGCTCTCGGCCATTAAGCTCTCCACTAAAGATTCTTATTTCAATAAAAATAGATCAGTTTTTACATAGATTCCACTGTGGGAGGAACTTGTTGATCAACAAACTAAATCTATTCCACTAGACTTGCCCTTAATGGATCTGTTTAATAAACCATATACATGGAACTTATTAATCGGTTTCACTTCCGACACTCAAATAGTTGGAACCAGAAACTAACAGATTCGGTTCAGGTTTTGATTTAATTTTTGGGTAAAATCAGTCCAAATTTCCTAATATTTAATTCTTATTAGAACTACATATGTTAAAAATAATACAAAAAAAAAAAGTAAAGCTAGCCTGCAGGTAAAACTCTATTCAATAAAGCTTTTTGGCCCTCCCATCTTACAAAACAAATGCCAGAAAGCTTATATGGCAGGGTCGGACCCACCACTTTTCCCCTCCCAAAAGTGTTTTGAGGGGGTTTCCAACTTATGTGGCAGTGGGACCCACCATGCCACATAAGCATCTGACATTTGTTTTTGTAAGATGGGAGGGCCAAACAGCAGCACTGAACTCTATTTCTGTGAGACAGTAAAGTTTTGATTTCTATCGGTTCATCAGTTCTGGTTCCAATTCCATCATCTGATGTAAAACTACCTAGAACCAATTAAAACCGATTATAACACTACCAAGTACCTGTTCTGATTCCGATTAAGTATATTATCTGATGATCGTGGCTGTTGATATTTTTTTTTTTAAATAGGTGACGAACCAAGTGTTTAGATATGCAAAAAAGGCAGGTGCAAGCTACATAAACAAACCAAAAATGCGACATTACGTGCACTGCTACGCACTACACTGCCTTGACGAGGAGGCATCAAATGCGTTGAGAAGAGCGTACAAGGAGAGAGGAGAGAACGTTGGGGCATGGAGACAAGCATGCTATGAGCCTCTTGTAGCAATGGCAGCAGTTCAAGGTTGGGACATCGATGGCATCTTCAGTGCTCATCCTCGACTCGCCATCTGGTACGTACCTACGAAGCTTCGTCAACTCTGCCACGCTCAACGCAGAACCAACACTACAACTATTACTACTGAAACAGCTTCAATTAGTTCTGTAGCCACTGGTGGAGCAATTACTGGCCGACCTGGACCTGTACTTGGCGGCCATTCCTTCTAATTTTGATCTGAAATCAATTTTGGGTTGTGGGATTAATTAATATGGTATAGTTATGTTTAAAGATCGAGATGGGAGATGATAGAGGGTTTTAACTTTGCTAACTAATTATATATGTATCATATAAATGGTGGATGTTTAATTAGTTCCCAGTAGTTGGAACTTCTAGAGCTAAGTAGTTATTAAAATGGTTTTAATCTTTTCATTCTCTCTGTAATCTTCGTTCATAGCAGTCGTATTTTGATATGAGTTTCTCGTTTTAAAACCATCACCGCCATGGATGTTATTTATGCTCTTAAGAGCTAGGGCACGAACTTCCATGGTTTTGAGGGTTAGGGCTTATTGTTAAAACAGAAGCTGAATTGAGGAGGTTGAAGAATTTTCTATTTTTTGAAATTCTTTGTTATTAGGTTTCCTAATATGGGATCCTATTAAAAAAAAAAAAAATGTCAACTATTATAAGTCAACGATAATCAAGCAAACCAAAACGGCAAAACCCTTCTCCTTCTCTTCCTTCAAAACCCTACTTCACCAGACGAAAAGCCCTTTTCCACCATGGATCTTCAGGCAGTCATTAATGGTAGTAGCAGTAACAGTAACGGCGTTAGCAAGGAGGTTTTCCGTCAAACACTTGTTAAGACCCTACAATCGCGTCTCTTCTACATCCCGTCGTTTAAGATTTATCGTGGTGTTGCTGGTTTGTATGACTATGGGCCTCCTGGGTGTGCCGTTAAATCTAACGTCTTGGCTTTCTGGCGCCAGGTAATCTCTGCCGTGGTTATATACTTTTTTGCTTCTGTTCTGTCATCAGTTAGTAGTCAATTTCCTGCAATTCAAAAAATTTATTTAACTATTGATCTTGATGGAAAATTTAAACAAAAAGAGTGAGAATTTGATATAGGGCATAAGATGGTAGTAGCGAAAACTAAATAGAATTCAAGAAGTTGTTCAAACTATTAAATGAAAGTTGGGAGATTTTGATCTTGATGAAATTTTAACAAAAAAAAAAGTGAGAATTTGATATGGAACATAAGATTGTAGTGGCGAAAACTACGTAGAATTCTAGTGGTTGTCAGTGAAAGTTGGGAGATTAGAATGCTGAAACTAAAATAAAAGAGTGAGAATTTGGCGGCGCATATAATTGTAAGGGCGAAAACCAGAGCAGTTTTGAATATTTGAATGTCAATTTGAGTTGGACTCAACCTGAAAACACTTTCTTAAAATTAGGTGGTGAGATGTGAACTCGTTAATTTGTTAAAAATTATGGCTTTTTATTGTTAATTAAGTTATTTTGACTTTTTAGTTACTCAGAAATCTTGATTTAGCTTTCGAGGTATTCGGTGATCACTTAAATCTGTGCTTTTGTCTTTCCCAGCACTTTGTACTTGAGGAGAACATGTTGGAAGTTGATTGCCCTTGTGTGACACCTGAAGTTGTCCTGAAGGCCTCAGGTCATGTTGAAAAATTTACTGATCTTATGGTCAAAGATGAGAAGACTGGAACATGCTATCGTGCAGACCATTTGTTAAAAGATTTCTGCGAGGAGAAGCTTGAGAACGGCTTCAGTTTGCCTGTAGAGAAGGTCACAGAGCTTAAACATGTTCTTGCTGTTCTGGATGAATTCTCTGCTAATGAATTGGGTTCAAAGATCAAAGAGTATGGTATAACTGCTCCAGATACGAGGAACTCTCTTTCTGATCCTTACCCATTCAACTTGATGTTTCAGACGTCAATAGGCCCATCCGGCTTGAACCCAGGGTGAGAATTTGGTATCTGTGTTTTTACTGATCTACTTATGTGTTGGCTGATCTTATATACTTTTAACTCGTCTTTGATCTATATCGTATAGTCATAAAGTTCGCTGCAAGAAGCTTACTGTTTCAAGCATTTTTCATAGTTCATCTGAACTTACCTTTCTCCCCTGTTCGTTTTTACGTACTTTGATTTTTTTTACATAGGTAAATGTTTCTTGTATTTGATATTTTGCAGTTATATGCGACCTGAGACCGCACAAGGCATCTTTGTGAACTTCAAGGACTTATATTACTATAATGGTAGCAAACTCCCGTTTGCTGCAGCTCAGATTGGGCAAGCCTTCAGAAATGAGGTTTCAAATCCTTCCCTACATACTGTAATTTTTTTTTTATTATATTTTTTATATAGGATAATAAAACTCTTTCTTTGTATTATATGGAATGGTGGTTGTATGGCGGTTCATGCATGGCTGTGGAGATGGTCGAGGTTCTTTTGTTATGGTTTAGATAGGGCATTTGTTGTCCATTTGTCTTTATTGCGTTTAAAATATTGGTGGTGTAGATCACCATTGTCAATCCTATGTTACATGGCGACGTGGGCATTCCATTTCTAATGTTTGATATTGCTACATATCTATGTTACATTGCACTATTGCAGATATTGGTCAATTTAAAACGCAATTGGACGACACCTGTTCAATTATTGTAATTTTAGGAGCAGATGGTCTTGTTTCTCCTTGTTCGTCTGTCTTTAGTTCTTCATTTCTTAGTTTAACGTTTTATCCTGATGCCTCTGACACTTTCTTGACTTGAAAAGAATTAATAAGATTTAAACTGGACATCAATTTCTGGTAAATGCAGATATCTCCTCGTCAAGGTCTTCTTAGAGTTCGTGAGTTCACACTAGCGGAGATTGAGCACTTTATAGATCCGGATGACAAATCTCATCCAAAGTACGGCGATGTTGTGGATTTGGAGTTCTTGATGTTTCCAAGGGAAGAACAAATTTCAGGGAACGAGGCAAAGAAACTTCGACTCGGTGAAGCAGTTTCAAAGGTTGGTTGCCTTTTTCCTTTTTATTCACAATGATCAATTGTATGCTTTTTTGGTTTGTTTATTAACTTCTGTGGTGGGTTCATTATTGGTCAGGGAATTGTGAACAACGAAACACTTGGCTACTTCATTGGGAGGGTATATCTATTCCTAACACGCCTTGGGATTGATAAAGAGCATCTTCGATTTCGGCAGCATCTTGCGAATGAGATGGCCCACTATGCTGCAGACTGCTGGGATGCTGAAATAGAGTGCTCCTATGGCTGGATAGAGTGTGTTGGTATTGCAGATAGATCTGCATATGACCTACGCGCTCACTCGGTAAGAGTTTACTGAAAATTAGTAGAGATATTTATTTTCCTGCCTTTTTATGTACATCTCGATTTAACTGTGAGTCCCCAGCTAACTTACTTTCTTGCTCATGTTTCATCTTCTGTTACTTATTAATTTTCAATAAATTCACTTGAGATGCTACTTTAATTAAACAATGCCCTCATATTATCTATTTTTTATATAGTTGTATACAGGTAGGAACACTCATAAGGGCAGTTTAGCATTCAGTTGTTTTAATGTCATGTTAACATTACTAATGGAAATTTGTACTATTCTGTAACAGGACAAAAGTGGTGTCCCTCTTGTTGCTCATGAAAAGTTCTCAGAACCAAGAGAAGTGGAGGTAACCCTGTCTTTCCCTCTTATAACACAACACTTTGAAATGCAAACCTTAGATGATTATAGTGTAACATGCGAACTATTTATGGTTTTCAATTTCAGAAACTTGTTATTGCTCCAGTGAAGAAGGAGCTGGGTCTCGCATTCAAGGGTAACCAAAAGATGGTAGTTGAAGCTTTGGAGGTATGCTAAATAAGAAATTTTCACTTGTAGGAGCTTTAACTTGGAGAAAATGAAAATGTCTGTCTGTTATTCATTTGATATTCTGTTTTTGTGCAGGCCATGGATGAAAAAGAGGCTATAGAAATGAAAGCCACTTTGGAATCCAAAGGCGAGGTGGAGTTCCAGGTCTGCACTCTTGGGAAAGCAGTTACTATTAAATCAAGGATGGTTTCAATCTCAAAGGAGAAAAAGAAGGAACATCAGAGGGTTTTTACACCTTCGGTGATCGAGCCATCTTTTGGAATGGGGCGGATTATTTACTGTCTTTTCGAGCATTCGTTCTACATGAGACCAAGCAAAGCAGGAGATGAACAATTGAATGTGTTCCGTTTCCCCTCTCTTGTAGCTCCCATCAAATGTACAGTTTTCACACTTATTCAGGATCAACAGTTAGAGGAAGTTGCCAAACAAATCTCTAAATCATTGACTGCTGCTGGGATCTCTCACAAGATTGATATAGCAGGTATAGATTTTAACCCTTTGACTTGGTTATACTATAAGCATAATAATCTGCGGATGTTATACTTCAGTGAAGCATATGATTTTATGCTTGATCAGGTCGAAGTGTTGTGTGTTATGTAGGCATTTATTTTCATGCATGAAAAAGGCTGTGTATATATAATTGATTGTATGTTTGAATAATACAGGTAATACAATAGGGAAAAAATATGCAAGGACAGATGAACTTGGTGCACCCTTTGCCATTACTGTTGATACAACGACAACGGTGACTATTCGGGAGAGAGACAGCAAGGATCAGATCCGCGTCCCTATCGAAAAGGTGGTATCAATAGTGAAGGAGGTTACGGATGGACAAAGCACATGGGCTGGTGTCAAGACCCAACCCCATTCGAGTACATCAACGAAGGTTTTGACAAAAGGTTTAAACACTTTGTAATCACTATTGGGTGCAATTATCCAAGGGTTTAAAGTCTACTAATAGATGATCTTTAACACTTTCTAAATTAAAAGGGAACATTTATGAGTTGTTAACCATTAGATGAGTGCATCCAATTGTGAATAGAAAGTATTTAAATTCTATGTCAAAACTTGTGTCCAAAAAACTGAACTCTTATTGTTAAGGTAAACTAGTCATGGCAATTTTCTTTCTTTTTTATCAGAAAAATAAAATATAGTCATGGTATTTTCTGATTTTCTGTGACATTATCATCTGACTGGTATGAAATGAGTGACTTTCTTGAATTATAATACAAAGAGAAGAAACCATATTGAAATGGTACTTTCTAGCAAAGCTCTTTTGATTTCTCAGGAGACATGAGAAACTACCGTTTGTTGTTAAACAGTTACAAAATGAAAAAGTCTCACCTATGACACAGGACCATGGCCTAGCTAAAGCTTCAAAATTATTTGGTGCAGGGGACAGTATATATATTTACATGATACCTGCAAAGAGGGTTTTGGCCGGGGTTGCCATGTTCCCAGACCTTAACGTGGCTCTGTAACTTATCTCCCACTCTGGAGACATTCTTAAATTAGAGACATTTTTTTAATTGGCCATTCCGCTCTTGTTCCTGCTCCGCGCTTTGGTTACTTAGCTTTATTCTTACATTCTACTAATTTTTTTTTAGGTTTACAAAAATGATCCAAAATGCGTATTTTTTTTGTGCGGATGATCTTTTCACGATATAGATCAAACTAGTGCTCATATCATCTCAATGTGCATCCAATAAGTTGGCAAGAAAAATTGTAGTGCTAATGCAGAAAAAAAAATGAGGTGTCACTGTTTTTTCATTTTGGAATTTGAATGCAGCCCAACATTTTACTAGATTGGTCCAATTAACTATTGATTACAAAAGATTTCATAAAATATGTCAAGAGTTATGTGAACTGCCGATTTTGGATGGAACTCCAGTTTAGTGTCGATACTCCAAGTGATGGGTGAACTGCATCTAAATAAGGGGTTATTTATAATCTTATGGGGTAGATTTTGTTTTTTTGTTTTCATTTTTTTTTATAGGGTGAATGCATCTTAAGAGGGGTTGATCTCGATGATGCCCTAAACTAAAAAAATCAATTTTAAAGCCATATCAGCAGATGAGTTGCACAAAATTAAAATGCCACGTAATTAACACGTTAAATATTGTAGTAGGTGTAACATTACCGTTGTTTTGGTGGAAAGTTGAAAGATTCGTGTATAGTACGGTGTTTGATTCACGCAAACATCCATCCACTCAGCGTTCACTCACTTCTTTTTCTTTTCTAAAGATTTATCAGTTATTGTTTTGAGTGATCTCTCTCGCATGCAATTTCTCTCTCTCATCCTCTCCTCCTCATCATCATCATCATCATCATCATCAACTCGTCGTCTCTTCTCCCCACTCCTTAACCTACGCCCCATCTTCTTCTCAACATCATCATCCTCTCTCCCTTCTAAACTCCACCACACGAATTCCTTTCCCACTAACATGGATCCAACCGAAGAAACTCTTCGCAAAACCCTAGCCGAGAAACAGACGGCTGTCACATCCCAAGCTAACATCGTTAGAGATCTCAAGGCTTCTCGTGCAGACCCGTCCGATTTAGAAGCTGCACTCTTAGCCCTACAAGCCTTAAAGCTTGAGAAGACAACGATTGAGAATCAGCTTCAGGCTGCCATTAGTGGTAGTACCAGTAACGGCGTTAACAAGGAGGTTTTCCGGCAGACACTCGTTAATACCTTAGAACGTCGTCTCTTCTATATCCCTTCATTTAAGATCTACCGTGGTGTTGCTGGTTTGTATGACTATGGCCCTCCTGGTTGTGCCGTTAAATCTAACGTCTTGGCTTTCTGGCGCCAGGTAATAAGCTTACGCCATTTATTTCTTATATACATTTTTTGTTTAAAGTGCGCACACTGGTTAGGGCATGCTTTTGTTACCAGTTTTCAGTCAATTTCCTGCAACAATTGTTAGTGAAATTTAGGAGATTTGGTGATAGAAATTTTACCAAAAAAAAAGAAGAAAAAAGAGTGAGAATCTGATGGCATGTAAGATTGTAATTGCAAAAACTAAGTTCAATTCAAGAAATTGTTCAAACTATAAGTGAAAGTTGGGAATTTTGATCTTGATTAAATTTCTTTTTAAAGAGTGATAATTTGATGGCACAGGAGATTGTAATGGCGAAAACTAGGTAAAACAAAGTTTGTTCTTTACTTGATTTCTTTGCGCCCAATGTCTTCTGTATTTTGAAATGATGTTTTGAATATTTGATTGTCAACTTCAGCTAAACAACCTCTTTAGTTGGTCCAAAAGGAACTTGCTGGCTTCAAATATTATCCTTCTTCTTAAAACTAGGAAACTGCTCTGATTTTCCCGCTCATCAAGCAGAAAATGTGAAATTTAGGACCCTAAAAATGAGCTTAGTAGCAGTGTCTAGGTGGTGAAATTTGAACTCGTTAATTTGTGGTCACAATCAGCACATCTTCTTCACTCCTAGAATCACTTCTTTGTTATGGGATATATGATGGTTTAAGCTTTTATCAAATGTTAATGCTTTATTATTGGTGATTAAGTTCCGATAAAAAAAACATTGGTAATTAAGTTATTTTGACTTTTTAGTTACTCAGAAATCTTGATTTAGCTTTGGAGGTATTCGGTGATCACTTAAATCTGTGTCTTTGTCTTTCCCAGCACTTTGTACTTGAGGAGAACATGTTGGAAGTTGATTGCCCTTGTGTGACACCTGAAGTTGTCCTAAAGGCCTCAGGTCATGTTGAAAAATTTACTGATCTTATGGTCAAAGATGAGAAGACTGGAACATGCTATCGTGCAGACCATCTGTTAAAAGATTTCTGCAAGGAGAAGCTTGAGAAGGACCTCAGTTTGCCTGTAGAGAAGGTCACAGAGCTTAAACATGTTCTTGCTGTCCTGGATGAATTCTCTGCTGAAGAATTGGGTTCAAAGATCAAAGAGTATGGTATAACTGCTCCAGATACGAAGAACTCTCTTTCTGATCCTTACCCATTCAACTTGATGTTTCAGACTTCAATAGGCCCATCCGGTTTGAGCCCTGGGTGAGAATTTGGTTTCTGTTTTTTGATTGATTTACTTATTTTTTGGCTGATCTATTATGAGGTTAGCTAGTTTGTTATATATATAGTCATAATGTTTTCTGCAAGAAGCTTACCTTTACCCGCATTTTTTTATAGTTCATCTGAAGTGACCTTTTTCCCCTGTTTTTTTCCATACTTTGTTCTATTTTGCATAGGTAAATGTTTCTTGAATTTGATATTTTGCAGTTATATGCGACCTGAGACCGCACAAGGCATCTTCGTAAACTTCAAGGACTTATATTACTATAATGGGAACAAACTCCCCTTTGCTGCTGCTCAGATTGGGCAAGCCTTCAGAAATGAGGTTTCAAATCCTTCCTTGCATACTGTGAAACTTTCTTTCTTTTTTTCAATTGGACACTGTAAAACTCCTTTTTTTATTATATGCAATGGTGGTGTTGCATGCACGCCTGTGAAGATGGTCGAGGTTCTTGTGTTTTGGTTTCATTAGGGCAGTTGTTGTCCATTTATCTTTTTCACACTTACAAAATTGGGGTCTAGACCACAATTGTGTCTAAGATGTTTTGCTAAGTGCAATCAGATTTTCTATAGAAACAAGTCAGGATGGAAGAATGATTCCAACTCTGAGGGCATTTTGTCAATCCTGTGTAACTTATCCACATGGGCATTCCATTTACAATGCTTTATATTACTTTTTGCTAAATGCAGATATCTCCTCGTCAAGGCCTTCTTAGAGTTCGTGAGTTCACACTAGCGGAGATTGAGCACTTTGTTGATCCGGATGACAAATCTCATCCAAGATATGGCGATGTTGTGGATTTGGAGTTCTTGATGTTTCCAAGGGAAGAACAAATGTCAGGGCAGGAAGCCAAGAGACTTCGCCTTGGTGAAGCAGTTTCAAAGGTTGGTTGCCTTTTTCCTTTTTATTCACAATGATATATTTGTATGCTTTTTTGGTTTTTTATTAACTTCTGTGGTGGGTTCACTATTGGTCAGGGAATTGTGAACAACGAAACACTTGGCTATTTCATTGGGAGGGTATATCTATTCCTAACGCGCCTTGGGATTGATAAAGAGCGTCTACGATTTCGGCAACACCTTGCAAATGAGATGGCCCACTATGCTGCAGACTGCTGGGATGCCGAAATTGAGTGCTCCTATGGCTGGATAGAGTGTGTTGGTATTGCTGATAGATCTGCATATGACCTACGTGCTCACTCGGTAAGAGTTTACTAAAAATTAGTAGAGGGATGTTTATTTTCCTGCAAACATCTTATTGTTGACCAAGTGCCTGCCTTTTTTACGTCCTGATTTAACTGCAAGACCCCAGCTAACTTGCTTTCTTGCTCACATTTCATCTTCTATTACTTAATTGTTTTTGAATTTCTTTTCTTACATGTTATTATATGGTTGGCTGTTGTAAATTTCAATAAATTCACTTGAGATGCTACTTCAATTAAACAGTGCTCTCATCTTATCTCCTTGTACACTCGCAAGGGCAATCTAGCATTTAGTTGTTTTAATGTCATGTTAACATTACTAATGGAAATTTCTACTATTCTATAACAGGACAAAAGTGGTGTCCCTCTTGTTGCTCATGAAAAGTTTTTAGAACCAAGAGAAGTGGAGGTAACGCTGTCTTTCCCTCATTTAAGCAACACTTTGAAATGCAAACCTTATATGATTATAGTGTAACATGCAAACTATTTATGGTTTTCAATTTCAGAAACTGGTTATTGCTCCAGTGAAGAAGGAGCTGGGTCTCGCATTCAAGGGTAACCAAAAGATGGTAGTTGAAGCTTTGGAGGTATGCTAAATAAGAAATTTTCACTTGTAGGAGCTATAACTTGGAGAAAATGCATGTCTGTGTCTGTTATTCATTTGATATCCTGTTTTTGTGCAGGCCATGGATGAAAAAGAGGCTATGGAAATGAAAGCCACTTTGGAATCCAAAGGCGAGGTGGAGTTCCAGGTCTGCACTCTTGGGAAAGCAGTCACTATTAAATCATGCATGGTTTCAATCTCCAAGGAGAAAAAGAAGGAACATCAGAGGGTTTTTACACCTTCAGTGATCGAGCCATCTTTTGGCATAGGGCGGATTATTTACTGTCTTTTCGAGCATTCGTTCTACACGAGACCAAGCAAAGGAGGAGATGAACAATTGAATGTGTTCAGTTTCCCCCCTCTTGTAGCTCCCATCAAATGTACAGTCTTCCCACTTGTTCAGAATCAGCAATACGAGGAAGTTGCCAAGCAAATCTCCAAATCATTGACTGCAGTTGGGATCTCTCACAAGATTGATATAACAGGTATTGAATTTATTTTTTTTAATTAAAAAGATCTTGCTTCTCACCTTTATTGGGTGATTTTTTACCTCATCTGACATTTATCAAATTCAAATCCCCCTTCGACTATGGTCCACATTATTGACTATGATTACCTGTAAAACATAAAATTCCGTATGTTTTGCTTCAACCCATTACCTGTAACACGGCCAATATTGTTTTCTGTATTGTTTTCATGTGTAAGATGGCCAATATTGTTTTCTGTATTTGTTTTTCACTCTTTGACTTGGTTCTACTTGTGCATAACCTGTGGATGTCATACATCATGAAAGCATGATTTTATGCTTCATAAGATAGAAGTGTTGTTGGTTATGATTGTATATATGATGCACAAATGTTATACTTTGTGGAAGGCATGTTATATGCATTTATTTGCTTGCATAAAAAAGGCTGTGTATATATGATTGATTGTATGTTTGTGTCATACAGGTACATCAATAGGGAAAAGATATGCAAGGACAGATGAACTTGGTGTACCCTTTGCCATTACTGTTGATACAACGACAACGGTGACTATCCGAGAGAGAGACAGCAAGGATCAGATCCGCGTCCCTATCGAAAAGGTGGCATCAATAGTAAAGGAGGTTACGGATGGACAAAGTACATGGGGTGATGTGCAGTGGATATACCCAACTCATTCGAGTATATCAGCAGATGAATGATTGATTCATTATGGATCACTAATTATTACTGAGGTAAACTCATCATGGTATTTTTGGATTTTCTGTGACATTATCATCTGATACGTATGAAATGAGTGAGTTCTTGAATTATAATACAAAGAGAAAAAACCATATTGAAATGGTACTTTCTAGCAAAGCTCTTTCGATTCATTGTTTTAGTAAAATGGTACTTTCTAGCAAAGCTCTTTCATCTCTGTGGAGAAGTATGAAAGTTCCATTCACAGATGACGATATAGCTTGGGAGGTGGTTGATGCATCATACAACCAGTTAACTTCTTGATCTTTGAATGTATGGATGGGTTTTAGTAAAACTATGATTCAAAGTTTCAAACCCTCTCCTGTAAAGGGGAGTGTGAGGTCTCTGCTCTACTACATGGGCTTGAAATTGGTAGCCTTCCTTTCCTTTTGAGTTTGCAGAACTATAAAAAAAACCTTTGGTGCCAGAGTTTGTCCATTCTCTGTTTCTTTACCACTCCCTTGTTTTCATGAAAACGTTTGTTTCGAACTTGAAATTCTAAGTAGTTCAAGTAAAGCATTAATTTTGGTCCTGGCTTGTGCTTCTTTCTGTAAAATTGATGTTGAAGATCGATCGATTCTTTGTGGTTGGTTGGTGGAATACGGTCGGTAAGATTTATTTTGATCATAAGTATTTCTTTATTTAGAAAATAAATGAGATCATCCTTGCAAAATCATCCCCTATCTCAACGGCTCTTAAGGGGAGTGTAAAATAACGTGGAACACCTTTGTGTGTGAATTAGCGGATTTGAGCAATGTCAATTTTCACAAGGCTCACAACACCACTGAGTTAGTGCTGGATATTTCCATCCATGGCCTACATCATCCACTCACCTTATTCTTACATCTACTTGCACTTTGCCAGCAGTAGGCCCGTGTGGAGATGATCTAAGAGCACATTGACAAACCAAACCTTAAAAAAAGTAGAGAAAACATGGAACACATGTGCAAAGGGTTCGAAATAGTAAAAGTTAGCCTCTTAAGATTGACCGATTGATTGCGAGCGTACGAGATCAGAATGACCGTGTAATAGAAGTTCTTGAACGATGTAATTTTAAGTTCTTGNATCATCTCCGTGCCCACAGGTGGATAAGGAGAGTGTAGCAATACGTTGTGTGGAATATTTAGAACAGTTGAAAATTGGGTGGAAATATCCTGACTCAATGTAGGTTTGGTCGTCAATAAAAATTTTTGATGTCAAAACTCAAAAGTACGTGTGTCGCCATTATCCTTCACTACACAAGCTCCAGCTCGTCAACTGTTTATGAACAAAACACAAACACAGCCGTCGTACCAGAATCTAATGTACATACAATTAATTCCACTCTCATCCCAACATCCCTTGAAAATTAAATACATTCTAAGTTATTCGACGAAATGCCTCAAACAACAACAACAACCACATTCTTCTTCAACTTCCCCATCATCATATCTCTGCAATTCCATTATTCGAGCTTCCCTCGAAAAGGGTTCCCCTCATAACGCTCTTCACCACTACCAAACCCTTCTCCGCTCTAATTCAATCCAACTCGATCATCAAACCCTTTCTTATGTTCTTGAAGCCTGCAAGCTCTCATCTGATTACAAAACTGTAATCCAACTCCACACAACAATTTTAAAATCCGGGTTTGATTCATACCCATCTCTCTTAACTTCTCTGATATCCATTTATGTTTCTCATGATCACCTCCTTGATCACGCTCTTCACGTATTTGATGAAATTCCCAAGTCGGGTTTCAATGTAGTTTCGGCAAATTTGATTATTGCAGGTTATTTGAGAATCCGGAAATTTGATAATGCCAACAGGTTATTTCGCAAATTGCCTCACAGAGATGTTGTTTCATGGAATTCTATGATCACGGGTTGTGTAAGAAATACCCGTCTGAAGGAGGCATTAAGTTTATTTCGTCGGATGCTCCGTTCTGGTTTCGATCCAGATCGGTTTACTTTCGCCTCTATTCTTACTGCTTGTGGTCGAATTGGAGCTCTTAGTAATGGAGAATGGGTTCATAATTTGATGATAGAAAAACAAATTGAGCTCAATTTCATACTGAGTTCAGCTCTGATTGATATGTATTCAAGATGCGGAAGAATCGAAACTGCTAAGAAAGTGTTTGAGAGTGTCACACGAGATCATATATCCATTTGGAATTCAATGATTACAGGATTAGCAATTAACGGACTTGCACTTGAAGTAATTGAAATCTTCTCTCGACTAGAGAGAGAAACGGTTGAACCAGATTCGATCACCTTCATTGGAATTTTAACTGCTTGCAGTCACTGTGGACTAGTTGAAGAGGGTCGTCGATTTTTCGATTTGATGAGAACAAATTACTCAATTGAGCCACAGATTGAACATTACGGAGCAGTGGTCGATCTCTTAAGCCGGGCAGGGCTCTTAGAAGAAGCTCATGAAATGATAAGAACAATGCCAATGAAGCCAGATGTGGTTATATGGAGGGCATTGTTAAGTGCTTGTAGAATTCATGGAAAGCCTGAATTTGGTGAATTTGCAATCGAAAAAATGTCGTCGAATATCGAAAGCGGAGATTATGTATTGTTATCGAACATTTACTCTACAGCAATGAGATGGGGTAATGCTGAAAAAGTGAGAGAATTGATGAAAAAGAAGGGAGTCAGAAAGAATCAAGGATTGAGTTGGATTGAGATGAAAGGTGTGATTCATCAATTCAAGGCGGGGGACCGATCCAATCCTGAATCGGAGATGGTATATAAGGTGTTGGAAGGATTGAATAGAAGGATCAAACTTGATGGGTTTGTGCCTGCAACTGAGTTGGTACTAATGGATGTTTCTGAGGAGGAAAAGGAGGGAAATTTGAATTGTCACAGTGAGAAGCTTGCAACGGCTTATGGGATACTAAAGACAAGTCCTGGAACTGAAATTCTAGTTTCGAAGAATCTTAGAACTTGCTATGACTGCCATTGTTGGATGAAAATGGTTTCAAGAGTATTGAACAGGGTGATTATCATGAGGGATCGAGTACGTTTTCATCGGTTCGAAAGTGGTTCATGTTCTTGTAGGGATTACTGGTAGGACAACAACCATCCAAATGGTTTTTTTGCTAATGCATACTAGCAATGGAATCGTTGATCGTTTTCTCGGCCTTACGGGTATTTGTCTATCCGTCTTTTAGGTAGTATACATGACGAATGAATTCGAGTGGTGAGAAGACCAAAAGAAGGCAAATCTAAAGCCTAAGCGCGCATAATACATGCGCTTCACTTTGAAAAGGCGCAACTTTGGGATCGCATGTCAGAGACTCTAGTCCCAATTGTTATAAGAGTCGACAAAGGTGAAAATTGTACGTTGTAATGGTGAGCTGCACCATCAACAAGCGGAAGAACGAGCCATTAGATTTAGATGGTCCTCCCCGCAACTCATGAGGTTGAAAATAATGTAATTACTTTATCGAACGATTTCTATTACTTGACTTCTTGATCATGCAGTTCCTATTATATTACATTTAATTAGATTAGGAAAGGAATGTAAACCACCTTGAAAAGTATTGGACAAAATAAGACTGGTTCATGGGTGGGCCGGAGCGATTGCAACCATAAACTGTAAATGGCCCAATACTTTCTTTGGGGTCCACTCATCATTGAATTTGTGGACCATCTCTCGGTAAACCTACACTGATCTTTGTTCAAAGCCTGATTTTGTGGGAGTTTTATCATTTAGTGGGTCCCAAAATTGTCTCACGTGGTATACTAGGTTCCAGGACAAGAGAGCATTTGAATACATAAAAATAAAAATAAAAATAAAAAAGATTTTATTAACATGTGCCCTTAGGGCACATTATAAGCTTTAAGGTTTTGTGTTTTGTTTAATTCCTTAAGTTTGTCCAAATGAGCTGATTTTTTTTATACGTCTTGTATTTATACTATTTGAATCATATCTAAAAAAATTAGCTCAATCGGATATCTCTAGCATCCTCTAACACTACGATCACTTAATTTAGACTTTAATAGTGTGAAGGAACGGTTGACATTTAAAGTGATTTATTTGGAGGGTTAGATATCTCTAATTGAACTGATTTTTTGTAGACATCTTAAAAATAAGAGGGAGGTTATTGCACCCCATCTTAGAACACCCCCTTATAACGCCTCCTCCTGTGGGGTCCACATACGATGCATCCGAGGGGGGATGTTCTTCTCAATATGTATATCATCATATTAAAAAATCAGTTCGTTTTAAAACTTCTAACCCCTTCAAATTAACCTTTGAAAATTAGTAACTATTTAGTAACTATTTTAGGGGTCAAATAGTTATCAATTTTTTATAAGTAATTTGAGGGGGTTAAAAGTTTTAGAATAGATTGATTTTTTAATATGATTATATACAGATTGAGAAGAACACCCATAAAAAAGTCAGCCCTTAGATGCATCGTATGTGAACTCCATAGGAGAGAGCGTTATAAGGAGGCGTTCTAAGAAGAGGTGCAATACCTTCCCTCTAAAAATAATAGTAGCATTATATCTAGGGTTACCCCCCCAGTTGCTAATTGAAATTAGGGAAACCCCCCCATACTAATCATATTTAGGGATATAACCCCAAAATTACTTTTCCGTCAACTTCAAAGTTAACCGACATTATTACTTAATTTTTTGACTGAATTGCCCCTACTTGTCCCCCACGTTTTCAACTAAATNCTCTATGAAACTACCAGGGCATTTTTGGTATTTACTTTAAAAAACACCATTTAGTTGAAAACGTGGGGGACAAGTAGGGGCAATTCAGTCAAAAAATTAAGTAATAATGTCGGTTAACTTTGAAGTTGACGGAAAAGTAATTTTGGGGTTATATCCCTAAATATGATTAGTATGGGGGGTTTCCCTAATTTCAATTAGCAACTGGGGGGTAACCCTAGTTTGCCCTTATATCTATAAAAAATTTGCAAATGTACTTCTTAAAAAATAACTTTTTCGCGTGCCTAACGGGAACCAAATCAAAAAGGCTAACCTCTTTTCAATGGAGAGGGAGAGAGAGAAAGGGTCCTTGTTTGACAGACACCCCCAATGAGTATTTTTGTCTTTTTTTATCAAATATTCCTTTTTACAGCCGATCAAGAACTTCTTTTTGTACCCTTGGGGATTGGTCCAACATTGAAGCCTTTAAAAAAGTGGAAAACTTTTGACATTTTGAACTCTTACTATTTTACTGTTACGGTGTTTACTCGACCAAACATTTTGAATCAAGATTTTAGTTTTAATTTTTTAATTGAAATACCTAGCTAAGAACAGACCGGACCTAGAACCGGTTATCGAATTCCATGCACCTATTTTAATATTGAAACGAGCCCCCACATGGGTGTGTGAGTTGTCGATAAATTTATTTTGTCCTCTTATTATGTCCGTGTACTAGCAAACTTTATGCTTTATTTTTAGCAGATTCACCTGAACCACCATCTAATTTTAATCTACATGATGAAAAAATCATCACGGCAAAAATTCAATTATTTGATCAACTCTACGTAGCACCTACTGACGTGTAAGTAAAATGTAAGAATAAAGTATATATTAAATAGCCCAATTAAAGACAACTTATGGGCATATGTGATCTAAACGATAAAAGGACGTTTGTTATAAAAAAATTAACTATTGAATCAACTTAATGTAACAATTATTGTTAAGTGTAACTTGAGTGTTAGAAAGCAATACCTTATTTTTTCTTTATGAGCACTAAAGTTACAATTTTTTTACACTAACATATGAGACTCAGATGATGCTAGGATCATCTTTACAAAAAAAATTTATCTTAGAAAATTATATTTGAATGAGCTTTTAGAACTAATGTAAAGTAAATTTGAAAAGAGATTAATGAAAAAGAAGACACAATTTTTAATATTTGAATGAGCTTTTGGAGCCGTATAATAAGTAGTTATTTTGAAGCCCCAGAATTAAGGTTGATCAAGATACCACGTACACCAGTCACATGATGAGGTCTTATTGACCCACGTCAGACTAGTAGGTGTACAAAATGGAATGGAAAATTGATAGAGTGAATTAAAAGTCGCAACTTGTCGAACGATAGGACTTGTGCTTTCAAAGATGTCATGGAGTCAGGACTTTACCTGACTGAGCCTATCATCTAGGTCTAGGTCGGGTCTGTCTAGGAGGGGACTCAGCCTCTCAGGGCTCTTCTATTCTTTTCTATGCAGGATTTTGTTAACATGTGCCGTTTTATACTATTTGGATGCAATGCAATGCAATGCAATGCTCTCCCCCTTAGTTAATTCTTTCTTTCTTTATTTCCTTCCTAGTATTCTTTACTGCTGCAACCCTGCCCAAAAAGATTTTGCAGAGAAGGCAAAATATCTTCTCTGTACCCGGAGATGTGCAGAGGGGGGGGCTACAAGACAGATCAGTTTTAATGCCCGATCAGATGTGCAAGCAAAGTACACTCTTCTGGCCCCACCTCAACACCCCCAACACTGATATTAAGGAAGCTGTTCTACCAAGTTCAAAAATACGGGCTTTCAGCCCAAAGTCCATGAATTCTTCACATTTTATTTCAGATTTACACCTTATCAAAAATGGGTCTTGTTAACGTGCCCTTAAGGTTGTTTTTGAAGGAGTTTTTTTGCAAGTTCGAAGTCTTCAAATTAGCTAAATTTTTATAGACACAATATTATTATTATTTATAATATGTCCACAAAAAATCAGCTTAATTAGAAATATCTAACCCTCCAAACAAATCACTTTAAATGTAAGCCGTTCATTTACACTATTAAAATTTAAATTAAGTGTTTGTGGTGCTAGAGGGTGCTAGAGGTCTCCGATTGAGCTGTTTTTTTTAGATATGATCCAAATAGTATAAGTAATATACATATCCAAAAATCAGCTCATTTGAACAACTTTAAGAAACTAAACAAAATACAAAATCTAAAAGCTTATCATGTGCCCTAAGGGCACATGTTAACAAAATCTATTAAAAATACACTCCACCCCTATCATCATCATCATCATCATCATCACCATCATCATCATCATCGTCATCGTCGTCTCTAGCTCCATTCTTCATCGCCACCACCAACTGTACCTTTACCACACTTTCACCATCACCTCTACCTCCATATGGTCTTCGTGATGTCCATAAATAAACTAGCTCAATTAGAGATCCCTAACCCTATTAAAAAAAAAAAAAAACTAACTTCAAATTTCATTAGTTCATTCATACTATTAAATTTTAGATTAAATATTCATAGTACTATTAGCCTTTGAGCTGATTTTTTTAATTACCATCTAAATAGTGCAAATAATAAATTTATAGAAAATGGACTCATTTGGACAACTTTAAGTATATGTTAAAAAAAATCTTTAGTTATTTAGGATGACATTTTCTGCAAGAATAATTAAAAAACAAAAATACAACACTGCTACTTCAATCAACTTTAAAAAAATAAAAAATACAATAATACAAAAACGCTAATATACAAATAAAACCCTAATACAAAACCAGCAAAAAGTATTTCTTATCTTATCTTATTTTGGTAACGAGTCGAGTTAAGGTAAGATTAGCGAATTAAGTCATATTTAGCCACCTTTATGTTCCACGTTCTGTATTCTTGAATGTTACACTTTAACATTTATGTTTCATTTTCACCCACCTTTAATTTTACAACTGTATATAGGATTGCATAAGAGATGATCTAAAGGCTGAAACACGTCTAACACATGTATGCTTCGTATGATTTTGTTCACCCCCTTCTTAGGTAGATGAAATGCAGTTCAATTTCCTTGACCAATGTTCAACATTTGTCAACAAAATTGGTCACCACCCTGCAAGTGCGTGAACGAAAACACAGTCACCGGCAATTGTCATTAAACAAAGATTATTTGCCACGTGGAGTCATCTCAATTGTCGGCCTCTCATAACCATCAGATGCTTCGGTGGCAAATAAATGCTTTCTATAACCTAGAGAGAGAGAAAAAGTGACCGTTTAAAACTTGATATGTTTCTATGCCATTAAAGACTCCCATACTAGGCAACATGTGTCATTTTGTGGGCCCATCAGAATCAAATATTGAATTTTCTTTTTAATTTTACGAGTTCCCCGAGGTGAAATTTTGTATTAAAAAAAAAAGCCAAGTGCGTGTATTGACAGAGTGGAGGATAATAAGGGCCTGAAAAGTACAGGTATTTTATTAAATAAAATGAATCCTACCCAATCCTATAGCCTATCCGAGTGGCCCTAGGATCCTTTAATTATATTTTTTTCACTGCTTTCCTTATAAATAAATAAAAATTTAAAATTCTCTACTTCCCCAAAATACCCTTGACCCCAAAAACCTACATTTTATATTTTAATGATAAAATAAAATGATTTATATAATATTAAGATTACTCAATTTTAAGAGTACTTACTAATGAATTTCTCAAAAGACTCTTTTAGCACTTGTTTCTTGATATTTTATGATTATTGCATTTTCTTAAAATAAAATTTTAATGTGAAGTAAAATATTAATATTATTTTGCTAATCACATGATCAATTTGATAAAATTTCTAACTAATTATTTCATATTGGGTTTGTTTGTTTTTTCGTGTTCTGTTTTGTTTTTATCGATAGCGTCTTGATCATTCAATGTGACGTTTTTGTTGGAGCATCTGAGACAGTATTTAGATATCAAATTTTATCGTGATCAAATTAATAATATAGTCAATATTTAACACGTGGCAATCACAAAAAAAATCAACTTCATAACTAACTTCGACTTCAGATAATAGATCCCTAACTTTGAACAAATTGCCTTTTGATGTAGGCAAGTATTAATAACGAACAATGATAAGCATAGTTATTTACGTAATCAATTGTCATCTAGCCAATCTACTCCACATATAATTAGAGTCGTCGTAATAAGATTATTCATTTCCATGAATTACTACACAACATTTACCCTCTTTATAATAAAAAAATAAATATAATTTGATATTATTTCAATCTAAACAAAGACACCCTCCTGAAAAAATGAATTAAACAAATTTTGATTGGACTATTTGAATTTAAGCAAATATGCCCTCTAGATCCAATTTAGTGCAACATTCGCTAGAAACTATCAAAAAAAAATTATATTTCAAACTAATTTTTTGTTTATGCTTCATAGTAAATAAACAAGTAAAAAATAAAAATTCAAAACAAGTAAATTGAGGAGTATGGGTAGTTTTGGTAAATCAAAAAATATAAGAGAGATAAGAAAGATTATTTTTACAGAATAGTTAATATTATCCACGTCTACGTGAGTGAGTAGGCGCTCCCAAAATCCTCTCCTGTAACTTTCCTTTTTTTCTAAAAAAGAGGGAAAATTCAAACCCCTTCCGAATTTTTTTCGAAGCCCCGCTATCTCTTTCTCTCTCTAAAAAAACTCCTTATTAAAACCTCATTCGTCGAATCCTATTAGACCCATCATACTCCTTCTTATTAAAACCTCATTCGTCGAATCGTATTAGACCCATCATTCTCTCTCTCCTCCTCTTCCCCTACTGCATTCTCTCCATTGCTTCTGCTTCTTCTCTCTCTCTAGCTTTCTCTCTCTAGTCCATTCCCTTAAAGACCTAATTCGTCGTTTCGTCGACTCTCCATTGTCTCTCTTTCTACTGTCTGCTTATCCTTCGCACCCATGGCGCAAACTAGCCAACTTCCCTGCGATGGAGACGGCATTTGCATGCTCTGCAAGATAAAGCCATCAGAAGAAGAAACATTAACATGCAAAACCTGTGTAACCCCCTGGCATGCTACTTGCTTATGTAATCCTCCTGAAACCCTCGCTTCCACTATCCAGTGGGAGTGTCCGGACTGTTCTTCGCTCGCTGATGATCCGATGCTGGTTTCTGGACCATCGGTTGCTTCGTCAAGTTCTTCCGGTGAGTTGATCGCAGCGATTCGAGCGATTGAAGCCGATGAATCTCTGACGGAGCAACAAAAGGCGAAGAAACGTCAGAAACTTCTCAGCGGAGCCTCTGGATCGGACGATCTTGATGAAGAGAAGTCTAAGAAGAAGAAAAAGAAAAAGAATGATGATATGGATGTTCTTGACATGATGGATGAGAGTTTTAACTGTTCCTTTTGCATGCAGTTGCCGGAAAGGCCAGTCACGGTTAGTTTCTTCATTTTAATCTACTAAAGCATTGATTTCTGAGGATTAAGTTGAGTTTTGATCATATTTTTGTTTGATGGAAACTCGAGTTTTGATCATCCTATTGCTCTAAATTTCAATCGAAGTAGTTTCTGATGTTCTATTTCTGGATTTCTTCTTGAAGTTTTTCATAAGCTTTGTTTTGTTTTCAGTCTTATTACGTCAACAGATTGAACTCTTTATTAAGTTGGAAGCAATTTAGATCCGCCAATGCTTACACTTCCACCACTCGATTTTGATGGATTTTTTCTGCAATAGAAACAAACAACTCTATTTTTGACGGATTTTTCTCCGCTTTAGGGGGGATTTTTTTTTTAGTTCTGGATGTTTGGAAACGTCCGTCCTAACTTTAGAAACCCAGATTTGAGTTTATTTTATAGTTTTTGAGAATAAACCCTAAATCTCCGCTATGATTTCGATGGAATTCCTTCTATTTAAAAAAGTCGCTTGAGTTAGATTATTTAGGAGCTCGACTTGTAAGTTTTAATGGCGTTTTTTTTTGTCCATTTTTCAACCTGTCATTGTTTGTGGTTTCATTCTTTAATCGGCATTTTAGCTGTTATTAATAAAAAATATTTAGCATTAAAGTATTATCTATGGTTTGGTTTTGAAATTACATATTAGTCCTGGTAATTACCCTTATTGACTATTTGTTTCTTGGTTCATGTCATTTTGAATCAATGTAGGAGGGCTATATTGTCATTTAGATTTATTACGATTTCTAGTGCGTCTTTCTCGAACTTCAACTAATCAGCTGCTCAGTGTTTCTTTGGCATGCTTTCTTTAACACTGTAATTTTCAAAAAAAAAATGCAGCATGGATTTGTTAAAACTTTCAAGGATACCTAGTCATTTTGTTGTCAATTTCTAAACACCAAGGACTCGCACTGAAATCGCAAGATTCTGTTTACTCAGTTTTACTGAGTTGAGATTGTGTGCCGAGAATCCATTTACTGCATTGAGTTCGACTTTTTTTTTTTTTTTTCAGACTCCATGCGGGCACAATTTTTGCCTTAAATGCTTTGAGAAATGGGTTGCCCAAGGGAAGAGGACATGTGCCAAATGCCGAAACACAATTCCTGCAAAGATGGCAAGTCAGCCTCGCATCAACTCGGCCCTGGTGGTGGCCATACGTATGGCCAGAACCTCGAAAAACATTGCGTCAGTGCGTCACGAAAACGTGTATCAATTTATACAAAACCAGAACAGGCCAGATAAAGCATACACAACGGAACGAGCTAAGAAAGCGGGAAAGGCTAACGCTTGCAGTGGCAAGATCTTTGTCACTGTCCCGCCTGACCATTTCGGACCAATCCTTGCAGAAAATGATCCGGTGAGGAATCAGGGTGTGTTAGTTGGGGAATCTTGGGAGGATCGAATGGAATGCAGGCAATGGGGAGCCCACCTTCCTCATGTTGCTGGAATTGCAGGGCAATCGGAGCATGGTGCTCAATCTGTGGCTCTTTCAGGAGGCTATGAGGACGATGAAGATCATGGAGAGTGGTTCCTCTACACAGGAAGGTTAATTTCAAACTCTTGAGTCTTGTCCTATTATATTATATATGTACCTTGGTCTTGGTCAGTTTTTACTGCTTATTTTATGTGTAACTCCTCTAATTTGTCTGTTAACTCTATTGGTTTTCTGATAAAGAGAGAGCCTAATTGGTTGAAATCTGCTAACTTGTCTGCCAACTCATTCCTATTATGTGTTCCATCATTTTTTTTCAATCCATGTTTTTGGTCCTGTTCTTTTGAATTAATGTAGTTTGGCGACTTGTTATACATAAAGATTCCCTTTGTTTTCAAGGATTTTATTGTCTATGATATTGTTTCATTGGTTTAGACGAACTGGAAACTGCTGTTTTTGATAATGCCCATGACATGTTATTCTATTTGTTGTAATTTCTATGTTATGATGCCTGTTCAATTTCATTGGTTTTTTTTTTTTAAAATGTTATTTGATGTGTTCTTTTGCGTTGTGGACAGTGGGGGAAGAGACCTCAGCGGTAATAAGCGCACAAACAAGGCACAATCTTTTGATCAGAAGTTTGATAAAATGAACGAAGCACTGCGAGTGAGTTGCAGAAAAGGTTATCCAGTCCGTGTTGTGAGGTATGACTAATGCTTTTTTTTTTCTCCCATTTCTGGGAAAACTAACTTATTCAACTCGTCTGGTAAAAGCTTAAAGGACCATTCGTTTTATGGTCCATTAATTCAATCTAGCCTTTTATTTTCTTTAAAACTTCTCATGCTATCCTAGACTAACTTGGATAGCTTCATAGGATTTTCTATATTGGAAACTGTCCAAGTGAGTCAAAGGCTAGGCTCACATATCCCATTTATTCTTCTTAAATGGAGATAAGTGCTGCACAGAATGGCTTTTAAATTAAACTCAATGGCTCGAGTCAATAAAGCTTACGACAACATTTCCTAAAGTGCACAGCTTACCCTTTCTACAAAAGAGGAACTAGAACAAGTTAGTAGATAATACCTATCTAGTTGAAAACTCTTTCTCAATTAAACTTGTATGTTGTTTCATACACATTTATATTAAAACTAGGAGACTCATCTTTGTTATCGTTTTTTCGCCACAACAGTACTTACTAAAATCTAAGCTATTTTAAAAATCTTGCTCCTAAAATCTTTTGCATATTGGCATTCATATCTTTCTCATATTTTCTCAAATTAATGTTTTGCGAGTAAATGTAATATCTTAAATTAATAGCTGAATTCTATCCTATCTTAAATAGATGAGTTGCTTTATTTTAGAGATGCTGGCATGCTGCCCGTGATTTGTTCATAGTTATGTGAGTTTTATAAGAAACTGTAGCTATTTTGGAGATAATGAGCTTTGTCTGACTGGTGCTTCAACAACCATATTTTATCCAGCTGGGGGTGTTTTTTTTTGAAGTTTATAAAGAGTCTCAGATAAACAATTGCACTGTTACTTCCTTGGGCATATTATAAATGTCTTTCTTATTATCTCTTGTTTTGCTTGACTACTATCTACCATGCTCCATCCTAGGCACAATAATTGCTTTCCTTGATTTTTGCTCGTGCAATTGTTTAATGAAGTGAGGATCTAAGATTCTTCTCACTATTTTTTATCAATTTATATTTTGACCTTATTTTTGGTTGTTGATCAAGCTTCTTCTTTCGCTGTCTTAAGAAAGTCACATGGCTACTGCTTGGCCATTTATATTTCTTTATGAGTGCATATCCTGGATGAAACTAAATGACTTTGAGTGAGATGCATAATTGTGATCTTCTAGCTTTGATTGTGAGCATCTGATTGCTCTCTGTAGGTTTTTTCCCCCACAAGAATTAAAACTTTATTGCTCTCCTTAGTCATTATTGAGTTAAATGTTTATCAGATTAGGCAAGTCAGAATGTGGAAGCTCAAGAGTACCTAATTTGGCATATTACCCTAGTAAATAGAACTATTTGATCACTGCTAGTACCAGTCCTACCAACTTTTATTATTTAAGTGGTTTATTTGACGCTGTTAGAGGTAGGCGTAATAATTATGACAATGATTTGCTTAACGTGGAATAGACAAACACTACCCCCTCAGTGCTAACACTGGAGATTTGAACCCGTGACCTACCAATACCTCTTGTTTAATGCCATATTAACAACCACTTACTTTAAAAGCTTGAGCCGTTAGAGATAAGCATAGCATATATATCACAAGGGTCAACGGCTGTCTGCACAACTAACAACAATATCAACATTCCTTTTCTGGTATTATTCAAGCTCAAAAGCATCTTACCATTGATATTACGATCATTTCTCCTTTCTAACTGGCAGGTCCCACAAGGAGAAGCGCTCATCCTACGCTCCAGAAACTGGGGTGCGATATGATGGAATTTACAGAATTGAGAAATGTTGGCGTAAAATTGGAATTCAGGTATGGTAGTTTCTCTTAGATGGTGTCTAACCTAATTTTCAGGCTATATGTTGTAGCTTCCTGGTGATTGTTGGATCGATATCCTGACAAAGTCTCCTTGGCAGGGCTTTAAAGTCTGTCGATATCTGTTTGTTCGATGCGACAATGAACCGGCTCCTTGGACGAGGTTTCTATTTTCTTGTTTCACTTCTGTTCTTTTTTAGGTATCTGTTGTACTTATTCTATGCAACATCAACTGCAGTGATGAACATGGGGATCGTCCAAGACCTTTGCCTGTTATTAAAGAACTAAGCGGGGCAACTGATATCACAGAAAGAAAGGATAGCCCATCTTGGGATTATGAGGTGAGCTAATATTACTATTTTTCGTTTTACTTGTTCTTAATTAAGCTTTCTTCTTCCAGTCTCATTTCTCTTTTATTCTTCAATCTTCGTTAAGAAAGAACAATTAGGTTGTAAATGCAACTGGGATTTTGACATGAGCTAATACCTCTACTTTTGTTTCAGTTGTTCTTACATATTAAATAAGATTTCTTCTTCTACTCTCACTTCTCTTTTCTTCTTTAATATTTTGTTAAGAAAAGTAAATGAAACTGGGTGTTTTTTCTTTTCGTTTCAGTTATTTCTGTCTTCACTAAGCTTTCTTCTTCTAGTCTCAATTCTCCTTCTTCAATCTTTTCTTAAGAAAAATAAAAATGACACTGGGTGTTATATTTGAGCAGTTTTACTTATTTAATCTTCTTTTAATTCCTAGTTTTATCAAGCAGAAACTGAGAATCCCTTTGTTGCCTGTATTAGCTACTTTTATCTATAGTTATTAGAAATTCTGTTGTTTTTCAGGACGAAGAAGGCTGCTGGAAGTGGAAAAAACCTCCACCTGTCAGTAGAAAACCTGTGGAGACTTTAAATCCAGAAGATAGGAAGAGAGCAAGAAAAGCAATAAAGCAGGCACAAAACTTTTCTATAAGAGAGAGACTCCTGAAGGGTTGGTTTCTTCCTCGTCTTCTTATCTTAATTAAACTTGATTGGTTCCTTATTGCTTGTGTATGCTTGTGAACTTGGTTCTAGTTTTTGGGTTTCAAGTTCTCATTGTCTACGACCGGTTCCAAATTATCTGTGTTCCCAAATTTTAGTTTAACCTTTTGGTTTCTATATTTTTTCATGCAGAGTTCAGCTGTCTGCTTTGTAGGAAAGTAATGACTCTTCCAATTACAACACCCTGTGCTCATAACTTCTGCAAGGCCTGTTTGGAGGGTGTCTTTGCTGGGCAGACTTTTGTGAGGGAGAGAAACTGTCATGGTAGGAGACTTCGGTCACAGAAAAATGTAATGAAATGCCCTTCCTGCCCAACTGACATTTCGGACTTCTTAAAAAGTCCTCAGGTATTAATTCTGTTTTTTGTTTTGTTTTTCCTTATCTAATATGACTAACTAGATCATAATCATGCATGCCTTAGAAAGATGTTAAGGGGGTTACGTGATTCCTATTTTGCCATTCATCTATCTGAACAATTACTTTGATTATGGAATGCAATCTTGAGGCCTTTCCTACTACCCGGTCAGTCAGCAACGTTGGTTTCCTTCCTCTTTTTGAATCTTCAACTTCAACGTGCCTCCCTTTTATTATAGTTGGGGAAGAGAATAGGCTGCACCCTAGCTTTTATACTCTCTCTCTCTCTCTCTCTCTCTCTCTCTCTCTCTCTTTCTACTCTGCTTCGATGAAAATAATGAGGCCAGTTTATTTAGAAAGGCAAGCCTGGATACACTTCCATTTTGTGTTTTCGTAAAAATAAAATCTCGTTTGTTGAATTTGGGGTATTTGAAATGAGTGTGACAGGTGAACAGGGAGCTAATGGATGTCATTGAATCTCTTCAACGCAAGACTGAGGAGAATGTGGACGAATTGAGTGAAGAAGGGATTGACGGCTCAGAGATGCCTGAAAATATGGCTAGAAGCAGTGAAGTTGGATCTGGAGACGCCAAAAATGATACACCGAGTCCCCAATCTGAGAACGAACCTGAGCAGCAGACTAACAAGCGACTCAAAACTGATGGTTCAGATGTCTCCGGAAATGATTCACCATCAAGCCCTCTGCATGTAGGTTCAAAAGATGACGTCTCTGAATGATGCTCATAGCTCACCTCATTGGATACAGAATTCACCTTTTGCAATTTAGATACTCTTTTGACATTGGTTTTTTGGATCTTCTTTTTGGAGAACAGAAGAGAATCTTCAATTGCATCTGTTGAAGATAGTGTGTGGTGGGGGGGAAGGTATACCAAATACACATACAAAACAGTGAAAGTCTTTTTTTGGTTTTTTTTTGTTTTTGTTGTTGTTGTTGTTGTTGTTGCCAGAAACTGTTATTATACAATTCAAAGTTTTTGTTGGAATCATCCCAAACAATGTCATGGCATGTTCAAGGTTGAAACTTTTTTTTTTTTTTTTTATTGAAATAGTTAAATACAGTTAGTTTCCTGTTAGTTATATTCTTGTTTCATTTCATGATAAAGCTGTTGCAATCATTTTTTGAAGTTTTAGAAAACAAATGCTGTTTGTTTTAATTATCATAATCTTCAAATTAATGAGGTATTTTAGTATTTACACAAAATTGGAAAGCAAAGAAAATTAATAACTAATGAGTCTACTGATATGAAATTACCAACTTTTTGCCTCTTTTTTGTTTTGCTAATTGTTACAGCAGTTGATTCTCAAACGTTTGAAAGATCAATCCTCACTCCATGATAAAAAAAAATTCCTCAGATATGCCTTTTGAGTGAGATTTCTGAGAGGTGCTTTCACCGTCGTCCTCGCATTCTTATGATGATAATCCAATTCAAAACCAAAACCCTGAAACAACAATTGGCCAAAACCAGAGAAGGAAGAAAATCTTTAGATTCGCAACTTGCAAAAAAAAATTCGGAGTAAATTCGATCACAGAAAACAAAATTCATATCTCGGGAAGATGGTATTTGTATTTTGTAATCCGTGATGCTACACTTGCGCTAGCATTTTCCTTTGTAATCAGAGCACGGAGCTGGAGTGAGATTGAATGCAGAAGCGCTGGAGTGTCCAATTAAAAACCGTCCCAAGCTCCATAGAACGTTTAGAGCGGAACTATGGAAATAGACCAAAGTTGTGCAGAGAAAGTGTCACTTAAGGGAACGTTTACAAGGGTTCTCGGCTTGTGGCTAGTAAGGTCTAATTTGGCGGGGATTTACCGTTGGAAAATGCTAAAAAGTACGCACATTTTGGGGGATTCTCTTCCCCGAAGTTCGACTTTTCCAACTTTCAAGGCAAGGACCACCATCCACCTTAAGGAGGGATATAAATCCCTCAAAATGTGCGTACTTTCTAACATCACTCTTTACTGTTTGCACGTACACAGTGGCTCTTTTAAAGTATTTATGCGACCCACTTTATAAATGATTTTCGGACCGGTGAGAGTTACTCAGGATGTGTAAATACGTACTACCGTTAGATTTCAATTCTCTAGGTTTTTCTATAGGATTTACTAAATTTCTAATGCAAATCACGAGGATGTGTTTATAAAATTTATACAAGATGCTTATGTGGCGGGTAGGACCTGCCACTTTTCTCCTACAAAAGGTTATGAAAGAAGTTTCCAACTTATGTGGCAGTGGGGCCGACTATGCCACCTACGCGTAGTTGAAATTTGTTTTTGTAAAACGGTGGGTCCAAAAAGCAGTACTCTAGTTGGCAGCTGGTGAAAGTCGGTAGACCGTTGTTTGGTCTACTAGGGGAATACTCAAGAAATCCTTTTGATTGTTGAATAGAGGAAACAGGAAATCCACACGTGGGTACTTAAAAAAAAAAAAAACTTTGGTACTTTCCTTTCGAATTCGCTTGCGTCTTCCTTTCCCCTCTCTCTGGAAACCCTAAATCTTCGTCCCTCGGTTCAGTATCTCCATAGAACACAGGTAAATTTTATCTGATTACATATTAGCTTCTTTGATGAGATTCTGAAGTTATTTTTATTTCTGGGTGTCCATCAAATTCTTTCCCGTCTGTCTATCTCTGTATGTTTTATGAATGCGGCATTTTTGTTTTGAGGTGTTCATGTGTTTTTCATGATTATTTTAATTCTTTTTATGTTTGATTAGTTGGAATTAAATCTGATATATGTTAACGTTGATGGGGTTCGCTTCCATTTGTTTCTGAAATTTTCTGTCTTTTAGGTCCTTTTTTTTTGGTTTTATTTGGGCAATGGAGAATAGGAAGAGAATTATGTTTTGGGATTTCATTGTGATGGACGAATAAAAACCCTAATCGTTTTAATCTTTGTTTCATTTGGGGAAATTATTTTTTCTTTTAAAAAAGACACTACTAATTAGTTAGAATTTTGAGAATTGCGGGGAAACATCACACATGATCAATAAGGAAGAACACCACAAAGCTTAATTCTTACAAGATTCAGATGGAATGAATAGCTTGGGCAGCAAAAGGAGTTGATGTTGTTGAAGGTTCATTACTTGAGCTCAATTAGGGAGAATGATAAATATTAATGCCAATCTGAATTAGACTTGCAGCTCAAATTAGGAATTTGTGCCTCACGAACCCTGAAGTTGATACTGCCATTGGATATTGACTTTTGCATTTGGAGCAGTTGGGTAGTTGTGTGAGACAAGGCGCGATTGAACTAATGAAAACTTAAGGTGCGGTAATGAAATTACCTAACAAGCAGAAATTGTTTGATTTCTAAATGGATATTGAATTGCACTACAGAAGTGGTTCTGTGGATTGTGTAGTGAAAGCAGAAAAACCTTGGTCAGAATTATCTTGGAATAATGTGTGTCGTACTTTAAAGAATTGGAACATACTGAAATTCTCTCTGCTGTTGGAGAAGGAGATGGCTGGTCTTTATCGTAACTGGCTAATGAATAATGGCATCATGGGACCTTATCATTAACTTAACCAGGTGTAAGACTATTTAATGGCACTTCACATGGGTGCCTAATGGGCAGTGAAGCCTGTGTCCTCTTTTTTGCTGAAGAGCAAGGGTTGGTTCTGAGATAAGAGCACTCTTTACAGGATCCAATGTCTGTTTGAAATCATATAGATCCCATTGGGGAACCAGAAAATTGATATTATTTCACAAAATTCTAAAAATTGCAGATGATGTCGTAGTCCATAGATGATGATGGGGATATCGGTCCAAAAGGTCTTGGAAAAGTTGGAATTTGAATCAAGGAAGAAACAAATTGGAAAATCAAATGGAAGAAAAAGAGTAAGAGAATTAGCAATTATTACGGGTTCATCTATTTTGGAAGTGTGTTCTATATATCTTCAGTGTTTGCAGGATAAGTTTGCGCTTTAAAAGGATCTTATTGATTTGCTAAATCTTGGTCTTGTTTGTAAAATGTCAAGTATATAGAATTAGCTGAGGTAGTTATAATGTGGGTGGTTTTATTTGCATGATATCTTTTATTTCTTTTGGGTAGAAGAGAATGACTATCTTCTATATTACGGTTACTTCAGGTTTAACTAGTTTTAAGTTTTCCTTCTCATAAGCTAGACTCTACATTTGTTGAATTTTATTTGATTTTCTGTTTAAGTTGTGGACATCACTGGTTTGACACTTTGGTTGCCATTTCAGATCTGTAGCTGAAGTGATTAATCTCACCTGGGATTTTATTCTGAAATTGATTTGCTTCCTGTTAAACCATGGTACGTATCCTTGCTCTCTCTCTCTCTCTCTCTCTCTCTCTCTCTCTCTCTCTCTCTCTCTCCACATTTATTCTACTCTCTTTTTATCTTTTAGAGGTTGTGCATTATTATGTATTCTCAAAATCTCAAATGCTGATTTGTCGTTGGCTTGGTCGACTTTTCATTTGAGTTTATCCTAGACGTGGTATTTTAACATGTAATTTATTATGAATCTTCTGTAGAAGCTCAAGATTGTGTCCTCGAGGAAATGGAAATTAGAATAGACATTTCTTTTCTTTTTTCCTTTTTTTCACCTTTTTTTCACCTTGATTTTGATTTTAATCTTAGAATCTGATTTATGTGCTCCCTCAGAAAATCTTGATAAAATTCGAGTATCATGCTCCTTCTACTAACCATTTTTATTTGGTATTTCATGAGCTAAAGATCAGAGATGAAAGAGGAGAAAATAAAACATCATTGCACTTTCAATGAAGATTTTTCGTTGTAAACTTAAAGCTATTTTTTTTCCCTGTATATCAGTTATGGGTGTTAATTAGTTAAAGGTTTGACAACGACTGGATTATAGTTGGTCTATAAATTTGAATTCTTTTTCCTTATGTCTATTTTACATAAAATACTTAACATATACTTCCGACTTGAATCCAGACTTGAGCCTGGATTCTGTGTAGATTTGTTTGGGGCATTTTGGCTGGATTTTAGATTTGACTATAGGTTTTCAACCTTCGTTCTTTGTTTTAGTTAACTTACACTAGGTGATCTGTTCTATCTATATGATATTGTGGGTAACTTTGTTGTTCTGCATGTTTGTTCTTTAACAACATTCAGAATTAATTGAATGGTAAGTTTGATAGTTAATTTGTCTGACTTGCTGCAGGCTGCAAAGCTTCTTGCCAACTTGATAATTATGGGCTCTGGAATTATGGCAAGGGCTCTAGTGCAAGCTTACCGTCAGGCACTTACGAGTGAGTTCCCTATGTATATTGAGCTTGCATGATTTATGCCTTGAAACTCCCGATTCTTTGTTTTCTCCCTCATTTGGGAAGTTTATTGTTTTCAACTTTCCGAACCATTTTGGGTTCTATTGCTCATGTGGTGGCAGACTCCTAACTTCAGTTATTTTGTGGGTTGTTTAGATGCGTCGAAGTCTGGTGTTGCTCAAGAAACGATGCAGAACGTTGTACGCAAAGCAAGCAAGGCTATGACTGAAACAGAGGCAAGGCAGATTCTTGGAGTCTCTGAACAGACGTCATGGGAGGAAGTATTGAAGGTTTGTTTTTATTATTGATTTCTCTACTTAGCTTATCTTGCGAGTTGCAAACAGTATCCCTTTTTTATAAAGTTTTGCTCAAAAGACGATCAATCTAAGACATTGCCTTCTATGCAGCGCTATGATACCTTGTTTGAGCGGAATGCCAAGAGTGGGAGTTTTTACCTTCAATCAAAGGTTCAGAAAGCTAAGGAAATGTTAGAAACAGTCTACCGAGGACCAGATCCTGGGACAACTGGCTGAGTAATGAGTAGAGAGAGGTAGCCAATTTGCATCACCCTCCAATTTCTTTTTGTTCCCAAAGTTGCGCAACGAAAATCATACTTGTATATTAAGTGTTTAATTATGTTTAGATGTATGTATATCTTAAGGATTTACTGCACCTGGGCGTACGTGCAGGTCGAGGACATAGCCGTTGAATGTTCAATGGAGTCAAATTAGCTGTAGTGCGTGAACATCCAATGGTTATATATTTATATGTACTCGGGCTGGAGTAAGCCCCGGAGTATGAAATCTGAAACTCAAGAATAAATTATAGCTGAAAGACTTTCTTGCTTGATTATACATATTGATTGTGTTCTTTTGTTTTTTGGTAAATTATGTTTTGTTGATAACCCTAAATGAATAAGAACAAACATCAGATGATTATTAAGTGGATTAGACACACCAGGAACACACTGGACATGCAAAGTTTTGAGTTTAAGGACACACCTACTTAGAAACTAGCCTCTGTAAACTGCACATAGGCCACTTTGAGTGTGGGATCCATCCCACTCCCACTTGTTCAGTAGCTCTCAAGTAGAATGGATACCTAGGCTGAAAGAATGAAACTGAAATGAAGATAATGATGGTAACCCTGAAATTAATTAGGATAAGTATGGTGAAAGAATATTGATGAAAAAAGCAACTATGGTGAAAGAATGAGACTGATTTAAAGACAATAACGATGACCCCAAAATTGGATGGTTCTTAAATCCTACCTAGGATATATATTTTATGCCCTAAAAAGTGACATAAACAAATTGTATGTCAATAATAGAATATGTATACATCTATCACATTCATCTGGAAGGTCTTGGCTAGGAATAAAAGGGAAAAAGGTCTTAGCATGTTAATAAACTAATTTGGGAAAAACTAACAAAGCGATTTCCAAATAAAGTAAAAAAAAATTCGTCTCTGATGTATAATGAAGTGAATTATATATATATAAAATGTCGTTAAGTTTCTTGGTCTTCTATATCTGTGCAGATCGATGTGCATGTTGAGTTGCTTTTTTTAACTTTTTTTTTTTTCCCCTCTCTTGTGTAGACAAAATCAAAGTGAGACTGGATTGGGTGGGGTGGGGGTGGAAGTTTTTTGAAAGTGACAAAGTGCTTGAATCCCACCACCGCGTACATGATTGTATTGTTTGTTTGTAGGGTCACTCAAGACAGTGACAATCTCAAGTTAAAAACAAAACCTAGACATACAATTTTCTTAAAATGAGAGTGAGTGAGGGAGGGGTCCATTCAAATTTATGTTATATCAAACTCATCAGTGTCCCTTCCCTTCCCTTCCTTTGTGTTGTTGTGTGGGTGGGTGCGTAATGGATGGAAGAAGAAACTCTCTTCTCTCTTCTTCTTATTATTAGTTGTTGGGACTTGGGGAATGGAATATTATATACATGCTTTACTCACTCATATTCTTCACGCGTGAACTGCTATTTTATACCAAGAATATTGAATGAATGAAAGAAAGCTGATCAGATCAGATCAGATCTGAGAGTTTCAAAGGCCAAAGCCGCAAAGTTTGAAATGTAGCCGAAAGGACCCCACCCCACCACCCCTGTCTTAAGTACTTTCATCTTTAAATATATTCTTCTTTCATGAACAACAAGGGTCTGAAGCAGAAAGACAGGTTTTCATGGGGAATGGGCTCCACAGCACGCTGGGAGTAGAGTAGCACACACAATTGATCAGCTGGAAGGAAGTTCTTAGATGACAAATATACATGTAAGCTTGTGGGAACTAACTTGGGAAGGAGCTCAGTACCCAGAACAATAGTATAATAGTGTCGCTTTTGTTTTGGAACCTAGTGCTCCCATTCTCAACTATGCTTCCACATTTCTGCTTTGCCCGCTCTAGTTACTTTACTTACTATTGTGTGAGGGTTTGATAGAAAATTAGAGAGCTGAATAGAAAAACGTGATTGGCAAGCAATATTATATTTTCCTTTTGTCAAATGTATAAATTTGAAAAGTTGGGGGGGGTCTCTCGGAATCTCGAATATTATATCATCATGATGAGGGGGGTGCTACCTTCCTTCCTTCCTTCCTTCGGTTTCATTTGACAGAAACGTAGTCTCGTACTACCGACCAAAACAACTACACCTAAACCGTGGCACATTTTTACCCGTTTACGTGGTGTGTGGGGACCACTTGATTTGATAGAAGTTAATCGAGGTTATATTTCTTGACAAAATGATATATATATGAATACCGACAATCTTTATTGAAACGTTGGATCTTTGCCCTTTGGAAAATCCTAGGGCTCATAAAACTTTGCTTGATTATATGACTGCCCTGAGCATTTGTGTAGATCGTCGTTTTTCTTGTGTTTTTAGTTTGTCCAAACGGATTTGGGATGAGGATG